>PVLA01003597.1:54927-206853 GCA_004027455.1 Hydrochoerus hydrochaeris | reverse complement strand
GTAACATATGTGTCCTAGTTGCCCGTCTCTGGCTGCCTGTAGGACAGCACCTGTCTTGGGTCAAGGACTCTTCATATGAACCCAACCAGGCCTTACCTGTCATGGGCCTGCAGGACAGCAATAGGTCCTGTGCCTGTCTTAGGCAGCCAGTGGTGTAACATATGTGTCCTAGTTGCCCGTCTCTGGCTGCCTGTCCAGTGTCTCAGGGCAGTTGTCTCACAGGAACCCGGCAAATCCTCCTCCATGAGCTCTCCCACCCAAAGCTCCCGCATAAACTCTCTCACACTACTCACAGAAGGCAAAACCCCACAACCAGTCCTCACAAAGGGGTTATCTAGAGGGCCTCCAGCAACCCCCCTGGAGTCTCCACCCTCGACTCCATATGGAGCATTACATAAAAACATACACATGTGAACTACACAAATTACAATTATCAGTACAAAACATTCCACGATCCCCATGCCCAATTCCCACATGCGGCGTCCTTTTCCTGGAGAAGCGATTGTCACAAGGCGTGGATGGACTAGGACGCGGCGTGGACAGAAAAGGGTGCTGCAGAGAGGGCTACGGCATTGGGAGCTGGGAGACTCGGAAGATAGCTGGTGCCGTAACCAAGGCAATAAAGGCTGAGCTAGAGGAGGGCGTTGGAGGAGGTTGGTGCAACCTCAAAAGTGACTACTACGGGGCCCCTAGATGGTTTTGTTAATTCACAACTGCCTGCTTTCGGAGCCATGAAGAATTTCAGCGCTGCAGAAGGACCTCAGCGTGCGAAAATAATTACATCACTAGTTCCCACAGGTTCCACAGTCTGAGCACAGAGGCCTTAGTCTGGTACTTCCCCACATGATTTTCCTTTCCTGTATGGTTAAGAATCTTGCTTTACGAGTGACAAGTAGGCGCAGGACGGAAGGTCGCACCTGAAGATGACGCTAGGAGCGACGGACACAGCTACGATCTCCCAGCTCCTCCATCCCTCAGCTCCAACAGCCCTTCTTTCCCTGCTCCCCCTCCCTGCAGCGCCCTCATCCACACCTAGGGCGGCCCTTCTAGCCACCTCTCACGGCTCCGTGGTTTTCCTTCTTTACCCATCTATCCCCACGGCGCTTCTCGTTTCGCTCCCATCCTAGCCCTTCTGTCGCCGCCTATCGCTCTATGGTCGGTGCCCCCTCCAGCTACGTCCGTCCTGGCTCGTCACTTTTGCTAGTTCTCTGAGTCCTTCAGTGTGCAGCCTTCTGTCTCCTGTGTCCCTAAGATCCGTTATCTGGGCTGCCTCTCTGGTTCTGCCGAGCAGAAACAGCAGTCACTAAGAGAGCGATTTTAGAAAAGGGTAAGCGGTTGTGGGGCGAAGCTTTTAGGGAGAGACCCTGGGGTGGAAAAGCTGCACGTTTCCGGTGCCTTGCAAAAAACGCTCTACCTGGAAACACGAGGCACAGAGGCAAAAGATCCGCTTTCAGCTGGACCGGGTTTATCCCCTCTGATAAGAGATCTCCTTTAAAAGGTCACTCCACAGAGGAATTTTCTGCGGTTCTTCTTTTTTTTTTTAAATACAT
Source organism: Hydrochoerus hydrochaeris (assembly GCA_004027455.1). Classification (NCBI taxonomy): domain Eukaryota; kingdom Metazoa; phylum Chordata; class Mammalia; order Rodentia; family Hydrochaeridae; genus Hydrochoerus; species Hydrochoerus hydrochaeris. The sequence continues at coordinate 205,303 of PVLA01003597.1, read as the reverse complement.
GTTTGTAATACATGATTACATGCATCATGGGGAGTTGGTACGTGTACATGACAAGAGAAACAAAAGTATTCTTATGACATGGGCAATTAAATCAACATTACATATTGAAGCAACACTTTAAATCATCAACGCCATGTTGCCACATTTCACATTTACCCACACATACACTTATCAGCTGGAAAAGGACATTCTCATGTCAACAAGTCCCCTAGGAGTGGCTAGAAAAATAGACTGTGGGCTCTACTAAATCTACTTGGCATCTGGATGGACTTGTGATCTATGCATCAGGTCATGGAGCCAGCTCAGCACTGCAGCAACAGAGCATGTATGTAACCAGGACAATCACAATGATCTGTGCCCCCTGGAGTTTACTTCAGGGAAACTTGGCAAAACTTAGAGAAACTCCAGCCTTTGCATGTAGAGAACTGTGGAAGCTGAAAACCGATCACATGTGCAGGGCCAGGGCTTGGCTGTCCCAAGAACACAGAGTATCTGGGCAAACCACATGAAGAAGCTGCTTCAGCCAAAAAAAACACCAAGCCCCTAGACAATCCAAGCAATGAGTCACTAAGCAAAGGGGTACCATGTGATGTTGTGTTGCTAAATGTATAAATAAATGCCCCTACAGTGAGGGTGCAGTTCCTGTCCTCCCATTGGGAGAGTGAGGGCTCCACCTGACCCCAGCTTTTGTCACTTCTTTATTTTCTCATCCTCTCACAGTTCTTCACCCCAGGAACCTCAAGAGCTGCAAGGGTCATGGCACTTGCAAAAATCCACTGCTTAAAGCATGCAGGCCAGAAAAACCACAATCAGCCTTAAAACACAAAGTAACAAAAACATTTGAAATACTACAGGAAATAATGTATATTTGTCAGAAATGTGGGACTGTGGGTTTGCCAGAGCTTCGCATGTTTGGAGGACCATAGTAAATGTTTTGAACTTCTCCATATGTGTGGATCAGAAACAAAAGCAAGGCTGAGGTCCCAGGAAGGCTGAGTGGCATTTCATTTTCCAAGTCCCATTTCTGGTCTGTAAGCCAAGTCTAGCCCAGCCCTGGTCCAGTTTAGTTCTTGATGAACAGCTGCTGGCCCTACCCTCAGAACAGGCCTGCAGCAGGTAGAAAAGAGTGTTCCCTGCACAGTGTCCCCAGAGGCCTGAGGCAGAAGCATCCAACTACTGCTCTCTCTGTTTCCCTCCTCATTCTTTCAATATTACCTTCTCAACAAGTAGAAAACTAGGCTACGAGTAGGTTTAGCCAGCAATAAATATTCCTAAATCAGACACTAAAAATATCTCTCATTAATGCAAATTGACCTTCACACACTTACTATTCTGCCTTCTTTGACTTTCCTCAAATCAACTCCCAATTTGAGATTTTTTTCCAAATATCATTGTGAAAAACAAATAGGAACAACACAATAGCAGTGGCTCTAGAATTTGGCAGGTTTCAGAAGCATGGTTTTACATTTAAAAGGTGGGAGGGTGGTGGCCCGTCCCCTTGTGCAGTCTACCCTGCCAGGGGGCAGGCCGCTGTACCACTGCCCTAGGAAGCCACCCACAGCTCCCCAGCCCACCACTGCTGACGCAGCATGCAGCCAGTTCTGGTCTAAGGTTTCCAGGTTTGCAGTTAAACCTAAAGAAGCACAGTTTGTCTTACCAGAATCACTCGTTCATTCACCACTCTATTATTTGCATAAGGAACAAGTAAATTATTCCTTAAACCCTACACCTGAGAAGATGTCTCTCCACAAAGTATGGGAATTAGTCTGTGCCCCCAGAGAGTCCATGCTTTTTAGTGAAGCAATGCAGTTAAACCTGCTCTATGGTACCTTTGTGGATTAGTTACAATGATCCATTCACTGCTTCCAAAAGAACTGTTTAAACTACTATTAGAAATGTTTGTCACAAATATAAATGCCCTGCAAATCAGATTGTTGCACACAGAGCTCTACATGCTAGAGCTCTGAAAGACCCTGGGAGACCCAGAACAGAGACCCTAGGGCTATGCCCTTCGCCACTCTGGCCAGACACCTAGGGCAAAGGCCAGGTCATTGTCTCAAATCCACTCATAAATGACTTGGTTGGCAGGCTGCTGGCCAGAGTGAGGCATACGAGTACCAGTCAGGCCCCACACATGGCGGTGCATTGGCTGCACAAATGACCCACAGACCTGCAGGGTATGCCCCGCTGTAGGACCCTAGCCAAGTGCCTGCTCAATGGGCTCTGCAGCATAGGCCACGTAAGGAGGGCAGGAGGAAGCTGCTGCAGGCTCCTCAGACAGCACTACAGAGCCCACACACGCTGTATTTGTTCTGGAATCCTGCACCAGAGATTTCCAACCCAAACAACCCCCTGTGCTTTCTGCATGAAGACTGATTGTCTGCCTATCTCGGCAAACAACCTGAAGCAGACAGCCTTTTGGCTTCCTACCTGGAGACCAAATCTGCCAAAACCTGCGCCCTGTGCGGATATGCGTGCAGCCCACTGGCTCATGGACATTATCCTCAGTACTCAGAGCTCCTGACTGTTGGAAGAGATCGAGGGACCTTCTGACCACAGACCAGAGCTTCTTCCAACGCTTCACAATAGCCCTCCATCGCAGCAACCATCCGTCTGCTCTTCACAAGCACCATCTCTCTTTCTTCTTCTTTTCTTTTATTTTATTTTTAAAAGACTAGAACCCAATAAAACAAAATAGAATAAAGCCAATCAAAGCAAAGCAGTGAAAGTGGTACAGAACTTCAAAACAGGACAATAGGAAATCAACAATGGCCACCATAATATAGCTTGCTATCTTCACAGTAGTTGTTCATACCATCAGACATAGCAAAATAAAACAAAACAGAACAGAATAAAACCAATCAAAAGAGAACACTGAATAAAACAAAACGATGAATCGGAACAAAACAAAACCGTGAGAACAATACTGCACATTATTATCTTTAAAACAGTTGCTCAAGTTACCAGACACAGAGATAAACAAAACAGTAAAATGGAACAAAACATTGGATATCAAAACTAGACAGGAGGCAATCCCCCACAGCTGACACAGTGCAGACTCCGTCCTCCAGGTAGATGCCCAGACCACCAGTCCCAGCCTGCAGAGGCAACCAAACAACACAAGCATCAAGCCAGTCCCTTCTCTCAGTTGCTGCATCTCACCCTGTGTCCTCCAAATCACCAGGGGTGGGAGAGATGATCTGGTTTTTCAGCCCACCTCTCAGCCATCTCACAGGAAAGTGTGGTTTCTCTTCTGGTTGAGGCTCTTACCCATCAGTGTGGTGGAGCTTGCTTCATGAGAAGGCCACAAATGCCATCTCTTCACCTGCAGACCACAGAGCCACTGGCAGAAGCTAGGCAAGGACTGCAAAGACTTCCTGTTCCATTTTTGTAGCCTGGAATGGACAGGGATACTGGGAAATTCCCACTGTAAGGGAACCCAGAATAGGGAAAAAACTTGTTGGAAGCCAGGAACCAAATGGGAATCAAGTGAGACAGGCTTCAGAAGGTCTCATGAGTCTCAGTATTTAGTACCTGAGTGTTTTTCTGTTTTAAAATAGATGGAATAAGAATTAACAGAAAATCTCTAACAGAGGCTTGAAGGGCACTCACAATCAGTTTCTAGCCTGAATCCAGACCTTATAGATCGAAATCTCCTTTCACCCAAGCAAAGCAGATATTTTTTCTCTTAAAAGTAATTAAGCGCCCAGTATTCCAGGAGGCTGAGGCAGAAAGATTGCAAGTCTAGCCCAGCTTGGGCAACTTAGCAAGATTTTGCCTCAAAATACAAAATAAAAAAGGGCTGGGGAGGTAGTTAATGTGAGGGCCCTGAGTTCAATTCTCAGTACTACAAAGAAGAGGAAGGAGGAGGAAAGGGAGGAAGGGTGAGGGGACAGACATGACTGAGTATAGGTACTGAGGTGAATTTGCCATGAAGTAGTGAAGCTTACATCTTGCAGGCTCCTCAGGGAACTCCCCTAGCTAAGGAGTGCCCACAACTCAAAGATTATTTAGGGTCATTCACTGTTCAAAAGTTCTACAGCTCTGATAAAATCAGCCATGAAAGAAACAAGATTTCCCCAAACTTGACAACAATACTAAAACTACAGAAGTTGTGGATCTGAAATGAAATGTTGCTAAACTTCCATTTTCTATCAGTGTTGCTAGGAATCAACCCCAGAGCCTCACATTTGTCTACTCTACCACTGATCTGCAACCCAATATAATAAAAATTTTGAGCAGCTGTATTTATTAGGCAAGAAGATCAATATGGTTTCCATGCAAAATGGTTCGCAAAACTTATATGAAGTATAGATAAGAAAATGTAGGTGTCTTAGTTACTTTTCTCTTGTTGCTGAGACAAAATACCCAACACTCAAAATGAAGGAAGGAAAGGTTTATTTAGCTTACAGTTTGTGGAGGTTTCAGTCCATCATCAGCTGGCTCCAAGGCAGGGTGGTGTAGCAGAAGGGCAACAGTTCAAGATGACAGAAGACAGCAAAATCAGCCAGAGCAAAAGAGGGCTAGCAAGCCTGTTTTCCTCCCTTATATTGTATGCAGGCCACCTGTCCTAGGGCGGGTGTAGCACTCACACCATCTCCAAGTCCTTTTCCTGACAGGCTCAGGATGATTACAAAGTGAGCACTCTGGTCCCTTGACATAGCTTTGTTAAGCTTCTAAACTTCTCAAGTTGACACAATGTATCAACCATTACAGAAGAGAGAAAAATTCTCAGCAAGTAAATTAACTTTTTAAAGTTTGTGTGCTTTAAATTTGGGAGCTGGTGTGGTAATTATCCTTTAAGTGTCCTTGGTTGTGATTCCTTTTTTCACACTAAATAAATGTTCATGGGTATATCTTATTTTGTATTTTATTGTTCTTGTTTTATTAATTGTGTAAGACATACTCAACCTTCATGCTCAATGAGCGTTCGTTAAAAATTAGTTAACATTACTAATATTATTGTCATCTCAGACCCATGCAGGAGCGTCTGAGGCTGACCCCTTTGAGGATTACTGTTGGCTTAGGGTGGCAGAAGCCACTGCTCCTAGCTACTGGTTTGTTCATTGTTTTGTTTCACATTTGCCGCTCACATTGTGCTGTATCCTATGGTGGTCAGAGTAGGCTGAAGGGTTATTATGCACCAGACAGCACACACCTTAACGTGGGATCTGGAGATACAGCTAACAAGGATTACGATGTGGTCTCTAACTTCAAGGTGTTACACTGTGATGACAGCTATCCATGAATTTATTTGAGGTTGCTCGTTTTTGTTTGTTTGTTTTATCTTTTCGAGACAGGGGCTCACTATGCAGTTCAGGCTGGCCTGAGTTCACTTTGTACCCAAGGCTGGCTTTGACCTTGCAGAGATCCTCCTGTCTCAACCTCCTGAGCATTAGGTCTAGAGGCATGCACCACCACACCTGGCCCAGTTTATTCTTTAACTCTTTTGTACTTATAATTTGAAAAAATCATCTAGAGTTTAATTTGAAAAACTAGTTATTTATTTTTAATCTCTACTGAAGTAGAATTCACATATATGGCCCTTCTATTTGAAGCCCACAGTTCAGTTATGAGTATATTCTCAGATATGTGTAAATATCACCACAGCCAGTGTTTTTGAGACAGGATCTTGCTCTGTAGCTTGGGCTCCCCTCATGTTCACCCCCTTCTGGCTCAGCCCCTCAAGTTCACCGGTCTATCTTATTTTGATTAGGATTTTCACAGACAACAGGGGATGAATCAAGAAGAACACATCTATCTGGGCACAGTGGTGCACATGTATAATTCCAGCACTCTTAGTGGCTGAGGCAAAAAGCTCTCAATTTGAAGTCGGGCATGGTGGCTCATGTCTGTAATCCCAGCACTCAGGAGACTGAGGCAGGAGGATCATTGCAAGTTTGAGACCAGCCTGGGCTACAAAGTGAGCTCAAGGCCAGCCTGAACTGCATAGAGAGACCCTATCTCAAAAAGACAAAAAAATTCTCAATTTGAGCCCAGCCTGGACAATTTAGTGATTTAGTGAGACTCTATCTCAAAATAAAAAATAAAGTGGGGTGGGGATATAGCTCAGCAGCACAAGGTCTGCCTGGCAGGCTCGAGGTCCTGAGTTCGGTTCCTGGTTCCAATAAATAAATAAACAAACAAATAAAAAAGTAGGACTGGAGATGTAGCTCAGTGCAAAGGCTCTGGTTTCAGTCCCCAGTATGCAAAGATAGCTAAGCCGGCATTTGTTCAGCTGTAGTTGATTCCAGATACTACTCTAGTCCCTTGGCGGTCTCAATCTAGGGTGTTATCACTGCCAAGCAACCAAAATGGAATCTGGTTCCCATTTTGATGCCCACTGGTGACTGAGAGGGAACATTGCTTGCTGAAAGTTGTATGGCGGTGGATAAATAGGTCCTGATCTGGATCTGCTGATGTGATAGGGCCTGCCCATTTCCCTGAACAACGTGCTCCTCATCCGTATAGGCAGCCACAGGCCCCACGTGGAGTTCTTTCTTCTGCTTCAGTCCACGCACCCACTGAGGCATCCACCTGCCTTCACTATGCAGCCACAGGAAGTTAGTTGTCCACATTCTAAAAAGTGTGGCAGGTCACACCTGTAATCCCAGGTCTTGGGAGGCTGAAGCAGGAGGATCACTACAAGTTTGAGGCCAGCCTGAACTATATACTGAGACCTTGCCTCAAAGAGGGGAATAGAAAGAACAAAGAATGAGTTCTGTGGATTGTGAATCTCACTGAACAAAGAGATTCTCTGTGAGAAACCACTCGACACCCAACAGTTAGGTGAAAAAGTAAATGCTTCAAAAAAAATGTTTTTGAGACTGGGTCTCACTATGAAGCCCAGGCTGGCCTTGAACTCACAGTGATCTTCCTGCCTCTGCCTCCCAAGTTCTGGGACTACAGGCATGTGCCACCATGCCTGGTTTACATCTTCATCACTTTTATTCCTTCTCCTCCCCTTCCCCAAATCCCTATCTCATCCACATAGCATCTTCTCCATCTCCTACCATCTCTCTTTCATTATGTTCTTTTTGGGAAGAGGTACAAGGAATCCAACTCAGGACCCTGTACTTGCCAGGCAGGCACTGCGCTGCTGAGCTGTATCACTGACCCCTCATTTTGCTCTTTAAATTTATTTTGGGGGCTTTTTGTATTACAGATACCATTCAATATTTAACCACGTCTGATTTATTTCACTCAGCATTGTGGTTTCAGATCCATCCATTTCTTCTTTATGGCCGAGTAATACTCCATTGTGTGTGAATACCATATTTTCTTTGTCCATTCATCTGCTGATGGACATATAGGCCACTTCCAAGATTTTGTTTATGAATTGTGCTGCTGTAAACATGCTGTGCATGGATCACTGTCACAAGATGTCTTTAACTCTTATGGGAAAGTATCCAAAAGAGGAATAGCTGGGTCAAAATACAGTTTCTAGTTTTAGCTCTTTCTGGGTTTCTTTTCAGAATCCCTACACAGATTTCCACAGCGGTTACCCCAGTTCACACTCCCACCGACAGTGCAGTAGCCACCCTTTGCTCCACAAGCCTGGCCAGTTCCTGTCAGAGTAAGGTGGAGCCTCAGTGGTGATAAAGCTTGGAGCAGCACAACCCGTGAACTGGGCATAAATGCCCGCAAGGTAGCACAGTCATCATGGCCAAATCGCATCCAAGGGCAAGAGCCCCCTGTGTCAGAGGAGGCTGAGGCCGGGGCCCGGTTCTCCCTGAAGTGAAATGATTCATCGTAAGACCTGCACAGACACGGTACGGAGGAGATGGAAATAAAATAACCTCAGACAAAGGAGACAGCAGGGGTGTACATCGGCGGTGTGTATTTTAAAGTGTGTGCATGTTTCGAGGGTTTAAACTCACTATATAGCCCACAGTTGTAGCAATTCTACTGCCTCAGCCTCCCGAGAGCTGGAATTAAATGTTTGTTTAAAGGTTGTGTAAGCTGGGGCTGGGGACGTGGCCCAGGAGCACGGCACGGTAGAGGGAACACTACCTACGCGGTGCAGACTCGGCAAGACTCCACGCGTGTGTTGGTCAAGGTAGGTTTTGGTACAGAAATAATCTCAAAGTTCGGTGATTTAAGATTACAAATGTTCATTTAATTTTACTTTGTGTTACTGAAGGTTGAACGCAAGGCTGAGCTACAGCCCCAGCTCTTTCAGTTTTTAAACTTTTTGAAACAAGGCCTTGCTAAGTGGCCAAGTGGCCCAGACTGGGCTCAAACTGTGATCAACCTGCCTCAGCCTCCCAGCGTGCTGGGTCCCCAGCGCCGGGCTCGCGTTCCCGTCGCTCCCTGGGGCTCACCATCGCCAGGACCGGAGCCCGCAGGAAAGGAAGGCCGTGACAGGCCTGGCGCCCTCGCCGCTCCGCCCCGCTCCGCTCCCAAGGACCGCGCAAGCCGCCGTCCGGGCGGGGCAGCAGCGGCGCGGCAACGGGGCGCCCCCTCCCGGAAGCGCGGGGCGTGGCCTCGCGGGCCCTGTCCGTGGTGCTGCCCGGCGCTCCGCGGCGCGTCGCTTCGCCCTCCCACGCCCGTCCGTGTCGCCGTTCACGGTGTCTTTCCTGATACCCGGCATGCAGAAAGTGTCGCCTCACTGTCCTATCGAGCTGCTCAGAAAGGTGACACAAAACCCTTTCCTGCGCAAATAGACGGGTCCTCCAGGGAGGGTGAGGCTGGCGCGAGGTGCCTGGGAGAGAGGCGTCCGAACCCGAGGCCCGTGTGCAGCCGCGGCCCGCGCGTGGCGACCCCAGCCTTCCCGGGACAGATGCGATGACCACAGGGCAGGAACCGTCTTCTCCCGACTGGCCACGCCCCTGAGCCACGCCCCCTGCCTCCGGCAGCGCGCCTGCGCAGTGCCTCTTATGCGGCTCACGCTCCGCCCCCTTCCAGAGCAATCATTGGCCTCGGGGACGGGACTTGGGCACAAGATGGCTGCCATGCGCCGGGAGCCCCCGAGTCAGAGCTCCTCGACCCCGGAGTCGCGATCCTCGGAGCTGCCGGACCTGGTGCGGGCGAGGAAGAGGCCCAGGCAGGGCACTCGAGGCGGCGGAGGACGCAGGGCAGTGGGCGGGGCCTGCGGGGGTAGACGAGGGCTCTGGCCCTGGAGGCTGGGCTACTGGGGCGGGGCTTAGGAGGAGCCTATGAGGATGGAGGGGCGGGGCCCATGGAAGCAGGGGATTTAGGCGAGGCTGCATCCTGAAAGGATGTTCTAGGGGTTTCATTTGCATAAATGGGTGGATCCTTCAGAGAGGCGGGGTCACGGGGAAATTCTGGCTCCAGAGAATTCAGGTAAAAGGTTGAGAAGGTGACCCTGAAAGGAGGGGTTGTGACCAGGTCACCAGGTTGGGATAGGGGGAATGCTTCTGCAGGGGATGCCTCTCCAATGCCCAGAGAGGATCTGGGGCAAGAAATGGGTGTTCTGGATGACAGGAATCTTCTCCACATCCCCCAACTCGGGCTTGGAGAGTAACCCGGGACGTCCATTCATTCGACAACATTCACTGAGCCCCGACCAGACTCTGTAAACAGAGCCGTGGCCTGTGTTCTCTCGTGGCTGGCAGTCCTGTGAGGGAAGAGGATCGATGAGTGAGATTCCCTGTGACCAGTTCTAGAAAGGAAATAAAAAGTGAGCTGGCAGAGTGAGGGTGGAACCTAAATTTAGACGACATCAGTCAGCTTGGTGCCTGCTGATCTTTACCGTGAGGTCAGAGAGGCGGGAGCCAGCTCTCGGTGGACACTGTGACGGCGGGGCTTGGGAGCTGCATTTGCAGGAGGCCTGGAGGCTGCTCCGGAGAGATGGGTTATGGGGGCGCAGGAAAAACAGAAGTTCTCGTTAGAGGTTTTTTGAGTGTAAAGGGGAGAAACGAATGGGCTTCTGGCTAGGGTGCAGGAGGGAAGGTCTGAGCCCCAGAGTCTTGGAAAGTGCTGTCTGGCAGCATGGAGGAGCCTGATGGGCATGGAGGTCTAGGCGAGGCTGGGGGGGGGGTCCACCGGCTCCTCTGTCTTCTTTCTTCACCAGGTCCTGGTACCCAATGACGGCCACCCCGCCACCCCCCCGAGTGACCTCATCGAGATCCAGGTGGTGAAGGTCACAGACACCACGCTGGTTCCCGAGCCCCCAGAGCCGGGCTCCTTCCACTGTGCCTTGTGCCCAGCCGCCTTCCGGCTGGTGTCGGAACTGCTGTTCCACGAGCACGGCCATCTGGCGGGTGCGGACGGCGGCGGGCGCGGCGGAGACCCCAGCCGGTGTCACGTGTGCGGCCACAGCTGCGCAGGGCCCGCCAGCCTGCGCGCACACTACAGCCTGCACACTGGGGAGCGGCCCCACCGCTGCGCGCGCTGCCCGCGCGCCTTCAAGGCCTTGGCACCCCTGCTGCGGCACCAGCACCGCCACGGCGCCGAGCCCGGGTCCTCGCGCGCGCCCCCAACACGTGCTGGGGAGCGGGGCCCCGGGGCGCCCCCGGAGAGGGCCGAGGTGGTGCTGGCCGCGGCGGCGGCGGGCGCGGCGGTGGGCAAACCCTTTGCCTGCAGGTTTTGCGCCAAGCCGTTCCGCCGCTCCTCCGACATGCGGGACCATGAGCGGGTGCACACGGGCGAGCGGCCCTACCACTGCGGGGTGTGCGGCAAGGGCTTCACGCAGTCCTCGGTGCTCAGCGGCCATGCGCGAATCCACACAGGCGAGCGCCCTTTCCGCTGTGCGCTCTGTGACCGTACCTTCAACAACTCCTCCAACTTCCGCAAGCACCAGCGCACGCACTTCCACGGGCCCGGACCCGGGCTGGGGACCCCGGCGTTGGCAGCCAAGGGGACAGGGAGCGCATGCCAGGCGAGCTACCCGCGGGAGGATGGGTGCGGGGACGAGGTGAAGGCTGAGGTTGACCAGTAGGCCGGGACAGTCCCCCAAGGGAGTTAACTCGAGATGTTGCCAGGGATGCTGGAAACGGAGGCAAAAGCGAAGAGGGGAGACCAGGAGCAGCCCTCCTGCATGGCAGAGTGCAAGGACTCCCAGAAGCCCACGCTTGCCTGTGTGAGCCCCAGAGAAAGACAAGCAGCCCTGTACTGTCCAGCTACATGTGAGGACCATGGAAAATTCACTACCCGCTTCGCAGCCCTGTTTAGTTTGTGTGCCAGACACAGAAAGTCACAACAGTCTGGAGGCCACAGAGGGAGAGGACCAGGGCCCACGCTCCTGGCCCAGTCCTTCATCTGCAAAGCCCTAGACTGTCTGGGGGTCCCCAGGTGAACCAGGATGGAACCTTTTGCCTACCTCACCGGATTGCTCTGGCCCGGGGGCTTCTGCTCACCCCCAGGCAGAAGAGGCCCAGCAGGTGGTGTGTAAAGAGGAGGATCCCATCACTCAAAGCCAGAGGGCCCCTAAGTCACAGCTGGACTGGAAGCACTCGAGGATGTCAGCCTGACTTTAGGATTGCTGCTTCCCCTGCCCCCAGGGTGGTTCCTCCTTAACCCATTCAGGACCCTGTTCAGGCACCACTAAGCTCCCTCAGCAAGCAACCACCCCCCACCCTTCCCTAAGCTGCGGGGAGCCTGTGGTCCCCTTGCCTACAAAGCAGCCTCGGGTTTCTCATTTCCTCCACTGGGAATTTGAAGCAGGCAGCTACTGCCAGGCCTCGGCAATCCTGAAGAAGGGCAGGTGCCTGGGTGGGGACAGGAGGAGGACTGGGGAGCTGGAGGCGGGGAGCCTCCAGTCTTCTGTTTCTATTAAAGGACTGACGAAGGCTTGCTGTTCCTCACTTTTGCATTGGGGTGGTCTCTTCTGGGGAGGCAGGGAACGGCCCCTCTGTGGTCTTGTCAATAGCAGCAACTTTCATCAGGCCCTGCTCAGACCTCTTAAGGTTAGGGGTGAGGGGTGCAAGCCTGTCGTCCCCAGCTACTTGGGGACATCTGCAGTTCCAAGCAGCCTGGGCAATTTAGGGAGAACTCGAAAGAAAGCAAGAAAGAAAGAAACAAAGAAAGAAAAAGAAAGAAAAGAAAGGAGGGAGGTAGGGAGGGAGGGAGAGAAAAAGAAAAAAAGAGAGAATAGGCTGCAAAGGTGTTCTGTGTTTCCATCCTAGGAGAGGAACAGGGGCAGGAGGGATGGCACATGAAGGGACACCTGTGACAGCCAAGTGTCTGGAGGAGGAGGTTTCCCTGCTCTGCTTATGGAGCTAATGGGTCACTAGCATTATCCTGTGCCCCAACATCCACTGGCCATCACTTCCAGATGCTCAGAATGAGACAAAAGCTATTCCCTTTCACGCCAAGAAATGTCCATACTCCTGTCTCCAAGGCTATGCTTCCTTCACCTTTTCTGCCCTCGTCTACTCCCTCCCAAGCTGACACGATAACTACAGCAGCCTGGTCCTAGGCCCCCCTTCTTCATGCCCCACACCACAGCCCCAGCGTCCCAGTTACCAAACCACAGCTCCTTGTGGCTTGGAGAAGGGGTCACAAACATGAGTGTCTACAGGAGTGGGTGACAATGCCCATGAGGCATCCAGGTTGAGGGGAGGGAAGTGTGAGCAAGGTGAAATGGTGGATGCTTGGGTTCACTGTTGGGGCTCAACAAGGAGAGGCAGGGGTGTGGCTGGTTGGAGAGTCTGCCCCATCAGAAGTGGACAGTGGTAGCTTCTGTAGATGCAGACTGTTTCTAGGCTTTCCAATGTTCTCACGAGTCCCATTAGCTCTTACGAGTTTTCTTGCCCTGGAACATGCTATGCAGGTCTTCTGCCACAAAGCTCCATGCCCTGCCCTCTGAGTCCTTGCTTAATGCAGAGACCAGGAAAAGTCTTTCACTCCTATCCAAACTGGCAGATGCTGGCTTCCAGTCTCCAACCTGCAAGAGTCCCCCAAGCCCTACGACTGGGAGTCCAAGACCCTGCAGGATCTAGGCATACTCATCCATTAAAAGCTCTCCAGAATAGCTGGGTTGGGTTGGGCATACCCAATCCTCCTTCTGTAAGTTTGCCCACCTTAGCTGGCAAGCTCCCATTGCTGTGAATGTCACTGTCTGGGCACCACCCTGTCCACACTATGCTTTCTAGCTGTCACCTGTCTCTCATCTATATACAGGGATGCTTCCATGTCTCTTAGGTTGACTGCACTTCACTTCTGTGTGACTTTGGAGCATGGGCACGAGGCCTGTGTTGTGGCAGGTGGGTTGCAGCCATCCCACATCACATGACTCCTCCACAAGGAGGGCTACAAAGGGGCATTTGAATCTCCTCAAACCACGGTCCTGGCAGGGTGTGTGCTATGAGCAAGCTGTACGACAAAGGAGTCTGCCCCTGACTGGACAGACACCCGCCAGCTTTCTCTGGTTTCTGAGGGTGAGAACCGTGTCCAGCCTGGGACCCAGTGCTGACAGCCTGGCAGAGGGAGGAACCGGGCCCCTGGAGTTCCAGTGGACTCACCATCTTACCCCTCTCTATCTGCCCAACTTGGGGACCTAGGTGTGGAATCTGGTAATCCTTAGACAACTACCATCTGACAGGCAGAGGCAGAGGGGCAGGGCATCAGATCCTCCAGGAAACAGAAGGCCCCAACCTGTGTTTGGCCAACACTTAAGCCTCACTCTCCCTGGGGTGCAAGAACAGATGTCGGGGCCCTGTTGTTAAGATTTATTGTTCTCTGCTCTGTACAAGCGGCGTCTGCCACCCTGACCCCCCACCCCACAATCCAAAAGCACCCCTTTCCGAAATCCCAGCTCTGTGTATCCCACAGCCCAACCAGACTCCAAAGGGAGGGGTGTGCAGTTCAGCTGCATCTCCATCAAAGAACACACTCCCTGGGGTACAGGGCCACTGGGGGTGGCTGGAGGGTCACGGGGGGTCAGACAGAGAGTCAGTGTCTGGTGGGGGGGGGCCAAGAGGTCCAGGAGGGGGTGATTCAATCTGAAGTCTGCAGGGCCCAGGCCCTGAGGGAGACCAGGCAGTCTGAAGTTCTGAAGGACGGGACAGAGAGTTGGGGGGACCAGTCTGACCAGCAGCCCCACAGAAGAGCCCAGAGAGGACACAGATTCGAGTGGCAGAGCCTCAGGCATCCTTCCCGGCCAGGGCCCCAGTCCCAGCCCCCGGGGCTCCGAGGCTCTCCGCCTTGTGCACCAGGCGGTGTTTCTTCAGGCCGTAGGTGTTGGCGAAGCCCTCACCACAGGAGGAGCAGCGGAAGGGCCGGCCACCCTGGTGGGCCGCCAGGTGCTTGCGGAAGTAGCCGGGGTCTTTGAAGGCCTTGAGGCAGGCCGGGCAGCGCAGCTCGGGCCGCGGTGGCTCGTGGGCGCGCTGGTGGCGAAGCACAGAACTCAGGTAGAAGAAACCCTTCCCGCAGTGCTCGCAGCGGTAGGCGCGCTCCCCCAGGTGCAGCCGCTGGTGCTCCAGCAGGTTAGAACGGTAGCGGAAGGTCTTGCCACATGCGCCACAGCGCTGGGGCCGCGCCACAGCGTGCAGCCGCCGGTGCTCGGCCAGGCTGGACGACTGCGCAAAACGCTTCGCGCACACCCCACACTTGAAGGCGCGCTCACCGGTATGCACCACGCGGTGCTGCCGCAGATACCAGGAGCGCAGGAAGCCCCGGCCACACACGCCACACCGGTAGGGCCGCTGCTCCGTGTGGCAGCGCTGGTGGCGCATGAGCAAGGCTGCCTCCCAGAAGCGCTTCCCGCACACCGGGCAGCGAAAGCCACGCTTCTGCCGGTGGCTGCGGCGGTGCAGGAGCAGGTCATAGGCGCCCGCGAAGCTCTGGCCACAGAGGCCGCAGCCCAGGGTCCGCCGCACCAGGTGCACGTACTTGTGCGTCACCAGCCCCAGGAAGTGCTTGAAGCTCTGGCCACACGTGGCGCAGCTAAAGCGTTCCGCGCCCGCGCCCGCTCCCCCACCAGCCCCAGTGGACGAGCCGCCTGCGTCCTCGCCCCCCGACACCCCAGCCAGGGCCGCCACAGCTGCGCCCACCTCTCCAGCCAGCCCGTTGTCCAGCACACTGGCCGCGTCAGTGCTACCTGAGCCCTCCACGGACTGCGGGCCCGGGGGCGCAAGCAGGCGCTCGGGAGCAGCCTGGTGCACCAGCTTATGCCACATGAGGTTCTCGATGAAGCCAAAAGTCTTGCCACAGGCGTCACAGCCATAGGGTTTCTCTGACATGTGCACCTCCTTGTGGCTCATGACGTGGAAGAGGTCAGGGAAGTGCTCCCCGCAGTCCGAGCAGGCGTAGCTGAGCGTGTCGGTGGGGCCTGCACCCCCGGCCCCAGAGGCCCCCGCCCCGCAGGCCCCCGCAGCGCCCTGGGCAGCTGGCAGCCCGGCGGCCCCGGCCAAGGCGCAGGGCAGCTGGAGCCGGTGCACCTGCCGGTGGCGCGTGAGGCTCTGCGGGTAGCCAAAGACCTTGCCGCAGAGCTCGCATTTGTAGGGCCGCTCGCGCGTGTGCACCACATGGTGTTTACTCAGGTGGAAAGACTCGCGGAAGCGCTTCCCGCACACTGGGCACTGGTGCGGCTTCTCGCCTGTGTGGATGCGCTCGTGGCGCTTCAGTGTCTCGCGGCGGCCAAAGCCGCGCCCGCAGATCCCGCAGCAGAAGGTCTTCCCCGCCGCAGCCCCTGCGCCGGCCGCACCGCCAGCCCCCGGCCCGCCCAGCAGCAGCGGGTGCGCGCCCAGGAGCGGCACGGGCACCGCACCGTACACCACGGCCGCCGCTGCCGCCGCCGCCTTCTCACTGTCACCGGCAGGCGGCTCGGCTGGCAGCAGGTAGGGGCCGGCGGGGAAGGTGGGAGTGGGTGGAGCCACGGCGGGGGCCGCCGCGTCCTTGGGTGCCTCGGGCGCCGGCGGAGGCGCATGTGCGGCCTTGTGGCGCAGCAGGCTCTGTGGCGCCGAGTAGGACTTACCGCATAGCTCGCAGGCGTAGGCTGGCCGCGCCCCGCCCGCCGCCGAGCCGGCATGCGCCGCCTGGTGCTTGAGCAGGTAGGCGGCATCGCGGAAGGCTTTGCCACACACGCCGCACGGCAGGCGCAGCAGGTCGGCCGAGTGCGTCTTCACGTGCCGCTTGAGGCTCTCGCGCCGGTTGAAGCTCTTGCTGCACACGGAGCAGGAGAAGGGCTTCTCGCCGGTGTGGATGATCTGGTGCTGGTGCAGGTGGCTGGGCTTCTTGAACACCTTCCAGCACAGCGGGCAGGCGAACGGACCGTCTCCACCTGCGGTGGCCACAGGGGGCGCGGCAATGCTAGCAGGGGCAGGGGTGGCGTTGCCATCAGCGGGGGGTGCAGGAGCGGCCGGGGGCCCCACTGGGGCAGGGGAGACGCCCGCGGCGGTGGAGGCGGGCACAGCGGTCCCAGGGGCGAGGCCCAGCGCAGGCGCAAGAGGGGTGCCAGGGGCGGGTGGCGGCGGGGCCCCCGCGGCTGGAGCATCCTTGTGGCAGCGGCGGTGGCGGATGAGGCTGGACACGTGGTTGTAGGTGCGGCCGCAAACGCCGCACTCGTAGGGCCGCTCGCCCGAGTGCACCAGCATGTGCTGCACCAGGTGCGAGGACTGCTTGAAGGACTTCTGGCACACGCCGCATGGGAAGCGCCGCTCCATCAGGTACTTGAGTCGCCGGAAGTAGCCCTTGTCGTCCTTGGCCGGGTCGCAGGTGGCCCCCGCAGTGGCGGGGCCCGGCGGGGTCTGTGAGGGCACAGGGAGGGGCCCCGGGGTCCCTGTGGGCGTACCCAGACCCGGCGCCACACCCGGTCCCGCCGTGGGCCCGCTGCGCTTCAGGTTTCCGAACAGGTGCTGGTGGCCCGAGAGGTCCACGATGCCCCACTGCGGGGCGGGGAAGGCGGCATCGAAGAGCGGGGGCGGGGGCGCCCCGAAGGCGGGCGGCAGGGGTGGGTCAGGTTTCTTGGATTGGGCAGAGGAGGTGGAGGATGAGGAAGAGGAGGATGAGGATGAGGAAGAGGAGGAGGCTGAGGACGGGGCCTCGGCCTTGGGCTTGAAGCTGGCGGGTGGCGGGTAGTCGAACTGCGGCGGCGGGGGCTGCGGCGGCGGCGGCTGCGGCGGGGGCCCCGAGGCGCAGGGCAGTGCGGCCACGGCCTTGGCGTGCTCCCCATACAGCTCCATGGGCTCGAAGCGCTGGTGGTTGAGGAACTCCAGAAAGTCGAAGGGGTAGCTCTGGAAATGCACACCGTCCTCGCCACCCAGGCCGCTGCTCCCGCCGCCCCCCGCGGGGTTCGCCTCCATCTCAGCAGCGGTGGGGGACCCTATGGAGAGAGGTGTGGCTGAGGCCAGGTGGGACGCCCTCCCCTTCCAGGTTACAATGTGCACTCCCTGGAGACCGGCTCAGGCTCCTCCCCACTGCAGACACGGAGAGGCCCAGAGGCTCAGGGTCGCAAGGCCTCGGTTCTTTGCTCCTCTGGAGGTGCTGGAGGCTGCATTGGGCTTGCATTTGCTAGGCAAGCGATATACCACCAAGCTCCATCCCAATGTCCCCGCTTTCACATCTCACTGACTTCCCCAGCTGGCCTGAACCCTGCAGTCTCCCGCCTCGGCCTCTGGGGCAGCTGGGCTCACAGGTGTGCACGCCACCCCCAGCTTGGAACGGCAGGCTGTACGGGAGCAACCCGCCAGTCTGGCCGGGAGACCCCTCCTCCCAATGCCAATGGGTGTTTCCCCTCACAGAGGGGAGTGGTGGGGGCAGAAGCCTCATCTGGGGGTGCTCCCGAGTTAAGAGGGCTTCCCAGTAGGGCCTGGTGGAAGGGATGCTGGATATGGCTTTAACAGGCAGAGCAGTAACGTGAATGCTTCCCTCTCCTCTGGTCACAGCGTTCGTCCCAAGACCTCAATGAGGCTCCTATCTGAGCACCTTCCTGTCCCCACCTTGGACCCTGTCACTTTCCTGCCCGGCACCCAGCTGTCCATCACAGTTAAATCACCACCACCTTTTTTGCTCTGTGGTACTGGAGACTGAACCTTGGCCTTTACACTAAGCTACATCACTCACCTGTTTTTGTTTTTGTTTTTTTTTTTTTAGAGGCAGAGTCTCACTAAGTTACCTATCTTGGGCTTGAGTTTCCAGCCTCCTGGAGCACCTAGGGATTCCAGGTGTGTGGTACCATGCACGGCTGCCACTGACTCACCCATCCCTGTGCTGTGTCGCCTTCGGCTGTCACTAAGACAGCAGGGCTTTGGCTGGTCTGGTTTCATACCTGGGATAGAACTCATAACCTTGCCATGGCCAGGCAGGCAGGGCGCCACTGAGCTACATCCCAGGCTCCTGGCTGGCTTGCTGTGACCCCAGCCCTGTCCAGTGCCTGCATATAGATGTCTGCTACCGTGCAGGAGGTAAATGCCACCTTCCTGAGCCTCCAGAGGGTCCATAGAGAAGTCACAAGGGAAGTGAGAAATGCTCTTGATGGACAAGAGCACAACGTGGGCTATGAGCAGCACCCCAGGTGGGGACCCACAGCTGCAGCGCCTGCTGATTGGTGCTGTCGGATCGTGTGACCGACGACACCCAGAAAACTCATACAGGGACACTGAGTCGGGAGGGGCTGACAAGGAGTCTCTCCCAAGGGCAGGAATTCTGTGTACAGTAGTGGCATGAGGAGGGCACTGAGGGAAGCAGGGGCAGATGCAGGAGGGGGTGCTCATGGGAATTTCCACAGGAAACAGAACATGCTCTTTTTCAGGGGGCTTGAGCCTTAAGCTGCTGGCTCTAATGGCAGCCAAATCACCAAGGGTTTATGTACAGCCACACAACCAGGAGAGGCACCCTCACCTGGGGCAGGAGGCGTCCCCAGAAAACAGTGAAAGTGCTCAGAGCATCCACCTGTTATTGGACATCTGCTCCCTGCCGTCCCCTCGTGCCCAGAGTCCTGTGGCACTCCTGACTCTTTTGAAAGGGAGAAACAGCAGCAGAGGGGAGCTCACTCCCCAAGGCCACAAAGCCATGAGGAGAAGCCTGGAGCTACCTCATGCCACAGCTGGAGCCTGCTGGCCACAGTAATGGTCACAGAGAGTAACATGAGGTACCCAATGCCTGCTTCCCCAGACAAGTACCTGATCTTCTCCCCAACAACCCTGGGGAACAGGCACCATTTCTGGCTCTGAAACCCAGAGGAAGGAAGGGACCTCAGGTGGGAGGGGCAACTTGCTCTCCAAGCCACAAAGCCAGTGGCGAGTTCCGGAGCCTGTGTTCTCTCCCTGTGACATGCTGGCTTTCTGGACTTCACTGTACAAAATAAAGCACAGCTGCCATCTATCCCACATACATGGAGTGATGACTCCTCCACCTCCCCACCAACAAATCCCAAGCCCCTAGGTGGGACTCAACGCCAAGACAGGCCACTGACACTTGCTGAACACTTCCAAATGCTGTGGGTGCCCAAGGTGGCTTGTCACATTCAAGCTTCATAATAATGCAGAAGTATGGCCATTGATGTTTACAGACAGAACTAGGACCAAGCCATGGCCCACTCGGCCCACTGCCCTGCAGTGACTCTCACTCCAAGTGGAACCCACAGTCCTTCCGGTGACCCAAACTCCTGCAATGTGCTACCCCACCCTATCCCATCCCAGAGCCCCTGCACCTGCCCTGGACGCCCCACACCCAGGCGCCACCCCTCACTGCCCTTCCTGTCTCTGCTCAGTTGTCCTCTCAATGTGGCTCTCAGTAACCTGTCCCCCAGGCCCACACACCTCCTTCTCCATTCCTCTCCTTACCACTCAGTACAATCTAACAAGCCATGCACCCCATTTCCCTCGTGTCTTTGCTTTTCTCCTCCAGGGGTGAGATTGTTATGTTCAGTTCACTGCCCAATCCCCACGACCCGTGATGTGGCTTGATGGCTGTTTGTGGATAATCAGGGAGTGAGGCTGAGCACAGAGGGACTGGTCTCCTGGAAGATACGAGCCCCAGTAGAATCTGGGGCTCCATCACAGCACCCATGGGGGACACAGCTGTCCAGAAGGTGGCAAATTGACACTCAGAGCTTTTTCTTCTGTGGCTTATTAGAGGAGCAAGAGAGGACTTTGTCGGCTGAGGCCTCCCTGACACTCAGGCCCCCACTGTCCTCTCATCCCACTATGCTGACTTCACACTCGCTCAGGTATTCGATTTTACATCATCCTCTCATCGGCCCACCTGTGTCATGTGGGGCTCCGCCTACTGTTCTCTGTAGCAGCCATAGGCACTCTGCTACACGAGTTTATGAATGAAGGCAAAGACACCCACTTGAGCAGCACAGACACTGAAACTGCAGCGGTGCACAGAGAAGTATGAATGAGGGCGAAGGGGAACTGACACTGGCCAGACAGGCTGCCACTGCCACAAGGCCCTGGGAGACCAAACCTTCCTTCCCCTCATTCTCCCCTTGAATTCGGCTCCAACTTCAGCCTCTGCTGCTCCTTCGTTCATCACAGTCCCCGCCACCTCAAGGCCTTGGCACTTGTCGCCATCTGCTTCTCTAGATCCCTGTGTGGTTAAGTCAGCTCTCTGAAGCAGCTCACTGGCCTCTTTTGCACAGAACCCACAGCACCGTGTTATTCTGTTCCTTTACTCTGCCGCCTCAACTACGCTGAGACCTTGAAGACGCAAGACTGCATCTCTCAACTTCACAGCTGTCCGTGCTGGACTTGAACAGTGAATACTCCTTTGGTGAACGACCAATGTCTACGAAAGAGGTGAGTCACACACTCGGGAAGCGCAGGGGTCTCTTCTAGGACTAGGAAAAGCCAGGTTTGGGGGCGGGAAGCCTCGCAGCAGCAACAGGCGCTGTTCTGAGGCAGCAGTACTGAAGACGGAGGGGACCGGGGGCATTTCCTAGGGCCTGGCGCCCAGCAGGCCACTCCCGGACAGGATGTGGGTATTAAGAGAGAAGGAACGCTAGAGGGCGCTGCTCCATTGATGGGTGGTGTGAAAGGGGGTGTCTTGAGGATCGCCAAGGAGGCTGCAGGGGGGAAAAAGGTACTCCTGGTATGCACCAGAATGGAAAGCATTTTTCACCAACCGAGGGGGCGCTGGGGTGGCTCGTGCAAGGACAAGTAGTGAGGGACAGTCCGGGCGCCAAGCACTAATGCACCTCTCCCCGGGGGCCATCCTTCAGCGGAGGGCTCACAGCTCCTGTAATGGGCTCAGTAGCAGCTGCCCTAGGACAGGCAGCGATGCTGCTGCCATGTGGGGGTTGTCCTGCACCAAGCAAGGAGGGGGGCTATGTGGAAGAGAGCCTAGAGAAAACGTTAGTGAGGCCCTTGCAGTTGGGGGTCGTCACGAACGAGAGCGCTCTGCAGGCGTCCACCCCGGTGGTAGTCACCGGGGGGAAGGTTGAATGGTCGCACGGGAGAGCAGTGGTTGGGGTCCCCTGGCTAGGCCCGGCGGAGAGGCACTGGCGCCCCAAGGTGGGGGTGGGGAGCGTCCTGGGGACCGCTGCAGGCCAGGGCGGGACCCCAGCCCCCGCTGCCCCCGCGTTGCGCGCTCCGTCACTCACCGGCGCCGGGGTCTCCGCCGGGAGGAGGCCGAGGAGGCGGAGGAGGCGCCGCCGCTCCGGGGAGACCCGAGACCCCGACCGGAAGTGCCGCCCCCTCCCCCTCCCCAGCAGCCCCGCGCCGCTCGCCCGGAAGCGGAAGTTGCTCCCGTTCCCGAGGCGCTGGTGTGGAGGATGCAGAGGAGGCGGCGGTGGCGGGGAGGGAGAGCTGAGAGGCGGAAAGGCGCCTGCGCACTGCGCTGGGCGTGCGGGCGGGGAAAGCCTAGGCTGCTTCCGGTAAGCAGGCGGCGCAAGCGCGCATGCGCTTTATGTGCCCAATACTTCTTAGGGCACTGCCCCGGCGCTCCGGACATCCGGTGGAGGCACACCCTGGGCTCCGATCCCACGCTCCGGCCCCGCCCCTACTGTTGAAGCCACGCCTATTTCATAGATTAATCTTTGTAGGCTCCGCCCCTCTGGAAAAACCGTGTCCTTCGCTCCACCTCTGCAGATTCTCCCGTTCTGTCCTCTCACCAAGCCACCATTCTCTGTAATTCAACCCTTCCTTCCAGGCCACGCCCCTTCCCAAGCCCCGCCTTTTTACGTCAGCTCGGCTCCTGTGGCATTTAAGCGCCGCCTCTCCTAACTTGCTTCCCTTAACACTAGTTCTGCCTCGCGCCTCTAAAGCGCTTACATCAGTACTTCTCCGAATGTGGTCCAACAGCAATCTCCTTAACCCCTCTTTCCACTCAGCCCCACCCTAGTCACCTAAACCCCGTCCTTCAGAGACCTTCCCACTGAGCTCTGCTTCCTCAGGCACCTCCTTACCTCCCTCCCTCCCTCTACCCGGGAGCACAGTAGCAATCCCTCCCATTCTTGCACACTGCCACCACCTTCTGACAGTCATATCCTAGCCCTCAGGCTCCCTGCCTTTCCCACCTTCCTCCTCAGCCCCAGCTCTCAGCTCAAAGCCCTTTCTGCTGGCCAGTGCTGTTCAATGCTTACCCCTTCCCAAGCCCAATCCTGATCTCGCGGAACTACCTAAAAAGCTTCCACCACTATGGGTCAGCCCTCCCCGCTCAGGCCTCTAAGCCCTACTGCTCACCTTCAGGTTGCTTCTTCTGTTTTGGTGCTAGGGATGGAATACACTACCACTGAGCTAGACCCCGGCCCCGGGACTCTGTTTTTCCTAGAAAACAGAGGGTCCTCCCCGCAAGGAATAAGACAACAGTATCGTCGGTGAATTTTCTGGGGGCCGAGCTGGGTGCCCCGTTGCGGTGCAGGGTCAGTGCTTTAGACTTAAGCTGGCTATTTATTGGGAGTACTTTGAGGTCTGGAGCTGGGCTGATGAACTACACCATCGGGAACACATACACAGGGCCAGTAGACGGGCTTTATTTACACGGCCTGTGTCTCCACGGACCTGGGAGTCCACGGGCCGGTGGCAGTACGCAACAGCACATGTCGGTCCCTGCCCTCCACCCCCTCCCACAGCGGGTGAACCACCAGGAACTAACAAGGGTGTGCCGGTCTCTGGGCCCAAGACCAGCCTCATCACCAGTTGAGCTCTGTGCTACAGGCCTGAACTGGATATCAGTGGCAGGGGGAAATAGGTCAGGCGGGCTTGTTCCCCTCCGGGTCCTCCTCATGGGCTCCCTCGGTGGCTGGGATCCCTTCATCGTCCCACGGTGGCTCTGGCCTCGGATCTGGGTGACACACGGGCAGCCCCAGGGCCTCAGGGTGCTTGCGCTTGGAGTGGCGCCGAAGCGTGTTTGCCTCGGTGAAGCGCAGGCAGCACACAGGGCACTGGTAGGGGCGCTCCCCTGAGTGCACGCGGTGGTGGTGTGCCAGCTCACCGGCCTCGCGGAAGCGGCGCGGGCAGAGTGCACACAGGAAGGGCCTCAGCCCTGCGTGGATGTTGCAGTGCCGCCGCAAGTGGCTGGACCGCTTGAAGGTCTTGCCACAATCCTTGCACTCGTGTGGCTTCAGCTCCGAGTGCGAGATGCTGTGGCGCTCCAGGTCGGAGAGGTAGGGGAAGGCCCTCAGGCACACTGGGCAGAAGTGTGGGGCTCTCCGGGGGCCAGAGACCCGGGGCCCAGTGGCCACCAAGCCCTCGGAGACCGTGTAGGGCACACCCTGGTCATCTATCAGCAGGAGGTCGCTGCTGCCACCACCACCACTGTCGCTGACCACAGCTGCTGACGGCAGCCCTTGTGCCAGTGGGAGCTCGGGCCCGGACTTGGGGGGACGGCCTCGCTTTCGCGGGAGTGAGGACTTGAGCTTGCGGTGGCAGGAGGGAGCTCCCCCCAGAGGTCGGCCTCTGCGGCCCCGGGACACAGGAGGAAATAAGGCCAGAGGTTTCTCTTCCTCCCCAGGCAAAGGCGAAGGCAACAGGTCTGGGCTGGGGGTGTCCATGGAGTAGTGAGGGGCTTGGGTCTGGGCACTGGATCTGGCTAAGAGGAGAGAGGGGCAGCGTCAGCACAGGCAGAGTTCGGACGCCTGTGTCCCTGGTGTCTGACCCACCCTTCTTTCTGAGTCTCTGGACTTGGTCACGAGTCACACCCAGAGGCACATCACAGCCCTGCTGGTGGGCAACATAGCAAGCAGACTGGTACCAGCTGGGAAATGGGATCACGGGTGTCCCTGGGCTTCCCTAGCTGTGCCTTTGCCCCAATCTAATAGTTCAAGGTCAACAGGAGCAGAAACAAGGAAAAACAGATGAAGGGAGCATGCAGGCTTCCAAACCACCCATCAGACTCTGGGTGGAGCCACAGCAGCCCTGGAAATTTCTTGTCCCCCTTCCAGTCACAGAAGAGGGGGAGTCTCAGGATAGAAGGCAGGGACGGGCCCCAGTTCACACCCGAGGAAACATGTGCATGGGACAGCGAGGCCAGCCTCCAGGTTGGGCATCCCAGCCTATCACTTGTTCTCTGTGTGGCCTCGAGCCAAGTGTTGCCTTCTGTGAGCTCAGTTAAACCTCTGCAACACAGTACTTGGTTCTCCCCAGTTGCCCAGATGCATCCTAGGACTCATCCACATAAACTGTGCATGCAGACAGCCCAGATGTGCACCGTCAGGAGCCTCACGGGGAGCCAAGGCTCATGCTGGCTCTCTGAATGAGGGTACACCTGTCCCATCTTAAAAATGGGGACACCAATGCCCAGGAAAGCCAAGATGGTTGCCTGAGTTCCTTCTAGCAGCGAGGGGCAGGGCCAAGACTTCATGCAACCTTGCTGATCCCTGGGGCCTAGAGAAGGGGAAGAAATGGGCATCACCAGCCAGGGACATCACGAGGGCCTGGGTTCAGAATAGCTCTGCGAGAATGAGCAAGCAAGCAAAATCTGCCCCTCCAAGCACCGAGGTGGTGCACACAGCCTGGAGCACAGTAAGCACTTCAAGAAACCCTTCCACTAGCAATTCTGCGGCTAACTCCAGACCAGCAATGGCGAGCCCTGGAGAGACCAAGTGCCCAAACTGCAACCCAAATCCTACTGATTTATTGCACAGCACCAACGCCGCAATTAAACCCCAATGCTTGGCTACTGGAGCAATCTGGTGTGTGTGCCGCAGGTTAGTCACCTCTGCACTAGGCCCTGGGAGCTAGGAACCCAATGTATCCGGAGGGGGAGCACAGGAGCAGCCAGGGGAGGTAGTGCAAGCCGACACCCGTTTTTAGATTGTGCTTTGGGCCTTTGAAAGTACATGGTGCTCCAACACAGGGCCCCAAGAATTCGAGGGAAGCACTGCACCCCAGGCCCGTACCCCCTTCTCAGGGGCACACAACGAGAGCAGAGAGGAACACCTTTTCCACGGCCATACGCCCCGCTTCCGGGGATACCCAGACCACAGCCGGGTCTCTGAAGCGTCAGGAACCCAGTGGCCCGAGCCCTCGAGGGTCCTCCACCCCCGTGCGGGCGCGTTCCCGGCGGCCCCGGGCGGCGGCGCCCACGCGCGGGGCGGGCCCTGCGGGGGCGGCGGCCAATGAGCAGCGCAGGGCCCGCGGGCCGCGAGGGCGCCAGGAGGGGGTCTGCGCGCGCGAGCCCGGCCAGCTCCGCGGGACGCGCGCGGGCTCGGGCGCAGGTGCTGGGGCGCGCACGGCCCTGGGCTGCCCCGCCCCCGCCCCCCGCCCAGCCCCCCGCCCCTCGGGTACCTCATTTGCATGCCGTCTGGGCTCGCGAATGTGCGCGCGCACGGGGGGCGACGGGCCGGCGCCCGGGGAGGGGAGGGGGAGAGGGGGCCCTGCCCCTCGGCTGCGGCGGGGCGGGGGCGGCGGCGCGAGAGCCCGGCCCCGCCCCTAGGAGCGTAAATTGGCAGCCCCGCCCCCCGCCGCCGCCTGCGGGTAACAAAGGGGACGCGCTGGGTCCTAGGGGCCGGTTGCGTCGATGCAGGATCAGAGGACTGAGCACCAGTTGCCCTCGTTTGCTGCTCGGGCGAAATCACCCACCACCATATCTCCAACCACATCGAAATGCCTTTTCTCCCATAAAGCGCCCAACTGGGCGACGCAAACACATATAGAGTAGATGACAAATGGGAAATGGCTGCTCAGTGCCAGTAACTGACATGGCGCTCAACAGCTTCGAAGTGCCCCGGGAGCTAATTGCATAAGATGGTTCCTGGTCTTGTCCATGAATTGCAGTTCGTGTACTTCGATTAATCTCTCCCTTCCTGATGCACCTCGACATCCTACCCAGGAAGAGTGCGAAGCTGAAAAAAGAATCACAGCTGGCGAGCATCGCGCAGACAGCGACAAACAGCGCGCTGAGCTCCATGCCCTTAGCCTGCATGGCGCCAAGATGCCCTTAAGCGCCGCCTTTTGCCCTCACCCAAGATGGCGCCAGCCTGGCTTCTCTGACTTTCAGGACTGGGAAAGCGAAGGGAAAGAGGGAGAAGGGAGGGGTAAAGAACGAGGGCGTGGAGGGTCGGCGGAGGGGGGGAGAAGTGAGCCGAAGCGGAAGTCGAGGGGCCCCCGACTGGAAGTGACGCTGCTCCGGCTGCCCAAAATGTCGGCGCCCAGAGGGAGGTGTAAGTAATTAAAGAGGAAAGCCGACTGACTTCCCCGGCCTCTCAGGGCCGCGCCAGGTCTCCAGACCTTCTACTCCGCAAGGGCGAGGCGGGCGTGCCTGGCCCCAGCCTTCCTGACCGGCCCCTACCCCGGGGACTCGGGGATACACCTTTTATGGACGGGGGAGGGGCACAAAGGGCTGGCTTCGGGCCTGGGTCCCCGCGCGGCCTAGGCTGTGTGTGTGGGTGGGGGGGGTGCTCTGTAGGCGGCCTGGTGCGTGAAGGGGCGGGGCCTGGCTGGGAGGTGCGTTTGTGGGCGGGGTTGGTGGGTGGAGTAATTCGCAAAGTGGGAGGAGTTTGTTGGTGGGTGGGGCTTTCTGGATGGGCGTGGTTTAAACGGTGGTGGGTGGGACCTTGGTTGCAAAGTGGAGGGAGCCACCTTGAGGTTTAGTGGGGAGATTGGAGCAGAAGAGGTGAAGTTTAGGGTGTGAGTTAGCGGTTTGAGGGCCTTACCAGGGCGGCTGTAGAGGAAATGGAGAGTAGTAGTGAAATCATTGTATGAAAGGGCAGAAAGCCACCAGAGTGGAGTGCAGGGGCTTGTACAAAGGCCGCACTTACCTGAAGGAAATCGGGTGGGACATGGAGGTGGAACTCAGCAAAATCGCAGGACCTGCAAAGCATGTAGGGGGAGGAGGCGGCCAGGAGGAACGTGAAGGCTAGTAATGGTGCAGAGCACCAGGAGTCTACTCCAGGGCTGGGAGCCATCGCTGCACCCAATCTCCCTCATCGCAGGACTTCAAGCGCGACGCCAGTGTGCTTAGTCCCAAACGCTTGTCCTCGGTTCACTAAGTGGTCATCTTCAAAGGCCAGTAGGAGGGGAGGGCCCTCTGCAGCTGAGAAAAGGGCCAAGGGCGGAATGGGTGGGGCTGGGGAAGGGTAGTGCAAAGCATCCCTAAATCAATCTGCAGTACAGAGAGAGCAGTTTAAGGCCCCAGGGGTCTGGGCCTGGCTTAGCAGCAGCAGGACCACCACCCACCCACCCCATGTTTCCTCCCCGCTCCAGAAAGAGCCCGCCCATACTGCAGCGCGCACCATGGACGACGCCACGCTGCCCGTGCCCCCGGCCCCTGTGCCCACCCCTGTGTCAGCAACCCCTGCCGCCACTGCCCCCCGGGTGCCCTTTCACTGCAGCGAATGCGGCAAGAGCTTCCGCTACCGCTCGGACCTGCGGCGCCACTTTGCCCGCCACACGGCCCTCAAGCCCCATGCGTGTCCGCGCTGCGGCAAGGGCTTCAAGCACAGCTTCAACCTGGCCAACCACCTGCGCTCCCACACTGGTGAGCGGCCCTACCGCTGCTCCGCCTGCCCCAAGGGCTTCCGAGACTCCACAGGCCTGCTGCACCACCAGGTGAGTCCCGCACCTTCCAGGGTTCCCTGGCTCCCTGTCAGCACGCATGGGCAGTTAGCTCGTGCCCCCTCCCCTTGCTGATGGGCTCCAGCCACAGCACCTGCAGCTCCTATTTATGCTTCCCAGCCTTGCCTGCTGAAAAAAGGTTTATTTCATATGCAGCAGCACCGGGGCTTCAAAGACTTTGCATCCCTTTGGAGATGGGAGGAGCCAGGTAGATGATACACAGACAGGAGTTGAGGCCAGAATCTTGAGCCTGCATCAGAAAGAGGAGAGTCCGCATGGGAGGGTGTCCAGGCAGAAGAACAGCAAGTACAAATGCTGGGGATGGGAGGAGTTGGGGGGGGGGTTCAGGGAGCACAGGAGACTGGTTGTGGGAGGAGCTGAGGCGGCAGGGCCTGGCTGCACATGGGCACCTGGCTGCATTACGGTGCTGCGCACATGTGCACCTCCTGTCTTCGTCCAAGCCACCCACTGCTTAGCACTCGTGAGGGTCAGTGGCATGGGCGCTCCTTGACACTTGCGATGGTCAACGACTGTGGCCCCACCCTGCCTGCCCCGGGGCTATACACGGAACTGTGAAGGCTTTCTGGGGAAAAGGCCAAGGACAAAATAGACACAGGCCCGCCCGCCACTTCCGGAGTGAGGGGACAGTCACTGACCAGCCTTGGACTGCGGCAGAAAGGCTGAGGGATAGGGTGAGGGGGCACAGGAATGCTGCCTCCAAAGAAGGAGGCATCACTGGGCCTAGTGAACAGGACACGTGCTTCCAGAGAACTGGAGGCTGAGGCAGAAGAATTGCAAGGTTGAGCCCAGCCTCGGCGACTTGGTGACAGCAAGTCCCTGCAGGGGTAGACCATAGATAGAGACGCAGATAGTAACACTAGGACGGAGGATGTAGCTCAGTGAGAGTGCCCTGGTTTTGTTTGTTTTATTTGTTTTTTTCCCTGCACCTGGGATTGGATACGCCCGGGATTCAATCCCAGTACTGGGGGAGCGGCAGGGGTCCCTAGGTGGAAGGGACAAGCCCTTTTGGGCACAAGGTGAATGCCAGCCAGCCCAAGCCGCTCGCAGGAAGAGCCCGGGCAGGGGCGTGGAATGGAGAGGAAAGGGCGGTGTCGGCGGCACACACATGCTCAGGCCTCCTCCCCCACCCAGGTTGTGCACACCGGCGAGAAACCCTACTGCTGCCTCGTGTGCGAGCTGCGCTTCTCCTCGCGCTCCAGCCTGGGCCGCCACCTCAAGCGGCAGCACCGCGGCTCACTCCCACCGCCGCTGCCTCCGGGCCCTGGGCTCCCTGCCCTGGGCACGCCCTGCTCGGCCTGCTGCAGTTCAGGGCCGTGTGCGGCATGCTCGGGGGCTACGGCGGGCGCCGAGGGCCTGGAGGGCACGGGCGCGGGCAGCTGGGGCCTGGCCGAGGCCGCCGCCGCTGCCGCCTCTTCCCTGCCACCCTTCGCCTGCGGCGCGTGTGCACGGCGCTTTGACCACGGCCGTGAGCTGGCAGCGCATTGGGCGGCTCACACCGACGTGAAGCCCTTCAAGTGCCCACGCTGCGAGCGCGACTTCAACGCGCCCGCGCTGCTAGAGCGCCACAAACTCACGCATGACCTCCAGGGCTCGGGCGCGCCGCCCGTGCAGGCCTGGGCCCCGGGGCCTGGGATGGCGGTGGCAGAGAATGTGGCTGAGGCGGGCGGCGCCCCCCAAGCCTGGGAAGGCATGCTGCTCCTGCGCCCTGCGGAGGGCGGCGTGCCTGACCTAGGGGCGCTGCTCCCTGTGGGTGGCGGGGAGGCCCCCGCGGCCGCCGAGCCCGCGGAGGACACGCTTTACCAGTGCGACTGCGGGACCTTCTTCGCGTCGGCCGCGGCGCTGGCTGGCCACCTGGAGGCGCACTCCGGCCCGGCCACCTTCGGCTGTGGCCACTGTGGGGCGCTGTACGCGGCGCTGGCCGCCCTGGAGGAGCACCGGCGTGCCAGCCACGGCCAGGGCGAGGGCCAGGGCGGCGTGGAGGAGGAGGGCGGGGCGGCGCGTGAGGGGGAGCGGGAGCCTGGGGAGCGCGCCCCTGCGCCATCTCGCAGCAAGAAGATCTTCGGCTGCTCCGAGTGCGAGAAGCTGTTCCGCTCGCCGCGCGACCTGGAGCGGCACGTGCTTGTGCACACCGGGGAGAAGCCCTTCCCCTGCCTGGAGTGTGGCAAGTTCTTCCGCCACGAGTGCTACCTCAAGCGCCACCGGCTGCTGCATGGCCCTGAGCGGCCCTTCCCGTGCCACGTGTGTGGAAAGGGCTTCATCACCCTCAGCAACCTCTCCCGGCATCTGAAGCTGCACCGGGGCATGGACTGAGCCGCCCCGCGCAGGGACACACAGAGCCCTGGGCCAGGAGACCAGGAACCCCGCGCTAGGCGGGGGCGCTCCGTGCACAGGCCTGTGACACATGGAGACCAAGGAATGAGAAGTGTGGGTCTCCACGAGTACCTCTCCTCCAGTGCCCAGAAGGGGCACCTCCAGGGCCTTCCCTGTGACCTGGGTCTAGGGACTGCAGGGACCGGGTCTCCTCCAAATGTACCCACCAGTCCCTGGTGGCCCCAGAAGATGGATATAGCCGTAATCTGCCTTTCCCCTACTTCATTCCCCTGCCGAAAGAGGACCATGGTAGACTCCCCGCCTTCAGTGACCCTCCTCTCCGCGGAATGGATCAGCCCTAAGCATCACCCCACCCCGAACACTAGAGTAGACTGGTCCAGCGCCCTCGCCTATAGGATGGACTGAAGCAGGCCACGCCCCGCCCAGCTGATGCCGGCCCCGCCTCCTTAGAGCCTGTAGGAGAGATGCACCCTTATCCTATAGAGTTCGGATCGGCCCAGATAGTCCCTATCCTGTGACCTCATCGGGTGGAGGTGGCGGCCCGGGGTTTCCCTCCCTCTCTCTTAGCACCTGTTGGCCTTTTTCTCTGTCTCCATCAGTGTGTCTGTCTCTGCGACCCTCCCAACCCCAAGGGAAAAGGGGAAGTTGGCTGGGGTCCCCTGCACTGTCCGCCTCCATCTCGCCCCTCTTCCCCTGCCCACTGTCTCCAGGGCGCCAATAAACCTCGTCCTGTGAGTCACTGCCCTGTGAGTCACTGCCGTCTCCTGCTTTGACCCTGGGTTGGGGGATAGGCGTCTCTCCTGGACTTAGAATAGGTCTCTAAATTAGAGACGGGTCGTAGTTCCCTTCAGAGATCTTTCTTTCTTTTCTTTTTTTTTTTTGGGGGGGGGCAGGATTTCACCATGCATTTCAGGCAGGCCTTGAACTCACTTTGTAGCCCAGGCTGGCCTGGACTTTGCAATGATCCTCCTGCCTCAGCCTCGATAGTGCTGAGATTAGAGGCATATGCCACCACGCCCAGCTTCAAAGTTTTTTGGTAGGTGATGGCACATCCTAAGCAGATGCTGTACACTGAGATACTTCTCCAACCCTTTGTTTTATTTCGAACCAGAATCTTGCTAAATTGCCCAGACTGGTGTCCATCATCCAGTGTGGGAGCCTCCTGCCTCATCCTCCTGAATAGCTGGAATTGCAGGTGTTTGCCATCATACCCAGATCTAAAAGTTTTGGTTTGGTTTGGTTTTGCTTTTGAGACAGGGTCTCGCCATGCAGTTCAGGCTGGCCTTAACTCACTTTGTAGCCGAGGCTGGTCTCAAACTTGCTACTATGCTCCTGCCTCAGCCTCCTGAGTGCTTGGAACTCTTAAGGTTTTGAGACTTTTAGGCAGTGCTTTGAATCCTTTAGATTAGAATGGTTTAGGTCTCGCCTAAATGGTACAGTTCTGTCTCTTAAGTACAAGACCCATCCCCAATAGATGGACATGGGCCCTAGAAACCAGACTGACCCTTAGAACCTTCAGTTCTGCAGGACACTTCCCTAGGAAACCAAACTGTCTCCTCAGAGACACGCCAAGGGAAACCCCACCCCTTTCAAGATTTTTGCATCTGAAATTGTTCTGAGCTGGGAAGGGTAAGGAAGAACTGGCCAGGTCCACCTGAGGCCCTGCTTGGCACCCATAGAACTGGGACACCCTCGGAGAACAGCAGGTTACAAGTGAAAGACACATTGGCAAGAACCCCCTCTAATCTGCCCCCTTACTTTGGAAACACTTACGCCATTGGCCACTTTCTGAAGCAGTTCTTGAAGTTCTCTTCGGTGCGATTCGGTCAAAAATATGGTAAATGCTGCTGCCCTTCCAAAGAAAAGGCAGATGCTAAAAGACAAGAGGAGACTTCACCCACCTTCCCCCCAGGGTCTGGGACCGGAGACTTCGGGCTCTTCCCCGAAGTCTAAATGACCATGGAAGGGAAACATTTTCAATTACTCAGGACCTAGAGCAGCCACGACTAAAGACACAAAGGAGCACTCCAGAGCTGCTCCAGAAAGTGTCAGGGACTGTGAGGAGTGTGTGTGTGTTTACTGAGATTCACATTTTTTGATAACCCCTTGTAGACAATAACCCCAATGCTTCTGGAATTTATATTCTAGTGCGTGATTCTAGAGGAATCAAAACACCCTGAAAAGGACAATTTCAGACAGACACCATTCCTCAGAAGGCAGTGGGGGGGCCAGTGCACATTGGGAAGGCCAGCGGCCAGGCCCTGCCACCTTAGGCACGGTGGCCAGGCTGGACATCTCTTTGGAAGCGGCCATGATCCGAGCCCCAAAGAGCTGCTCCTCAGCTTTGTCAACTTAAGATAAGTAAACTGGATCCTGCTCTAAGGTCAGAGAGAAAGCCTGGATCTGCTGCAGGGTCACTGCCAGGGCAGACCCTGGAGCAACACAGGCTCCGGGCAGCAGAGGTGGGGGGCTCCATCCCACATCATGGGTGCATGCACATGCGCACACACATACACACAGAGCCAGAGGATAATGGAGGTGTGTCAGGATATACCTTGGGCTGTTTTGTGTTTGAGACTGGGTTTTGGTGAGCATCTGAGACAGGAACCCATTCTGTAATCCAGGCTGGCCTTGAACTCATGGCCATCCTTCTGCCTCCGAACTTCGGAGTGCTGGGATAACAGGTGTGCATCCTGTTGTGAGGCTACAGAACAGCACGAGCACATGAGCATGAGTGAGGCTGCAGGTGCCAGAGTAGAATCGTGGAGCAGCCATGCACGGGGAGCCCAGGCACGAGAACACAGGGCCCTTCGAGGGAAAGTGGAACTGAAAGGGTACCTTGTTTAGGGAGTGCTGTGCAGAGAAACAGGAACAGCATTTCTGTGAGGCCCAAAGAAGTGGGCTGGACTGGACAGTGCAGCTCTTAGACATCAGGAAAGCAGACTGAAAGAAAGCCGAGGACATCGTATACAGTGGCTTCAATTTGTATTGTGCACTTAACGAGTCTCACCTTTTTTTTTTTTTTTTTTTTTTTTCTGGGGATTAAACTTATGATCTCGCACTTGCCAGGCAAGTGCTTGTGCCGCTGAGCGAAATCCCCCGGTGGAGTCTCACTTTTCAGAAGAAAGAAAACTTGAGGAAGGTGGTGCAGACCTGTAAATCCAGCACTCTAAGAAGCTGAGGCAGGACGATCCTGCGCTCAAATCCAGCCTGGGCAGTTTAGCAAGACTGTTTCAAAATCGAAAGAGCCAGGAATGTATCTCAGTGAAAAGGTGCTGAGTTCAATCCCCAGTATCAACAATAAGAAAGGAGACAATCAGAGGCAAAGACAGGTAAGAGTGTATCCCGCAAGGAAGGCTCCCAGACAGTCACAATTTCCAGTGTGAACAGGCTCCACCCCTTGGGGACAAAGCCAGCCGCGGGGGCACCAGAGACCTTAGAGACACCCTCTCCATTCCGCCAAGGCCCACCCACAGCCCCTTTCTGCCTTTTGTGCCTTCCGAGAAATAGGCCCGCCCCTTAGTTGCAGGCCCCGCCCCCAGGCCAGAGACCCACCCACCCTGGAGCCTCTGGGAGACACTCAGCCCTAGCTGGTGCCTGGAAAGGTGCCAGGGTTGCCATGGCAACGGCAGGGCCGGGCCTGAGGCTCCCGCTGCCCTCCCTTCCACCTTCCTCGACAGGGCCTCGCCGCTGTACCATTTTACCCCACCACTGAGCGCGCAGGGCAGGACCAAGGACTTCTTCCGTGGTGGTCCTGACAGAGCCCACGTGCTCCCTCAAGAGAAGAGATGGGGACTTCAATGGGGCCACTGTGCATTCTTGACTTTTGTCACAAGAGACATTCAGGATGTGTCTCCCTGAAAATCCCTTTGGGAGCACGAGGTCAGGCTGGCTTGGAGGCAGGGCTGGGCAGTTAGTGGGATGGGGAGGGTGCAGCCCGGAAGTTGGGGTGCAGGTCCCATGGAGGAGTGGACCAGTGTACCTGAAGAGATGCCATCACTTAGTCCCAGAGGAGCCCTCAGGCCTAGAGGGTGGCTGCTTCTGTGTGGGCACAGTCAGGATCTGCAAGGCCCCACTGGAACCCAAGGGGCTGAGCTTAGGGCCACAGCTGGGGACTTCTGGGGTCCATTCCAGGGCTAGGGGCTGAATGTCCCCGCAAATCTTTTTTGATTTTGTTTTCTTGAGACGGTGTCACTATGCAGTTCAGGCTGGCCTTAAGCTCATGTGATCCTCCTGCCTCAGCCTCCAGAGTGCTGGGATTACATGCGTATGCCACCACGCCCACCTCCCAAGAATCCCTTGGTGTCCCCAGTTGGGAGGGGGCATGCTGCAGGTCAGGGAAACCTCACATGACTAAGCCTTGTGAGCAGGGCCAAGCAGGGAAACAGACACAGAATGAAGGAAAGCAGAGATGACACCAAGCTTCCTGCTTGAGGTCATCCCCCAGGCTCCTGCGAACACAAGTAAACCCATTGTGCTTTTAACTCCCTGGCTGCCTCAGAAGAAAACACAATTCATCCTTTCAGTTTACTTATTTCCATTTTTTTTTAAAAGACAGGTCTTCACTATGTAGCTCAAGCTGGCCTTTAACTCAGGGCGATCCTCCTGCCTCAGCCTCCCAAGTACTAGGATTACAGGCGTGTACACCACAACTGGCTACAAATCATGCTTCTGATGATCCCCAACTTTTGTTCTCTGATCTAGTTTATTCTTGGGAATGCTATGGCCAGTGCACCCTGGATTTACTGATGTTCCTAATCTTTGAGGGTCTTTGTCAGGGGAGTGGGTGAGGGCTAGGAAAGGACACACAACATCCTCTGAGGAGTGGGGTGCACCCTGCCTCTGTCCCCACAGTGGCTGCTGCCTCCGTGTGCTCTGGGCTGTGGGGCTTTGCCATGGGCACCTGTCAGGAGCCACGCCTGTCCATGTTGCTGCAGACCCGAGGACCATGGAGACCTCTGTGGACACTCCTCTCACCCCCTCGTCCCCACCTCCTCAGTCTGCGCCCTTCCCCCATCTCCATGCCAAGCACATGTCCCCCCACATGCACACACTCACACACACACACTCTGGAGCCCTCTTCCTAAGCCCTGTGGCGGGGCTCTCCTGGTGGGACAGCGGCCCCATGTCCATTTGCAGAAGCATGATGTGGAACACTGAGGGCAACTTTGGCCACTCGGCCCTGCACCCAGCACCAGGCTCCACCTCTCTCTGCCACCCTGCTGCCCTCAGGGTCCCTACCCAAGGCTCTGTTCCCCTCAAGTCACAAACCCCTGGTTGTTCTCTCTGCTTGCAATTTTCTTTCCAATTGATTATATTTCTCAATTTGTTTTTGAGTCAGGGTCCTGCTATGTAGTCAGGCTGGCCTTGAACTCACTTTGTAGCCCAGTCTGGCCTCAACGTTGCATTGATCCTCCTGTCTCAGCCTCCCAAGTGCTGGGGCTACAGGTGTGCACCACCACACCCAGCCTGAATTTATTTCTTTAAAGAAAATAGTTTCCAGCCTCCCAAATGAAAGGATACAATGCCCACCCTCCAGGTATAAACCCCAAAGAACTCAAAACAACTGTGCAGGCAAAAATGTTTACTTGAATGTTCATAACCACACAATTCACAATAGCTAAAAGAAATGACCCAAATGTCAGCTGCATACTACAGTGTATTTTCCTGCACAGCAGAATACAGTCAGCCATAAAAAGGAATCAAGTACTGATAAAAGCTACAGAATGGATGGACCTTAAAAACAGTATTCCGGTCTGGATGTGGGGGCATATCCTGTCATCAACCAGTACTGGGGAGGCTGAGGCAGGAGGAGCACCAGAAGTTTGAGGCCAGTGTAGGCTACATAGTGAGTTCAAAGCCAGCCTGATCTACATAGTGAGACCCTGTCTCAACCAAAATAATAATAATAACAAAAACTTTATGTTAAGTGAGAGCAGCTAGTCACAAAACAGCACATACCAGCTGAAGTCATTTATCTGAAATATCCACAAACAGACAAATACACAGAAGCATAAAGCAGATTACTGGTTGCTGGGGTGGGGGACTGTGGTATAGGGAATGACTGTTTAGGTGGGTACAGGGTAACAGGCAGATGGAAAATTCTGGAACCAGACAGTGGGCATGGCTGCACAATGTCATAAACTTGCTCAATGCCGCTTAACTATACTCTTTAAAATGATTAAAATTATATATTATGTCACGTATATTTTACCCATTTTAAGCAGTTAAAACACACATCCATGTACTACCAGATTTTTATGTATTTATTTTATAGGGAATCGAACTCAGAACCTTGTGCTTGCCAGGCAGGTGCTTGTGCTGCTGAGCTATGGCCCTGGCCCTACCAGCTTTGAGATGGGAGAGACAACTGAGCCCTATACACACGGCTCCAAGAGCCAGCTGCCTCTCCCTGCACAAAGGCAGTGCATGCCCCAAATCCAGCCCTTGTATTTTCTACGGATGTTTCAAACTTTTCCTCATTGTGTGCATATCCTTTTCACAATGTGTCCCTGGCCAGGTGCTTTTAAAAATCACACTGCTAGTACACTATGGTTTCTATCTCTGTGAAGTCAAATATCTTAGTGAGCCAGGTGTGATGGCATCCACCTCTGATCCCGTGCTTGGGGAGCCTGAGGCAGGAGGATCAAAGTTCAAGCCCAGCCTGGGCAATTTGGAGGTTTAGTGAGGCCTTGTCTCAAAATAAAAAATAAGGATGGCTGAGGCTGAAGCTCGGCGCAAAGGCCTTGGGCTCTAGCCCCAGCATGACATGGACAGAGAGTAGTGAGGCCCAGGCCTGGGCTCGGACCCTGCTGCCAGCGCCTCCATCTTGTGGTTGCTCAGAACCCTCTGCGGCTCGTGAGGGCAGCAGACACGGGCTGTCCCCTTTCCCGTTACCGCCTGGGGACTTTCGTGTGTTCCACAGCGATCTTCATTCTCATTCCACTGGGAGGATCAGTCGTGACTGAGCACTCAGGTCTCGCCCTATCGGGGACCGGGATTGTTCCCAGCGGTGTACAGTGCCGTGAGCAAGCTGGCTGCACAGGACCTGCACATTGTGCTCTCCCGAAGGAGAAATGCCTGCAACTGCTGGCCTGTGAGGCCGTGCCGGGCCGCACTCCTCCCCGCCGCACAGAGTGGGGCTGCCTGCCACACTGTGACAATGATGCGTGGCATGGAACACAGCAAGGGCAGGTGGGCCTGCAGGCAGCCTCCCGCTCGCAGAGGCCTTGCGGAAGGGCAACGTGGCTGCGTCCCGCTAGCCTCTGCTGAAACATCGTGGCCCCGGGGGAGGCCAGGGAGCCCGCACCCCCAGGGCGAGCTCAGCTCCTCGCCTCCTGCTCCCCGAAGTCCCACAGCACTCGCTTTCTGGCGGAGGCTGATCTGTGGCCCTCTGCCTGCCCCATGAGGCCCTGGACACCTCTGTGTCTGCGCCGTGACTCCAGCACCAAGGACAGAGCTACCCCATAGTAGGTGGCCCCTCGGATGGGATAGATGTAAATGCAGAGGTTTATCGGAGGGGAAACTGAGGCACAGACAGGGAATGTCGCATGTCCTGGTAGCCTAGGGAAGGCAGGAGGCAGGTTCCGAGCCGACCGTCATCCCGCCCTGGGCTCAGCCCCCGAGTCTCCTCCCACCCCCAGCAGTGCCCGGGCCCTGCAAGCGCCTGGCACCGGCGGGACGCGGGCCATGCGGGCCTGTGGGCGGGTGAGTGCACGCGTGTATCTGCCGGGCCGGGCGGGGGCTGGGCCCGGCTCCCGGCTCCGCCTCGCCCGTCTGGACAGCACCGCCCCGCCCGCCCGGTCCCCGCTTCCGGCTTCCCAGCCGCTCTCCCCAATGCCCGGCTCGGCTACAGGCTGCGTTTCCGGGGGGAAGGCTTAGGCGGTGACACCGGCCCAGCCTCCTCCCCGCCCCCGCCGCGGCCCCCTCCCTCCCGCAGCTCGGCGCGTCCGGCCCCGGAGGAAGAAAGGAGCTGGAGGCACAGGTAAGGGGGACCCCGAGCAGGAGGGGACCCCGGCCCGCCCGGGCCCAGCCCTGCAGACCCAGCTGCTGCAGGAACTGCACTGGGGACAGCGGATTGCAGGGACGGGGACCCAGGCCCAGCACCCTGGCCAGGCCCTTCCAGGCCTTCTCCCTCGGGCTGCAGAAGGCGGCTGCTGCTCGGTCGAGGTCCCCGGGCCTGGCACGGACCTCTGTCTGGCCCTCTTCCACTGGACGAGGAGCCTCGGTCCCAACCGCACTTGTCCACTCCAGCCACCCCTCCAGGCCAGGCCCCCTTCCCTCACACCCGGGTCCAGGTCCTGCCTCCTCCATCAGACCCTGGTCCAGGTCCTGCCTCCTCCATCAGACCCAGGGTTCAGACCCCAGCTCTCCTCTGTCAGACACTGGGTCCAAGCCCAGCCTCCTCCCCAAGACCCAGGGTCGGGGCCCAGCCTCCTCCATCAGGCGGAGGTGTTGGGTCCAGGGCTGACTTTGGATTGTCTGACTCCCTGGCCTCCTGTCCCCTCTGTTCGTGGCACCCCTTCCGCATATCCAGGCAGACCAGACTTTGAATCCCTACCCCTTCATTTAGGGCCCTGGGGTTCCCGGTTCCCCTGGCCTGCCCCAAACTTTTAGCCCAGGGTCCCTGGAGCAACAGCAGTCGTCTGACCGGGTCTCCCTGTGTCTCCTCCTGTGTCTGTCCTGTGTGTCTCACTGGTCCCGGCCTCTACCTCCACGATCTGACCTCTGCACCACCCTGGACCCCCACCCCACCCCGCGCTCCCCTTCTTCCTCTTTGCTCTCTCCTGTTTCCTTTGCTGTCTCTCCATCGCCACCTCTCTGTGTCCCGCACCTTCTCTTCCTCTCCCTTCCTCCTCCTCCTCCTGACCTCTCTGCGCCTCTGCCTTGCCCTGACCTCCTCGTCCACCTCCTCCCCGCCCCCAGGCCCCGCATCTCTCTCTGCAGGATGGATCCGCAGCCCCCTCCCCCGGCGCAGGGCAGCCCTCCTCACCGCGGCCGGGGCCGGGGCCGGGGCCGGGGCCGAGGCCGGGGCCGGGGTCGGGGTCGCGGGGGCACCGGAGCCCCGCGCGCGCCCCTGCCATGCCCCACGTGCGGCCGCCTCTTCCGCTTCCCCTACTACCTCTCGAGGCACCGGCTGAGCCACTCGGGGCTGCGCCCGCACGCGTGCCCGCTGTGCCCCAAGGCCTTCCGGCGGCCCGCGCACCTGTCGCGCCACCTGCGGGGCCACGGGCCGCAGCCCCCGCTGCGCTGCGCCGCCTGCCCGCGCACCTTCCCCGAGCCCGCGCAGCTGCGCCGCCACCTGGCGCAGGAGCACGCGGGCGGCGAGGTAGAACTGGCCACGGAGCGCACGGCCAAGGAGGAGGAGGTCGAGGGGGGCGCCGAGCAGCCCGCGGCGGGCGCGGAGGGGGAGCCATGGGCCGAGGGGGAGCCCGCGCCGGCCGCGCCCTCAAGCGCTGAGCCTTGTGCGCCGGAGCCCGGGGCGGCCGAGGCCGGGGCGGCCGAGCTGCGCGCCGAGCTGGCGCTGGCCGCTGGGCGCCAGGAAGAAAAGCAGGTGCTGCTGCAGGCCGACTGGACGCTGTTGTGCCTGCGCTGCCGCGAAGCCTTTGCCACCAAGGGCGAGCTCAAGGCGCACCCGTGCCTGCGCCCCGAGGGCGAGCAGGAGGGCGAGGGCGGGCCGCCGCCGCGCCCCAAGCGACACCAGTGCACCATCTGCCTCAAGGCCTTCGCCAGGCCCTGGTCGCTGTCGCGCCACCGGCTGGTCCACTCCACCGACCGCCCGTTCGTGTGCCCAGACTGCGGCCTGGCCTTCCGCCTGGCCTCCTACCTCCGCCAGCACCGCCGCGTGCACGGCCCGCTCAGCCTGCTGGTGCCGCTGCCCAAGAAGGACGACAAGGCCGCGGGCACCCGGAACTCAGGGCGAGGGCCCGAGGGCGGCGAAGGCACCGCTGAGGGGGGAGACGCAGGCGGCGAGAACGGGGGCGATGCCGGCCCCGCGCGGCCCCCCGCCGGCGAACCCCGCTTTTGGTGCCCCGAGTGCGGCAAAGGCTTCCGGCGCCGCGCGCACCTGCGCCAGCACGGCGTCACCCACTCGGGCGCGCGCCCCTTCCAGTGTGTGCGCTGCCAGCGCGAGTTCAAGCGCCTGGCCGACCTGGCACGCCACGCACAGGTGCACGCGGGCGGCCCGGCCCCACACCTCTGTCCTCGGTGCCCACGGCGCTTCTCACGCGCCTACAGCCTCCTGCGCCACCAGCGGTGCCACCGTGCGGAGCTGGAGCTGGAGAGGGTGGCCGCACTTCAGGCCCTGCAGGTCCAGGCTGCGCAGTCGCCACCACCTGAGCAGGAGGCTGAGGGGGCCCCGCTGCCCACTGCGCACATCAAGGAGGAGCCGCCCTCCCCAGGGACCCCACCCCAGTCCCCAGCAGCACCCCCAGTCTTCCTCAGCGCCTCCTGCTTCGACAGCCAAGACCACTCAGCCTTCAAGATGGAGGACGACGAGGTGGACAGCAAAGCCCACCTGCGTGGCTTGGGGAGCCTGGCCTCCTGACCCGCGCGGCCCCTCCGTCCTCCATGGGAGCCCCCGGTTTGCAGTGGAAGGAGAGGATCCCTTGTGCCGCCCCTTGAGCTCTGGCCCTAGGAGCGGAGGCCCCAGGCTGACCCCACCCCTCACCCTCCCCAAACCCCGATGCCACCCCAATGCGCGTCTTCAGGCAGGAGGACTTGGAATAGGAGGCGGAGGACCCTAGGCCAGAGGGAGACGGGTGGGTGGCGTAGCCGGCCAGGACCCGCGACACACACTGGACACCATCACCTCTTGGGAACAGTCTGCAAGGCGTTCCTGTGAGCAAAGGTCTGTCCCTGTCCCTCTGTCTGTGAATAAATGTGAGCTGGTGAACCCACGTGTGCCTGTCTGTAGGCTGTAAAGGGACTCGCACACTGCAGCCTCAACCAGGAGGGATCTCAGCAGCCCCGAGGAGAAAGGGGACGCAGGTCCCTACAGGCATTCACAGCACCTTGATCTGTGCCAGGTATGGCCAGATCGTGCCCATGCTGAAGACGAGAATCCCATCTCCTCCCAGGGAGCTGGAATTCTACAGCTGCACTGGCCCAAACAAACTTTGTGGCAGTAGAATGTTCTAGATCTTTACTGTCTCATAGGGTGGCCTCTAGCTATGAGTATCTGCTTAAACACAAAAAAGGTGAAGCAGGCCAGGCGGTGGGGCTTGCTAAGTGGCTAAGTTGCCCAGGCTGGACTTGAACTCACCAAGCTCCTGCCTCAGCCTCAGCATGCACTGCTGTACCAGGCTCTGTTTGTTTTTTTTTTAGGCCTGTGGAGTGGAGTGGAGTGGGAAGAATATCTGCTGGTCAGTCTTCCTTTTTCCTGCCGTTTGGCTGTCCCTTGCCATGTGTAAATAGCACGTGGACCACTTAGGTGTCCTCCTGCCTGCAGGAGAAATTAAGTGAGCACAGTGATCACCCCCATTTTCCAGGGTGGCAAACTGAGGCCTGGAGGGGCAGCCCCATCTTGCACAGAGCCTGCACCTGGCCATCTTACCTGCTTCTGTGGCACAGGCTGGGTTGGGCGTGGCTGTGCTGGAGTCTGGCTGGGCTCAGGGGACAGTGCCGGTGACTGCCCCGTACAGCTCAGGCACAAAGAAATTAGGGTTCACAGATGACCTGTTCCCCAAGGACCTGTCCTGTGAAGCGAGCACCTCCGCACTGTTACCCCATGCCACCCCATTCCCCAGGAACCCAGTGGCTCCCCAGTGCCATAGGCAGATGTGGCCGCTTTTGATGTCACACCTGTGGTCACACTGGCCAACACAGTGTCATGGGCAAAACCTGTGGAGGGAGGGAATACCTCAGTCCCACTCAGAGGAGACACACTGAGCCGAGTGGCACCGTGCCCACCAATTGTTCCTCACATCCAGTGAATAAATGTGGGAGTTGGTGGTTCCAGCACTTCGTTACTATTCCAAGGCTGACCTTGGCCTCAGCTACCAGCGACCCCCAGAGGGAAGCAGGGTGCACTCCCACTTCCTAGAGGCAGACAGAGTACTGGGGGAGGGAGGCAGAGTCAGACCCTACTCCCCAACAAGGCCTGCACTCGGTCCCTGTTGGGCTTAGGTCCACAGTGTCTCCCAAGTTTCCTGCAGGAAGAGAGGCACTGGGCAACGGAATCACTCCGTTCCTGGTGGGTTCACCTGAGGAGCAGTTCTTGGCTGACTGTGCTATTGGGAGGTGGGGCCTGGGAGGACATGGCTCACTGGAGTGGGACCTGGGAGGGCGCCTTCTTGTCCCTGGCTCCCCGGTTTTTTCTCTGCTTCCCAGCTCCCTTCCACCAGCCCTTGCATTATGCCGTTCTGCCTTGGAGCCGGATGGCCATGGATTGAACCCACTGAAACTGTGAGCCAAGCAAAACCTCTCCTCCAGGGCCAGGGATTCAGCTCAGTAGTAAAAGCTCCTGCCTGGCAATCACAAGGTCATGGGTTCAATCTCTGGGACCAAAAACAAACAAACAAAAACACCACCTCTCCTCCATGTTGCAAGTGCTGGGGTTTGTGTCCCAGTGCCATCATCACAGCTCACTAACACAGTCCACACATGATGCATCCTGTCCCCAGGTCCCAAGAGCCCCCCTTCACTGGGGGTATCTCCCACCTCCCCCACCCCGTACACCACCTTACCCAGCTGCTGCCTCCAGAGAGACACTTCCAGGACGAAAGTCAGAGCCTGTGGAAAGAAGGCCTCAGACAGGCAGCCAGCTCCTGCACTACACTTCAGAATACCAGGGCTGGGGTTCGGCCATGAAGAGTCTCATGGCGGGTATGGGGGCCACATGCCACCTTGAACTACACATGGAGATCCTGTCTCCAAAAGCAAAACAAAAGAACAAGCCAGGTGCAGTGTGTGTGATAGCATGTGCTGTGCCAGAAAAGGGGAGGAGAGGTTGATGGCAACATTTCAGGGCTTCCAAGGACAACGGCCGAGTGCCACAGGCTCGCCCCTGCTGTAGACACAAGCAGGCCCAAGGCTGGTCTCCAGAGGCCCCAAGCGTTTAACTGTCCCAGGGACTACACACTGGGCTTCCTTAGCCCTCACCACAGCCTGTAAAACACAGAACAGTGGGTAATTTTTGTTCGTTTGTTTTTTGTTGGGTTTTGTTTTGCTCTGCTTTGTGTTTCTGAGACAGCGTCTTGCTATGGAACTCGGGCTGGCCTCGAACTCACTGTGTGGCAGGGCGGGCGCCCAGGAGGATGACCTCAGCCCAGACAGACCGCGGGCCACACAGCTCCACGAATGCATCACAAGCTGTGGAACAGCACACCCTCGGTGGGAAGTCTATGGTGTGCAAATGAGCCCTTCATAAAGCTGTGTAAGGGATACAATCCCAGGCGTGGGGGCGCACCCCTGTGATTTCCACCCTGGAGAGGCCGAGGCAGGAGGATCCACATAAATTCAAGGCCAGCCTGGGCTACATAGTGAGATTTCTGTCTCAAAACAACAATAATGAAGTAAAACTTAATACAGTAAGAGACACATTGCTACGGACCCCCCACGGAACACTCCAAATACTCCCCACTGCTTCATACGGTTACTGTTTTTGGTGATCACCTTTT
This sequence comes from Hydrochoerus hydrochaeris, assembly GCA_004027455.1. Lineage (NCBI taxonomy): Eukaryota > Metazoa > Chordata > Mammalia > Rodentia > Hydrochaeridae > Hydrochoerus > Hydrochoerus hydrochaeris. The sequence goes on along the minus strand of PVLA01003597.1, from coordinate 161,487 downwards.
ACCACATTAAATTTTTATAAAAGTTAAAACAGGGCTGGGGATGTAGCTCAGTGGCACAGCACCTGCCTGGCAAGCTCCAGGTCCCAAGTTAGATTCCCAGTGCCAAAATAAACAAACCAACAGGTATGCACCATTCATTTCGACCTACCACAGAAGTGTTCATTACTCTCAAGCAGATCCGAGGCGCGGGCCCATCGCTCTGAGGAGAAGTCTGAGATGATTCACTTTTCAAGAATGAACCAGAGGGCACGGGTTGTAGTTCAGCGGCACAGCGCCGGCCTGGCAAGCATGAGGTTCTGAGTTCAACTCCCAGTATAAAAAAAGAAACCTCTACCCATACTCAAGTGTGTGGGGCCTTAAAAGAAAAGAAAGAGGACAGGGGATTTAGCTCAGCAGCGTACGTGCCTGCTTGGCAAACGCGAAGTCATGAGTTCGATCCCCAACACCAAAAAAAAAAGAGAAAGAAAAGAGCCAGTGCTTTCCAATGCACATCGTCGGCTCCGCTGTTTTAGCCAGAATCACCGCAGACAGAGGTGATCCACAGCCAGGCCTACCCAGCACTGGGGGGCCAGGTCCTGCGGTGCGTGTGTGATAGGCCGAGGCAGGGAGGGGCTGCGGTGATGGGAGAGGGGCACAGGGGCCATGGGCAGAGGTGCGGGCGGGGATGTAAAGCCAGATGGGGGCACTGGACAGATGCATGCAGAGCGGAAAGGATTTTACTGATTTTCTTTTAACATGTCATTGTGAAATGTTTTAAATTTTTTATGTTTTGGTTCCCATTGAGGCAGGGCTAACTCTGTAATTCAGGCTGGTGTTGAATTCACTTTGTAGCCCAGGCTGGTCTCGAACTCACAATAGTCCTCCTGCCTCAGCCTCCCGAGTGCTGGGATTACAGGTGTAGGCCATCACACCTGGAAAACTTTATTTTTAGGCTCACAGTAGAATTGAACAGAAAGTAGAGACTTTCCAGACATCCATTTTTTTTTTCAGATATCCATCTTTAAAAAAAATTTAAAGCAACTTGTAAATCCAGTACTTTGTGCCACACACTCTGGCACACCATCACAGCAAGCCCACATTTTAAACGTTGAGTTTGACTCATAAACACACACACACACACACACACACAGGCGTGCAAGTAGCAGCACAAGTCTCACTCTTAACGGATCGTCCCGGCTGCTTCTGAATCATTTCCTGGTCATGAGACAAAAGGTTCATAAACCTACCCAGCTTTATATTCCTTCCTTTTTTCCTTTTTCTTCAGTGGTGAGGCTGGACCCAGGGCTTGGTGCTGTGGCACTGAGCTACAGCCACATTCTTTTTCTTTTTCCCTCTTTGGGTACTGAACTCAAGGGACGATTCAACCCTTTTTAAAATTTGAGACAAGTTTTCACTAAATCTCCAAACTGCTCAAGCTGGGCTTTGATTTGAGTCCTCCTGCCTCAGCTTCCACCATGAGTGCTTTACTTGGTTTTTTTGTTTGTTTGGTTGGGTTTTTTTTTTTTTTTGTCTTTTTTTTAGGCAGGGTCTCGCTATGCAGTTCAGACTGGCCTTGAGCTCACTTTGTAGCCCAGGCTGGTCTCGAACTTGCAATGATCCTCCTGCCTCAGCCTCCCGAGTGCTGGGATTACAGGCGTGAGCAACCACGCCCGGCTTGTTTTTCTAACTCCTGTTTATTTTAGAAACTTTTATATTTCCAGAGCAGTTGAGCGACCGATTGTAGACGCTTATGGATCCTCACCCGGTTTCCCCCAAACGTTCCCATTTCTCAGTACCCACTATGGCCCATGTTAGATCCAAGGCACCAACGCCTTTGTGCTAGGTCGCCCTCCGTGGCGCCCCCTCGCTTCACCTCCTGGGGGACTTGGCTATTCCTGGGAGCCGCCTTGGCCCAGCACAACCTTGCACCTTTGGGTTTCTGGTTCTAGACTGGAACCCAGGCCTTGCGCATGCGCGGCACACGCTCCACCCCAAGCATAGCCTGGCGGCCGTTCTGGAAGAAGCAATCATACAGAAAATGCTCTTCTCCTGTGCACTATCACTGGCAGGGCTGGGTGTCGTCCAGGGGCTGCCGGTCTTGGCCACCTGGCCAGGCTTTCCTCTCTGCTTTTCCAGCTGAGCTCTGCAGAGGGTCCGGGGAAGGGGTGTAGGGTCTAGGTAAACCCCTCTAGGCTCTGCAAGGGAGATCCAGCCCCATCCCTCTCTGCTGGGCTACTCATTTGAACCTCTGTTTGCACCTGTGTGGACTTTCAGACCCTGTAGTCCCTTTCCGTTATTTACCTCGCTGAGCTTACTTACTTGTGTGTGTGCCCAGCAGGAAGGAGAAAACAAAATCGCCAGGGAGATGCTGTGTGCGTGCGTGTGCGTGGTGCGGGGCCTGAAACAGAGCCTTCGCATTGAGCTGCATCCCCCGCCCTTTTTTATTTTTTATGTTGAGACAGGGTCTCACTAAGTCATTAGGTTGTCCAAGCTGGGCTTGAACTTGGGATCCTCCTGCCTCAGCCTCCCAGAAAGCTGGGGTCACAGGTGTGTGCCACCTTCCAAGGGGAACGAGGCCCTGTGCCGAGTCATTAGAGCCCAGCCTGGCAATAGCGACGCGGGGCGCCCCACTTTCCCCAGAGGAGCTGCTGCCCGGATTCCAGCCCGGCAGAGCCTGCGCCCCTTATCTCTTCTTGGTGCCTGGCACGGCTGCGCTCCAGGAATATTTGCTGCTCTGGGCTGGACCCCCACCCCCACCTGGCAAAAGGAGCATGGAGCCTGGGCCAAGAGGGGGAGGGACCTGCCCATGGTCACCTGCAGAGCGTGGGGGTGGCAGAGAGGGGAACAGACACACAGGCCGGGAGGAAGGGCTGAGGCAGGGGGAGGGAGGAGCTTCGGCCCTAACAGGCTGTCAGCCTCATACCGAGGCTGGTGTTTGCACAGTGCGCAGCTCGCATGCCCGCCTGTCCTGAGATCTCTGCGCCTCTGGGTTCCTGGCACAGGCCAGCCCTCCTCCTGCAGGGTTTACAGTGGGCAGCTCTCTTTGCAGGATGCCCCAGCCTCCCCTGGGGCCCCCAGTAATGCCCCCAGAAGCCTTCCCTATCCCTCACACCCCACCTCTCTCCGTCCCTGTGATCCGAAGAGAGGGCTAAGAAGGCACCCCGTTTTCCCATCTAAGGCTTTCCAGGATGTAGCTGGGGGGGGGGCTGTTCCTAATCAGCTGATTTTAACTTAGGGAGATGATCTGGGCCTTGCCTAATCAGGCAAACCCTTAAAGCAACAGGGCTCTTCCTGGAGCCACGGCCGCCCCACTCAGGCAGTGGGAAGGCAGAAAGTACCACTGTAGGGGGCGCAGAAGTCTCTAAAACTAAGAGGGAGTCCAGGCCTCGCCTGCAGGACACAGCCCCAGCCGGTGTAGGACACAGCCCTGCCCCTGCAGGACGCAGCCCAGCCCACAAGGAACACAGTCCGGCCCCATGCAGGACAGCCCCGCCCAGCTGGCCCTGCCCCGCCTACACAGGACACGGTCCTGCTCTACGCAGGGCCCAGACCCACCCACACAGGTACAGCCCCGCCCACATGGAATATAACCCCGCCCTATGCAGGAAAGCCCCTCCCAGCCGGGCCCGCCCCGCCCACACAGAAACAGGCCCGCCCACACGGAATATAGTCATGGGGGGGGCTGTCCTGCCCACACCCAGAATTCAGCCTTGCAGGGACTCCTGACTGAGGCACCACAAGCTCAAGTGGCTGTTACCAAGCAGAGGGGATGGATGCCCTGGTTCAGGAACTTCCTGGTAGCCATCAGGACATGTTAGTCTCTAGTTCTCTCTCGAAAGACCACACACAGCCGGGCATGGGCAGGCCCGTAACCTCAGAACTCGGGAGGTTGAAGCAGCAAGATCCTACATTTCGGTGCAGCCTGGGCAACTCAGTGAGATCCTGTCTTCAAACAAAACAAAACGGCCGCGAGGTAGCCTGGTGTGAGCGCTGTCCGGGCATGTGCGAGGCCCTGGGTTCAGCCTCCAGCGCTGCAAAAGAAAAGTGTAAAATGAGCTGGGAACCCCCATCCCCACCCCGTTATGGTCACTGTGGCCTCTCGCTAGAATGTGGGTTCTGTCAGGGCAGGGACTTTAGTATAGCATTATTGAAATTTAATTCACGTACACAGCTGGGTGAGGTGGTGCATGCCTTTAATTCTAGCACTCAGGAGGCTGAGGCAGGAGGATCATCACGAGTTGAGGATATCCTGGACTACATAGTGAGTTCCAGGTCAGCCTGAGCTACACATCAAGACCCTGTCTCAAAAAATCAAACAATAACAATAATAAATACATATAATAATTTTAAAATTTTTGAGACAGAATTTCCCTGAGTTGCCCAAGTGAAACTTGAATTTGTGATCCTCCCTCTTCGGCCTCCCTCAGTGCTGGGTGGTATGGTGCCTTATTCCTGCCATGCCCCCGGACTGTGCCCCACAGCTCTCTCGGTCCCTGGCAAACGTCGCCGACAGCACAGGCCAAGGACGTGAAGCGCAGTGGCCTGTGGAGTCCCAGCCCAGCCACTGTCCCTGGCGGGCTCTTTCCTCCACCTTGAGGCACAGCTAATAATAGCGCCGCCTCCCTGGCCGGGCCCGGCTCGCCCCGAGAGGCTTAGCGCGGGGCTAGGGGGACGCGGGGCTCAGGAAAGGCGACCAGAATCACTGCTAATCGCACGGGCTTTACGGAGCCGCTGCAAAGCCAGCGCCTTGGGCCGCCGGCCGTCGCTCCCTGCGCGCGCTTCTGGGGAGGAGGACGAGCGAATCCGGCACCCCGCGGGACCGGGCTGGGGGCTGGAACATTAATCCCAGGGCCCCGGGAGCTGTGGGCGGGGCGCGGGCGGCGCAGGCGGGGGAGGGGAAGGCTCGAGTCTCAGCCTGTCCTGCAGCCTCCGTCAGGCTCCTGCTGCCCGGTGCCTGCCAGCCTGTGCACCTCTTCTTTTCAGGGCTTTCCGCCGAGCCACGTGCCCACCCAACCGGGCCGCTTCTTAAAATACTCAGACAAGGTTTGCCTAAGTGGCAAGTTGCCCAGGCTGTGCTCAAATTTGTCATTCTCCTGCCTCAGCCTCCCTGGTGCTGGTGTTATAGGCATGGGACTCCACCCCAGGTTCATTTTAATCTTTATGAAAGTAAAACAGAGCAGGGTGAAAATAACCTTGGCCGTAGGGTTCCTTCCTGGGTAGCAGAGATGCAGGAGGACAGGAGAGGGAAGGGGGAGGGGAGGGGGAGGGGTGGGGATGCAGTTGAGAGGCTTCTCCACACACCACCTCTCCGCGTGGAGCAGTCACACGTCCTGCAAACATGGATTTACAACAGCAAAAACTTCAAAATTTCCTGAGGGCATCAAATTAGCCCGAGGGAAAGAGGACAGGATTGCTGCAGCCCTTTGGGGATGTGGCCTTGCCCAGGAGCAGAGCCTAACACCACAAACATCCAAATTGCTAGCCACAGGGTGTGGGATACGCGCCTGACATCCCAGCACTGGGGAGGCTGAGGCAGGAGGATCGCTGGGAGTTCAAGGCCAGCCTGGGCTATGTCGAGAGACCCCCATCTCAAAAAAATAAAAAATAAATCTGAATGCCAATTCCGGAACACTGAACCTGCTGCCAACAGCACCCACTGCCGAGCTCAGGATGCTCATGGGTCTGTGGGTGCCACAGAGTCATCGGGAATGAAAACTCAGGCTCCAGTGACTGACAGCCACCGCAGCGCTGTGCTGATGTGTTTTTTGTTTTATCTATTTATTTACTTTTAATTGACAAATTCCAATTGTATATGTTTACAGTAGACAGCATGATGCTTCATTTCTGTGTTTTACTGATTTATTTTATTTTGAGATAAAGCCTCACTCAGTCACTAAGTTTTCCTGGCTGGGCTTGAACTTTCAATCCTCCTGCCTCAGCCTCCCAGGGTGCTGGGATACAGGCATGGCTGGTTCTGCCTCTTCCTGAGTACAGCACAATGTTCTGGCCGGCGGCAGCAGCATAGTCACCACTAATTTGGGGGTTGCAGAGGGACATAGGGAGTAGGCAAATTTCCAAACGTAAAATCCACAAGTAACAAGATGGATGTGTGTACTGCCACGTGCCAGGTTGTTGCTTGCCTGTTGTCCCAGCTACTGGGAAGGCTGAGGCAGGAGGATTTTGAGTGTGAGTATGGCCGTGGAGCCAGACCCTGCCTCAGAGTAAATGGATCAGGAAAGTTACCCTTTGACACAAAAGCCAGCAAGGAGGCGGTCTTGACTCTCCTCTCTCATTCAATCCCGGAGTTTATTTTACACTTAGATCCATCCGTTTGGAAAAATCCACTGCTGCTATCAGCTACCATGGATGAGGCACAGGGTCTGCTTTAGGGACTGGAAAGATCTATGACAGTAAATAAAGAAGGAAGCCAGTCCCACAGGGCATGGTGGCTCACATCTGTAATCCCAGAACTAGGGAGGCTCAGGCAGGAGGACCACGGTCAATTCTGAGACCAGCTTGGGCTACAAAGCAAGCTCAAGGCCAGCCTGAACGACATAGCGATACTCTGTCTAAAACAACAACAGAAAAAATAAGAACAAAACAAAACAAAAACCAGACCTATCTCCCAAAGTCGGAGCCCAGCCTGGGCAATTGAGTGACACAGTGAGACCCTGTCTCAAAATAAAGAATAAAAACCAGAATGTTGGGCCCATAGCTCAGGGCGGTGGCCCGGCTCCCTCCATCCTCTGGCCTGCGCCTCCCTCCCGGATGTGGGTGCTGTCCTGCTGGCTCCAGGCTCACCTCGGGGAAACCTGAACCACGCAAGAGCAGAGGCCGGCCACACTGACCCTCTCTGCACAGGAAGGGGGGTGACAAGCACCCTGCCCAGCCAGTGGCTGAAGGTCAAAGCAAGTGGGGAAGGTCACGCACGGATGTTATTTATAGGCCTGCAAGGCGATCCTCCAGGGGTGAGGCTGAAGCCTAGGCAGCAGGGAGGGTTTCTGAATCAAAACACAGCAGAGGCCTCCCCCACCCCACCCCACCCCACCCCCTGTCCCAGGTACTTCTGGGAGAGAAGGGCAGGACTGGGGCTAAGAAAGACACCCCAGGGCTTCAATAATATTCGGAAAGTTGTTTCTCAAGGCAGCAAGCAGAAATGGGGCTGGTTGGGTTTTGCAGTCCCAAGGATGGAACCCAGGGCCTTCCCACAGGGCTATGTCCCCAGCCCTTTTTTTATGTTTTTATTCTGAGATTTGAACTTGTGATCCTCCTGCCTCAGCCTCCCAGAGAGTGGGATAAAATGTGCATCTCCCCCAGCAGGCAGAGCCCAGGCTTTTGTTTACTGGTTTATGATCCTACTCCAGACCAGGTGGATCATGCCCGGCTCTGCACCCCTGCTTCCCCTCCTTTGGCCTAAGGATGAGATGGGTGGTGGGTGGGTTGTCAACTGCATCATCTTTGAAGCGCAAACAAGATACTTTTGAGGTGCTGGAGATCAAACCCAGGGCCTCACACATGCTACAAAAGCTTTCTACCACTGAGCAAAATCCTCAGTTCTGAATTAATTTTTATGGTCTCTTTCAGTGTATGTTTTATCCATTAAGTGTACTTGAAAAATAGTGTATGACATATAAATCATGAATAATATGTAAATATACTACACATAAGATATATAGTACAATACAACATGGAATATATGTATAGCAGTACATATCAATAAATGGCATAAAAATGGGTTATATAATTAATATTTTTTATATATGGACATATATATTTGTATATATTATATTGTAATTTGTAGATATTGATGTGGGGAAAGACCTCACTGTATAGTTCAGAATGATCTCGTAACTCACTGTGTGTAGCCCATGCTGGCCTCAAACTCACCACATTTGTCCTGCCTCAGCCTCCTGGGTACCGGGATTACAGGCGTACACCACCAACTATAATCTATAAGAGATGGTTGGTTTGGGTTGGACATTATATGATGCAAAAGTTACAGATGTTTAGTGATTCTCCCACACAGGTGCTCTGGGTAGGAACAGTGATTACTCTCACTGAGGCCCTGAGACCCTCATCTGTCACCTGCCCCCTGCACTCAGCCTGGAGGGCACAGAGGAAGGAGAGGGTCACGGGAAGGGTGTGTGCCCCGGGCCTGGCCTGGCACCTCCTGGTCACACCTGTGGGCTGAGGTCACACCGGGTGACCCCGAGGAGCAGCGTTGCTAAATGGGGAGGTGCAAAGCTCCCCGGATCACCAGTGAGCCTGGGGGGGCGGTGCCCAGGTGGCAGCCCTGCAGCCTGACCTTTGGGACTGTGTGGGCTGGTGGCCTGGGGCCTAGAGACAGCCCAGGTGCCCAGGCAGGGGATAACAACCCTCATGATCTGACTGCGCCCCTGTGGCCACATCTCTGCTTCTCTGTGCCTCAGTTTCCCTCAAGAGGGGCATGTTGGGCAGATGGCTCACAGTCTCCATGGAGTGAAGAAAGACAAGGAGATCGTGGGGAAGTCCACAGCCCTCCCTATAGTGCTGTATGTTCCTCGGAGCATGAACAGGGGATGCGGCACCTGAGAAAACCCAAATCCCGCAAGGGGAGCAGGAGCGAGTCGGGTCAGAGGGGTGTGGGTATGGATTGAGGCCCCCGGGAAAAGGTGGCAAGCACCCACTGGGGACTGCAGGTTGCTGGGGTGTGGGGACCGGGTAGGGAGGTGTGCTTCTGTCCCTGCGTTCTGCTGTGGAGAAGGGCACTCACCCTGGGAGCCACTGGGAGGAGGAAATCACCCGCGTGGCCAGGAGCTGCCCATAGGCTGCACCCTGGAGAGGGCTCAGCCTGCAGCCGAGGGGTCAGGGAACCTCCCGAGCTAGGCAGGGAGCAGCCTCCTTTTTTACCTGATGGCGGGGTGCTGGCAGTGCCCAGGCACCGGTGGGCGTATTAATAGCAGGCTGTAGTAGTAGTGGAAACACGAGCCGGACCGCAGGGTGTGAGTCACAGCCTGGCCCCGGCCCAGCTCTGCCTGGCCCACAGAGACACCGCGGCCCTGCTGCTCGGAACCTCAGTTTCCGCATCCACACGCGGGGTAACCCCAACCCTGAAACCCAAAACCTGAAACAGGGCAAGGCGCTGCTGGGGCACAGGGGACTCCTTCCCCCAACCCCCAGCCATGGGGGGCTGGCTGGGACCCTGGGGCTGTAGGGAGAGGCCGGGCGGGAACCCTGGGTTGGGGGGGAGGCTGGGCTGGTACCTGGGGTCTGGGGAAGAGGCTGGGCCTGGACCCCAGGTCTGGGGATGGGGAGGCCAGGCAGGGATCCCAGGGCAGGAAGGCTGGGCCTGGACCCCATGTCTGTGTGCGGAGGCCAGGCGGGGACTCCGGGTCGGGGTTTGGGGACAGACCAGGCTGGGATCCCCAGTCTGGGGGGTAGCGGGGAGGCTGGGCCGGGACCCTGGGTCTGGAGGTGGGGAGGCAGAGCAGGAACCCTGGGGCTGGCAAGGGGAGTCTTGTTCTGGACCCTGGGCCTGGGGGAGGCCAGGCCCTGGTTCCCAGGGATGGAGGAGAAGGACTCCCTAGCAGTCCCTGGTCCCCTGCTGCGGTGGCTCCCGCCCCTGGAGAAAGCGGGAAGGCACAGAGCCCAGGACTCGCCCTGAGAGCTGTGAATGGGGCTCCCCCCATTCCGCCCCTCAGGCCCGGCCCTTGGGGGCTCACAGTGCTCTGTCCCCTCTGTCCTGGGCCCCGCGCCCAGAGTCCGAGCCAGTCTAAGTTTGGAAGGGGGAAGGAGGGGGCCGCGGTGGGGCGAGCGGGTGTGGGGCACAGGATGTCTCTGTCTCGGGCTGTCACACACACCTCTGCCCGGAGAGAGGGAGGGACAAAGGCCGGAGAGTCAGAACAAAGAGAGCAGGAGAGAGACGCAGAGCTGGGCGCCAGAGACCCACTGGAGAGAGAGGGTGGGGGAGACGGGGACAGGGACAGGGACCCTGCAGACAATTCGGGGAGCAGGGGGGTCAGGAGAGCAGGGAGCCAGGGAGAAGGAAAGGGCAGCCGAGGCTGGAGCAGGGGCCACAGGACAGTGACACACGCAGAGGGTGACAAAGGCGGGGGCTGGGTCCAGCTGACCCCTCAGAGCAGCCCCCAGTGAGGACTCAGCTTCTGGGCCTGGGTGCTGGCAGCTCCTTGGGGTCCCCAGACCAGGGTGTCTGCCCAAGCCCCCCACCAACGCTGGGCGTCCCTGGGATGGAGTCCAGGGTGCCTGAGACCCCTGAGGATGGGGACCTAGAGGTGAGAGGTGGACGAGGGATCTCGAGGCTCCGGAGGGAGGCACTGTGAGGCCCCCCAGAAGAGCGGTGAGGGGCCCTGGGCAGTACAGCGTCCAGGGAGATGTGGACACCGGGTGGCATGGGCCGAACAGCAGCCTCATGGGGGCCGGGGGTTTCTGCTGGCTTCACACAGAGGGGACAGGTGGGGCCTCTGTGCTAGAGACCCCAACCCCGCCGGGACACAGAGACAGCTGGCCTGAGGTCGGTGAGTCACTGTGACTCATCCTCCTCTCTGGGGACAGTCACCCCAGTGCCCAGCGCCCTGGGCACCTCCCCAGCAGGCCCTGGGGGACCCCAGACTGACTGTGTCCCCACCATCTGCTGCAGGAGGACACAGCCACCGCCCTACAGCGCTTGGTGGAGCTAACAGCCCCCCAGGTGACCCCGCTACGCAGCCTACGGGTCCAGTACCGCCTGCTCCGGAAGCTGGGCTCAGGCTCCTACGGCCGGGTGCTCCTGGCCCAGCCTCGCCACGGGGGTGAGTGCACCCCTGCTGCCACGCAGAGGGGCCTCCAGTCCCCACAGAGGTCAAGGGGCTGGGCCAAGGTGCCACAGCATGGCGGGACGTCCTCTGGTCCTTCCCGGCTGGGGGCTCTAAGAGGGAGGTGGCCCACACAGGCTGCAGGGCAGATGGGGACCAGCTGCCTTCCCCAAGCAGGCCCGGCCGTGGCCCTCAAGCTGCTCCGCCGCGACTCGGTCCCGAGAGCCACCTTCCTGAGAGAGTTCTGCGTGGGCCGCTGCGTGTCCTCCCACCCGGGCTTGCTGCGCACGCTGGGGCTCCCCCTGCAGACGCCCCGACACTTCGCCTTTGCCCAGGAGTTCGCGCCCTGGGGAGACCTCAGTGGGCTGCTCCAGGAGAAGGTGAGACCAGACCCCCAGCCACCACCAGCCCTGTCCCAGGCTGGTCCCCCATGCACATCCATGTCACCCCGCTGCTGGCCTAGGGGCAGGGAGCCTGCAGGGGTGGCCGAGAGCAGCCAGGGTTGGCTGGTGGGGCTGGGGCTGGGGCTGCCACATGGCTGGAGGGGTGCACAGTCTCTGGTGGCCCCTGGAGAGGTGGAGCGGGGGGCTCCTCTGGACAGGGCCTGGGTCAGGCGCAATGCCTGAGGGTCAGGGGGCTGCGGGGATCTTCTAGGAAGTTGATTTGGAGTTAGGATTAGGGAGGAAGGAAGGGAGGGAGGGAGGGAGGGAGGGAGGGAGGGAGGGAGGGAAGAAGGAAGGAAGGGAAAGGAGGAGCCCCAGGGACCCTGGAGGTGGCAGCAGGAGCCTGACCCTGACCTTGCCGCCCCGCCAGGGCCTCCCAGAGCCCACGGTGAAGCGCGTGGCGGCCCAGCTGGCCGGGGCCCTGGACTTCTTGCATGGCCGGGGGCTGGTGCATGCAGATGTCAAGCCAGACAACGTGCTGGTCTTTGACCCCACCTGCGGCCGCGTGGCCCTAGGTGACCTGGGTCTGACCAGGCCCGAGGGCAGCCCGGCCCCTGCACCGCCAGTCCCACTGCCCACTGCACCACCGGAGCTCTGCCTGCTGCTGCCACCCGCCACCCTACCCCTGCGGCCAGCCGTGGATGCCTGGGGCCTGGGCGTGCTGCTCTTCTGTGCTGCCACCGCCTGCTTCCCCTGGGACGTGCCTCTGGCCCCCGACCCCGAGTTCGAAGCCTTTGCCGGCTGGATGACCACCAGGCCCCAGCCCCCTCAGCCACCCGCACCTTGGGACCGCTTTGCACCCCCGGCACTGGCCCTGCTCCAGGGACTCCTGGACCTGGACCCCGACACCAGGAGCCCCCCACTAGCTGTCCTAGACGTGCTGGGAGAAGACTGGGGCTTGGAGGCCAACACAGAGGACCCTGGGGGCTCAGGGGGCAGGGCCCGCGAGGATGGGGAGGAGTGGGACACAGAGGAGTCAAGCTTAGAGGGGACAGATGAGGACGAGGAAGAAGAGAGAGGTGGCGGGAACTCGGGAACAGATGGCCAAGCTCCCTGGCCAGGTGACTGAGACAGGTGGCCAAGGCCTGAGCCAAACGCCCCTCCCCCAGCCCTGTGGCCACCTGGAGGGAAAGACAGCTGTTCCCAGAGCACAGGGGGGACACAGAGTACCTCCCCGTAATGAAGGCCAGGCTTCAACATGGGACGCGCCCAGCCTAGGGTCCCTCGTCCCTGCTGTCCCCTCTGACCAGCCTGTGTCCCCCTGAGGAAGCCCCTGGCCCCCTGGGCACGCATCTCAGTACCACAGGGCCACGTCCAGGACTCGCCGAGCACTTCTGGCACGGTCCCCACTTTCTCTAGGACCCTGCAAGTCTCCTCTGTCCACAGCACAAGCTCAGCTCGGGGGTCCGCCTCTGCCCCTGGTGATGGTAGGGGAATCCTCACTCCTGCTGGACCTAAACACGCACATGCACACACACCCAGTGCCACCAGCCCACATCTGCACACCCCCACCTCCGCCCACAGGGCCGGCAGCGGCCGGCCAGCCTCAGCCCTGCTGGGTCTCCGCCGCGGTGGGGCCCCTCTGCACACCCCACTCCTCAGCCTCCTGTCTCAGCGGCTCCAGGCTGCCAGCTCTTTCTCTCTCTCACACCTGCTGGATGCTGCTCCAGCAACGGCCCAGCTCTGCTCCTCCTGCACCCCTCAGTCCAGACGGCCCCCACCTGCGGTCCCAGCTCCATTTCCTGTCTGTGCCTCAGCACCGGGTGCCTGGCGTCACCTGCAGCACTGGGCCAGGGTGCCCTGTCCTTCGGTCACCACACTCAGCAGAGGGCCGGGCCCGGGAAGCCATCCCTCCCCGTAGCTCACACTTTCCTGGCTGAAAAGTGGGTTCCTCAGGAGAGGTGGTGCACACCGGTCATCCCAGCACTCTGGGAGGCTGAGGCAGGAGGATCACAAGTTCAAGTCCCACCTAGGCAACTAGGCAAGACCCTGGCTCAGAATAAAAAATGCAAAGCACAGGGCTGGGGATTTAGCTCAGTGGCTTAAGCACCTACCTGGCAAGCACAAGGTCATGAGTTTGAGTCCCAGTACCCCTCCCCAAAAAAAAGGAAAGAAAAGAAAAAGAAAAAATGCAAAGCAGCACTGGGGATGTAGCTCAGGGAGAAGACCCTGGGTTTGATCCTCAGTACCACAGAAATAAATGAATAAATGACCAAATGTGAGTTCACTGAGGGCTGTGCAAGCTTCTGCCAGGACAGGGACCTTGAGGGGCCGGAGTGGGGTTGTGCTGGGCAAATCCACCACCCCGACCGTACAGGAGAAGCGGGAAGGTGCAGGGAGCTGGCAACTGCCGTTCGGACCTGCAAAGCACCAAGTGAGTGGCTCATTGGACACCAGTGACTGGGTCCCCTGAGACCCCGTGGAATGGGCAGTGAGCAGCTGCCCAGCACAGCCAAGACCCGACCCAGTTGTCCAGCACCTGCTCCCTGCGGTGACGTCATTGCGCCGCATGGCTCTGGAATCCCTGCCCTCATCCTCTCCCCGCAGACCTGAGTCTGCACCCAGAGTGCCCCAGTCCCCACCCTCACGTCTCAGTGGTCCTGGAGCCCAGGCTACAGCTGGTCAAGTGGGGTCAAGGTAGTCTAGCCACCATGGCTGCCGGCCGGGGCTCGGCTGCCTGCCTAGCGTTTCTGCCGGGATAGAAACAGAGAGGGTGAGCTGGGCTCTGCGGTGGCCAGGCCAGGGTCCGGGGAGGTGGCCGGGCCTCCTGGTTGGGGCATTTGTCCAACCACCTCCAGTTCTAGCATTCAACGCATGGTGTCGCCCTGGCCCCAGTGGGGCACAAAGGGCGGGGCCGGGGGAGGGGCCTCACGACCCCCAGACGGGGCGGGCCTTAGGCTGGGCAGCACTGTTGGCATGGGCCCCTGGAGCCGGCCCTGGACACTGTGAGCTGCGGACGGGACGGGACGGGCAAGCCTCGCGGAGGTGAGCCGGGGCTCTGAGCCCAGGTTGGAGGCCCGGGGCGGGCAGCCCAAGGTACAGAGCAGCTAGTGGCCAGGCCCTAGGTGGCACTGAGCTCTGTGAGGACAGGACAGGAGTGGGCTAGGGACTCAGGCTCGAGGTCTGCTAGGGGGACAGGGCCCAGATGGGACTTGGGTCCACTGGCGTCACCAGAGCCCACCCTGATGAAATCCTCTGAGGAGCCAGGAGACCGGTGTCCTGAGGGCGAGGTCGACAGGGAGGTCACAAACATCCCTGTCCCCGCTTCCTGCTGCCACTTGATGGCCCAAGGGTGAAAGATGAACCACGTCACTCGAGACACCCACCTCGTTTCCAAAGCAAACAGACTCGGGCGGGGGCAGGCGAGCAGCCTTAGTCCCCTAAGAGCAAACAGGTGCTCCAGGCCCCAGGGTGAGGTGGGATTGCCAAGGGGAACGAGGGGTCCTGCACTGTGCAGCCTGGGTGCAGGCGCAGAGGATTCAAACCCCAGACTTGAGGTCCGGCTCGAAGAACAAGGCCTCTCCCACCAGACTTGGGGTCCTGGCCCGGCCTCTTCCCCTCTGGACCAGGGGTCCATGCCTGGTCACCCCAACCTGGCCCCAGGGTCCTAGCCCAACCTCCCCCATCTTAGACCCCGGGGTCCATGCCCGGCCTCCCCCACCCCCAACCCATGGTCCTTGCCTGGTCACCCACCTTGGACCTGGGGTCCTGGCCCAGTCTCCACCCCAGACGTGGGGTCCATGCCTGGCCTCCCCCCATCCTGGACCTGGGGCCCATGCCCGGCCTCCCCACCTGGGCCCGGGGTCCCAGCTCAGCCTCCTCACCAGGCCCTGGCCTGGTGGCCACAAGCTCACCCTCTCTGTTTCTATCCCAGCAGAAATGCCAGGCAAGCAGCCCGAACGCGGGCCGGCAGTAGCAGTGGCCTCTGACGATGATGCCAAGGATAGCTTGGGTGGCCTCACACGGGAGGAGCTGCAGCAGGGCCAGGAAGCTGCACTGGCGCTGGAGGACAGGATGGCGCTGAGTGCGCAGACCCTGGTGCGTGCTGAGGTGGAGCAGCTGTACCAGGAGGTCCGGCCCCTGGGCCAGGGCCGCTTCGGCCGTGTCGTACTGGTCACTCACCGCCAGAAAGGTGCCAGCATGGGGACAGGTGTGGGGGTGGACATGGGCCCAGGGGCCCAGATCAAGCCTTACCTGCACCCCTTCTGAGCCGTGAGGTTAGGAAGCCCCTTTAGCCTCTCTGAGCTCCCAGTTTCAGCTTCCTCCTTTGAAAAGATGAGTACTGATTCCTTTTTTTCCCCCTCAACATCAAGGATATAACCCGAGCAACATCTCCAGACCTTTTTTAATTTTTTGAGAGTATCTGCTTAAACCTTTAAGTGACCAGCCTGGACTCAAAGTTTGGATCCTCCTGCCTCAGCCTCCCAGAGTGCTGGATTTGAGGCCTGGGCCACAACTGAGATGAGTAATGATTCCTCCTTCAAAGAACTGTCTCACCATCTAGTTCAGGCTGGCCTTGAAACTCACTATGTAGCCTGGGCTGGCCTCAAACTCATGGCAATCTTTCTGCCTCAGCCTCCCAAGTGCTGAGGTGACAGGTGTGTGCTACCACCTTAGTTCTCATGGCTAAGAACTGTTGATTCTGGACCATACAGTGACACCCCCTCAGGCCCCCAGAATGCCTGAAACTGTGTTGTTTTCCTAAATGTTCACACCTGGGGTAAAGTTTATAAAGTAGAAACACAGCCTGAGTGGTCATGGGGCACACAGCCTCACACACCAGGCCCCTGTGGTGCTGTGGGCCTGTGATTGGCTGTAGGAGCAGCTCACAGTCCAGGGGAGCATGGTGTGGCCATGGTGACAGAAACCCTCCTGGTGGGCATGGAAGACACCGCGCTGCCTCCTGCAGGGATGTACAGGATGGCTGACAGGGACGGGAGGCATGCAGCCCTGTAGGGGGCGATGCAGGGGCTGGGCAGCTGGACATGCCCTGCCCAAGGCACCGGAGAGCAGAGCGGACCTGATGTCAGGAGGTGGGGGCGGCTCATCAGGAAGACAGCACAGCCTGAGGGACTGGTGCTATTGGCCCCAGGCCCTCGCACACCCCACACCTGTCCCTGTTGCTCCCAGGCACGACCCTGGCACTGAAGCAGCTCCCCAAGGCCTCCACATCCCTGCGCAGCTTCCTGTATGAGTTCTGCGTGGGCCTCTCGCTGGGCACCCACCCTGCCATCGTGGCAGCCTGTGGCATTGGCATCGAGTCTGCAGACTCCTACAGCTTCCTGACAGAGCCTGTCCTTCACGGGGACCTCATCGCCTTCATCCAGCCCAAGGTGGGTAGTGGCAGAGCACAGTGTCAGGAGCTTGGCCAGGCCTCAAGGGAGCAACTAGAGCAACCTGGCCTGGGCATCATGGCCACTGCATCAGGCCTTCAGAGGTCATGGCCACCCTGGGCGTCCAGGATCCTGGACTGGTCAGGCCCCTTAGGGCTCACTGACTTCACAGAGCTAACACTGGTTTCCAGTGAGAGTCATCAGCCCTCACACCATCACACTAAGCCATGCTGGGGCTGACAGCGTTCACAGGCTCACACTAGGCCTCAGTAGACAGAGTAGGCCTCACTAGTCACATGAGGCCTCACTAGTCACATGAGGCCTCACTAGTCTCACTAGGCCTCACTAGTCACATGAGGCCTCACTAGTCACACTAGGCCTCACTAGTCACACTAGGCTTCACTAGTCACATGAGGCCTCACTAGTCTCACTAGGCCTCACTAGTCACATGAGGCCTCACTAGTCACATGAGGCCTCACTAGTCTCACTAGGCCTCACTAGTCATATGAGGCCTCACTAGTCACATGAGGCCTCACTAGTCTCACTAGGCCTCACTAGTCTCACTAGGCCTCACTAGCCACATGAGGCCTCCTCACTAGTCACACTAGGCCTCACTAGTCTCACTAGGCCTCACTAGTCTCACTAGGTCTCACTAGCCACATGAGGCCTCACTAGTCACATCAGGCCTCACTAGTCTCACTAGGCCTCACTAGTCACATGAGGCCTCACTAGTCTCACTAGGCCTCACTAGTCACATGAGGCCTCACTAGTCTCACTAGGTCTCACTAGTCACATGAGGCCTCACTAGTCACTCAAGGCCTTGCTAGTTTCACTAGGCCTCACTAGTCACATGAGGCCTCACTAGTCACATGAGGCCTTACTAGTCACATCAGGCCTCACTAGTCTCACTAGGCCTCACTAGTCACACTAGGCCTCACTAGCCACTTGAGGCCTCACTAGTCACATTAGGCATCTCTGGTGGCAGTAGGCCTCACCAGTCCCAGTAGGCTTTCCCAGGCTCACATTCCTCATCCTCTCAATAGACCCCCCACCCCGGTCATTAGGCTCACAGGGACTCACCGGCCTCAGTGGTTCACCCTAGGCCTCACAGAGCTCACAGGCCTTACAGGTTTATGCGAA
The DNA here is from genome assembly GCA_004027455.1 of Hydrochoerus hydrochaeris. Classification (NCBI taxonomy): domain Eukaryota; kingdom Metazoa; phylum Chordata; class Mammalia; order Rodentia; family Hydrochaeridae; genus Hydrochoerus; species Hydrochoerus hydrochaeris. Next base: position 143,802 of record PVLA01003597.1, on the reverse strand, counting down.
ACCTCAAAGGCCATGCTAGACCTCAGTAGGCCTCATGAGTTCACACTTACTAGGGCTCATGGGCTCACACCAGACCGACCACCTTTTTGAGGTCTCACCGCCTCCTCAGCTTTCCCAGGCCTGCTTCGGGGGCTGAGGCCAAGTGCTGTAGGTGAGCGTTGACCCAGCTGTCCTATCCCTGCAGGTGGGGCTCACACCATCCGCAGCCCAGCGCTGCGCAGCACAGCTGGCCTCTGCCCTGGAGCACATCCACGCCCGTGGCCTGGTGTACCGGGACCTCAAGCCAGAGAACGTGCTGGTGTGTGACCCTGCCTGCCAGCATGTCAAGCTGGCCGACTTTGGCCACACGCGGCCCCGGGGGACGCTGCTGCGCCTGGCCGGGCCACCCATCCCCTACACGGCCCCCGAGCTGTGCACCCCACCACCGCTGCCCGAGGGGCTCCCCATCCAGCCGGCCCTGGACTCCTGGGCCCTGGGAGTCCTGGTCTTCTGCCTGCTCACCGGCTACTTCCCCTGGGACCAGCCGCTGGAGGACACCGACCCCTTCTACGAGGACTTCCTGGTGTGGCGGGCTTCACGTCAGGCCCAGGACCGGCCACAGCCCTGGTTTGGCCTGGCACCCGCAGCCGACGCCCTGCTGTGGGAGCTGCTGGACCCTCACCCTCGAAGGAGAAGCCCTGTGGGTGCCGTCCGGGATTACCTGGGGCAGCCATGGCGACAGGGGGACAGGGAGGCCTCAAGGCTTGGGGAGGGCAGGCAGTGAGGCTTGCAGGCTGGGGACCAGGTGCCTCTGGGTCTCAGGGGAACCAACATCCCTGTGTCCTCCCATCATGGCTCTCAGCACCCTATAAGTGCCGTCCTTTCTCCCGCTCCCCTCACCCTCGGCCTCCTGCCCTCTCTCAGGTCCCCCCTCCCCGCCCTTGTGATGCCCCCACTGCTCTCTGCAAATAAAATCCACCTGGCATTGAGGCCAAGTGAGGCCAAGCCTTGAGTGGGGGGACAGCGTGCTGCCCCCTCAGTGCCCAGCAGGCACCGTCTGGCAGCTCTCGAGCGGGGTCTGTGAACAGGTGGGCTGTTCATGCTCAGGAGTCATTTTCCTTTACCAAGCCAAGAGGTATGCAATGCCGTTCCAGCGGCAAACTGCATCCCCAGAGATGCCGTCAAGAACCCGTCAGTCATCCTGGCACCAGGGGAGGATGCATGGGAGGATGCCGAGGCAGGAGGATTGCACACTCCAGCCCAACCTGGGCAACTTAGCAACTTGGCGAGACCCCTGCTCCAAATGAGAAGGGCTGAGACCGTGGCTCAGTGTGAGCAAAGGCCTTGGGTTCAATCTCCAGTATTGGGGGTGGGGAGAGGTGCTGCAAAAAGAAGTCTACACACCCACAGCTTGAGTGTCTCACACACAGATGGGAACGCAGTGTTTGTATTTGGTGGTTCTGGGAGTGCTGGAGCCTGTGTGTGTGTGTGTGTGTGTGTGTGTGTGTGTGTGTCCACACACAGGCTGAGGAAGGTCAGGCAGGCGCCCTCCTGCCTCCCTGGCTCCTGGCTGCTGCCTGTTTGCAAACACTCTCTCTTCCTCTCCTTGCCCTGCTTGGCTGAGGGCCTGAGCAAGGCTACAACTCAGGCTGGATCAGGTGTCGCCCTCAGGGCCCAGCACCCCCCCCACAGCACCCCTGCTGGGCCACGCACTGTTGCCTAGTCTGGCGTGTGCCCACAGCCCCAAGCACACGCTTGAGAAGCAGAGACCCACGTCCCTGTCCTGGGCAGCCGGGGGACTGGGGTTGCTGGAGGGTGCTTTGGGGGCCGCAAAGGGAGCACCTCGCCCTCAAGCTGAAGTAGCCCATGGCAATCAAGCCATGATGTATCCCGCTGGCACCCAGCAGGTGACACAGGGCAGAGGGCAGAGGGCAGGTGCCCATGTGGTAATTGGTGGTGGCAGCTGGGGATTAACTGGAAGGCGACGATGACCCAGCAAGGCCTGAGTGGCCAGGGAGGGCAGGAACATCCCAGAGGCCAGGGGTGGGTGCCACGCTCATTAAGCTGCCCTCATGCTAATGGTTAGATCCTTAACATCCCGTGTAGTGCTGGCTTCTGTTCGAGGGGGACCTGTGCGAGGTCACCCAGCAGCCAGATTCACACCCAGGGCACTCTGTCCCCGGCCTGGCCAGGGCCAGGTGTGAGAACTGTGTGTGGAGAAAAGAGGGAGGAGGGGCACCTGTGTGCACACAGGTGAGGGTGTGAGCAAGTGTGCAGTGTGCACAGGCCGAAGCAGGCAAGTCTGTGTGCTTCCCTCTGCACTGAGGGGGCCCTGCACCCTCCTGGAAGGGGTGGGGGGAAACCGAGCTGTGCTGACCCTCGGGCCCTGCAGAACCAGCACACGTGGATGGGGTGTGAGGAGCTGGCAGTGCCTGGTGTAGAAGTGCACTCCTGACACCCCACCACTGGGAGGCTGAGGCAGGAAGATCACAAGTTCCAGCCCAGCCTGCACAACTTAATGAGATCCTGCCTAAAAAAAAAAAAAAAAAACCGGGAATGGTGAAAGCCAGGGGCTCCATCCCCAGTGTCTGAAAAATAAAAAGAATGGTAAGAAGATCGTGGTTGGAGCGCGCTCCCAAGAGCAGGAGCCCTGGCGGGCTCGTGGAGCAGACTGAGCATGCTCACCAGCTGTCTGCCCAGCCTGTGAGGCAGGGGTGCCCCCTTAGCCTTCCTCTGGTCAGGGACCCACTGCGTCCCTGCTTCGAGTGCCTGACCCGAGAATGCAGCTGAAATCCGCTTCTCTCCTGCAGCCGCAGTGCTGCCAGGCCAAGGCAGCTACTGTTCTGGGCTGGGTGCAAGCTGGTGGCTCAGCTGTTCCGCGGCCCGGGGCCAGGGCCGACGGGGTGGGGGTGGCTGGCCAGCTGCCCTGGCCGAGGGCCCCGGGGCCAGATGTTCAGGCTTAGCTGCCCAGCCCCTCGGGGTAGAGTGACTGGGTAATTAAGTACCCGCTGTTCAGGGCTGGCAGAGGGCGGTGGGGGTGGAGGGACCAGGGCCCTCCACCTTAGGCTTGCAGAGGGATCAGGAGCCGGAACCCCTCTCTGGTATGTTTTGGGGGTGACACGGAGCAGGGCGTCATCCACTCCCACCTGGAGGTAGCAAAGGAGAGTTCTCCAAGTCAGGGTTCTACCCCATGACACCCCCGAGACCCAGGGCAGGAAGGGGAAGGTGGTGGTGGCCTCCCCTGTGTTTTCCCGGGGCAATGGTCAGCAGTTATTTAAGTCCTTGGCTTAATGAGCTGAGGAGGACTGTCCGAGCACACCCTGCCCCATGGTGTAGTGCATAGCCCATCTGTCAGGACCCCAGGAGCAAGTAACTGGACCCTGCTGGCCTTTGCCTGGTGGTGGCAGGGGCGCCAGCTCCATCACCTTCAGTGACCTCTGAGCTGGCCCTGGGCTGCAGGTGGAGAAGGAGCCATGTGTCCTGCCCAAGGCTGCAGGGGCCAGGTGGGAGGGGACGTCCTCCTCCACACCACCCCAATACACCCACCACAAGCTGAGGCCTGGATGTGGGTGGGGCCTGCCTGCCCCCTCCCTCACGGCAGCTGTGGACCCCAGGGCAAGGTCAGTGTCATCCTGGGTAGAGTCCAGCTGAGCCTTGTGGCTGCCGTGAGGATCTGCCCTCTCTGTGTCCGAGGCCAGGTGTCAAAGCTGCTCCTTGCAGCGCTGTGGTGAGGACTCCATGGAGCAGCACCATGAGGGGAGGCTGGGTGTCAAGCTCCGCCCTCCCGGCACAGCACTGACCTGCCTAATCCTCAGAAGAACCCCAGGACCCAGGCTCCTGTCTCACGAGGAGGAAACGTCAGGGAAGGAAGAAGCCAGAATCCTCTGCAGGGCAGGCCACACCGGCCTGAGCCCACGCTAGGTGGGAACAGGCATGACACTTTAGATGCAGGCCTGGGTGTCTCCCCGTGGGCCCAAGGTCCCTGGCAGTGACCAGTCCCATCTGTGCTCATGACAGGGAAATCATGTGACACTGCGAGCACCAAGGATCCAGGCCTCACTCAGCACCATCCAGAGGGCAGCTGTGGAAGGGTCACACCACAGCTTCCAAGGCCTGGTTCCCGCTCCCCCTGCTATTGATGGGGGAATCATATGGGAAGGGCTTCAGGGATGTGACAGGTGACACTGTGCATGCTAAGCACCCCCACAGCTGACATGGAGCACCTGAGAGCATGGCCTCTGAGGTGCGGAGGGGACACATCCACCCAGAGATGCTGCTGACCATGCACTCTGAACCATCACCATCATCACCATCATCATCACCATCACCACATCACCAACCACCACCACCATTGCCACCATCACCACCATCACCACCATCATCACATCACCACCATCACCACCATCACCACCATCATCACCATCATCACATCACCACCATCACCACCATCACCACCATCGCCACCATCACCACCATCACCATCACCACCACCACTATCACCACCATGCCTGGTACCTGTGGTTTTCACCAATCCAAATCAATGTTGTGATTTCATCTCTCCGGGGTTCCCGTCCCTCAGAAATGTCATTTTCACCTTGTTTTTAGTTAGATACTGTGACTTTCTTTGGTTTGTCTGAGAGTATCTTATATCCCTACATCTTGGAAAGGGTCACACATCTCCCCTCAGAGGTCTCTCCTCCTCCTCTGGGGTGGTGGGGGTGGGAACAGTTGTACTGGGGGGCCAGGCCACTTCTGCCAGTCTCTTTACTGTCTCACCCAGCTGCCCCAGGCCCTGGGCAGCCTCCACCAGCTGGGCCAGCCCTAGCCCCAAGGCTTGGTGCTCCCGCTGGTCCTGTTCCAGGACCTGGGTCAGCCTCTGCAGCTGGCCACCAATGTCCCTCACAGCAGCCACCAGCTCCACCAAGGCAGGTGGCTCACAAGCCATAACCCTCACAGGGGGTGCTGGAGAGGCACAGGGGCCAAGGGGGCCCAGGGTCTGATCAGTACTTGGCTCCAGGGGGAGGTGGTCAGGGGGAGGCTGATCCAAGGGACGGGCTGTGGAGGGGAGACGGAAGTCGGAGGTCACAGTGGGTTCTGAGGCCGGGGCTGGGGTCTGGGTCTTCGGAGGCATTAGTGTGGGGTTCTGGCTGCTGGGCTGCCCAAAGTCCTCAGTGGACAGCGGATCTGTGCTTGAGACAGGAGAAGACTTGGAGGAGCTGGCCTCTGAGGCCAAAGAGGGTGCTGGGCTCCACATCTGAGATGTAGGGGCGTGAGGAGTCTCCCTGAAGGTCAGCTGGGGTTGCAGGCTGGGCGTAACCCTTGGTGCTCGGGTGGAGGAGGGGGATTCTGTCTCTGGGGAGGTTGGAAGGGACTTAGCAGTGATGACTGGGCTGGAGGGGAGGTCAGGAGGCCCACTGGGGTGAGATAAGTTGGTGGTGGTATGATAAGTTATTGTGGGGTGGGGAGTCGTGGTGGTGTGTGGGGTGGTGGTGGGGTGAGGGATTGTGGTGGGGTGAGGGGTTGTGGTGGGGAACGGGGTTGTGGTGGCGTGCAGGGTTGTAGTGAGGTACTGGGTAGTGGTGGGGTTCGGGGTGGTGGTGGGGTTCGGGGTGGTGGGGTTCGGGGTGATGGTGGGGTATGGAGTGGTGGTGGGGCTGGGGGTGTTGGTGGGGTTCAGGGTAGTGGCAGAGTATGAGGTAGTCACGGGGAGCGGGCTTGTGGAGGGCTCTGGGGACCCAGAAGTTTCTGTAGTCGTGTCCAAAGCTGGTGTGTCAGTTTCTGGGGTCCCCTCTGGTGCTGCAGAGGGCTCTGACGTCAGCTCCGGGGGCACAGTGGGCAGTGGGGTCGGTGTGGTAGAGAGGTCGGGCATGGTCGGGGAGGGCAGGTCCGGAGTGGGCGCCGAGGTGCCGGGACGGACAGAGGCCGAGTCAGAGGTCAGCTGAAGCCCGGGTGAGGTAGAGGGGGCGGGAGGCAGCGTGGAAGGCGCTGCCCAGGATGCAGTGGGCCGCAGCAGGCGACGCTCGGGGCTGATCCTCTGCGGGGAACCTGCGGGAGGAGGGCTACATGGTCAGCCTGAGGTCACCTCGCCCCGCCCATTGCCTCACCCACGAGACTGGCCAATGGGAGATCGCAGAGCTGGTGACATCATGGGTCACCAGCAGACTTCACCCCTACGGCCCCTCCTCCCACCCCCTCGAGGCTCCGGGCGCCACCTGGCGTCCTGCACAGCGAGCAGGTGAAGGTGCAGGGATGCGGGGTACGCGGGAGCTGGGGCTGAGGACACCAAGGATGCAGGAGGGAGGGGGCGGAAACCAGCCGGCTGTGGATGTGGAGAGGTGCAGGAGGATGTTGGGGGCCACCTTGGGGTGCATAAAAACTAGAAGCGGGGAGTTATGAGATTATTAAACGGCAATCTCAATAACCATTTGAGATACATTTTTTTTGGTACTGTAGAATGAACTCAGGACCCTTGCACTGAGCTACATCCCCAAGCCTTTTATTTTTTATTTTGAGACAGAGTGTGGCTAAGACTTTAAATTTTCCAGGGTGGGCTTGAACTAGTGATCCTCCTGCCTTAGCCTGCTGGAGTACAGGGATGACAGGCTGTGTGAACATTTCTATACACTCCTGGCCACGCAGGCCTCGCCCGTTTGTGTTTGTGCTTACTCTGCAGATTTCCTATCCTTTCCTCCGCTACAGGAGTAACTGGCAATGTCTGGGTGAGCTGTCTCCGCCTCGCCCTGTTGACACCTCGGGCCTTGCTGTGCACACCCGTGGGATGCTGGGCCCCATCTGCAGCCTCCACTCCTAGGTGTCAACCGGGAGACTGCCTACTTCCAGTCACCATCCCCCAAAACGTTCTCGGACATTGCCAGATGCTCTGTGGGGCACTGTAGCCTTGATACCCCCATGTCCAGGACAGGTCCCCTGAGTAAGCGTCCACCCTGCGGCACAAACCCCCAGGCCCTCGTGGCAGCAACTGCTCACCTGTGTCCCCGCGGGCCCTGGGAGCCGGAGAGGGGCGTCCCAGGTGCCTGGCAGTGCCACCGGAAGGGGTGGGCATCCCCAGGGCTGGACCCCTGCTCAAAGGTGTGTCCCATGTCCTGGAAGGCTGGAAACCATCCTGGCCACCTGCAGGGACACAAGCGAAAGGGCTGAGCCACACTGTCCTTGTGCTTCCCTGGTGCAACACAGATGGCCCAAGTGGCTCTTCCCTGAGTGACAGCAACTTCCTAAACTCTCCAGGTTAGGCCTGTCCTCCCCGGTCTCCCTCTGGAGTCTGGAGCTAGCTCTTCCTCTTGCGGCTCTTCCTTCCCTGAGCCTGTTTCCACTTTTGTCCATGGGGCAGACACAGGACGGCATTTCTCAGGCTTCTTGGAAAGGAAAGAAATTGAGCCAGGTGACCTGTTTGGCCCAGGGTGACCAGGCCTTTGCACGTGCTCTGTGTGGAGCACACAAAGCAAGCGCAGTCTGCAAACCTTCGCGGTGATAATAACAATAACCGTGATCCGACCTCTAACCTCAACCCCGCATTTAATCTCAGATCCTTGCCTGTGAGAGACCTCAGTCACCCTTTCCAGCCTCCTGTGCCTCGGGCCACCCCACAGCTGCAAAGCCTGCCCCCCAGCTCTGCCACCCCTGCTCCGCCCCTACCATCCCGTAGCTCTGCCCTGGTCACCTTGCCGGCCTCGGGCACAGTCCCAATCTCCCTGGGTGTCCCAGCTTTCAGTGCTCTGGGGCTGTGAATGCAGGGTCCCAGTTCCCACTTTCCTCTCTGCACCCCCACCTGACCCAAGCAGCCCTATCAGCTGGGTCCCTAGGACAGGACCTACAGGCGCCCTGCTCTTACCCCGGGGCCTTTGCAAGTCTGTCTGGAGCACACCACGGCAGGGATCTGTGTGGCTTCCCCGCTGCCCCTCGTGGCTCCTGCCTGCCCCTCCCCTGCTCAGGCCTCGCAGCCTGTCCAGGCAGTGACTGCCGCAAAGCCAGCTAGCAGTGTGTCTCCAGGTGCAGTGCTCTCCCAGGTCTCAAGAAATGTTCTGAGCCACGCGTGGTGGTTCATGCCTGTAATCCCAGCACTCAGAAGGCTGAGGCAGGAGGATCCTTGCAAATTCGAGACTAGCCTGGGCTACAAAGTAAAAATCAAGGCCAGCCTGAACTGCATAGCGAGACACCATCTCAAAAAAAAAAAAAAAAGTTTTGAAAAATTGGAAAGTGAAAATGCAACATCCTTAGGCCTCTGGTTTCTCCCCTGCATGGTCTCTGGATCTACACTGCTGTCACTTCTCCACTTATTCATTCATTCAACAAACAAATGAGAATCTGTCTTGAGTTTTAAGCACAAACACACACACACACACACACACACCTGGCGCCCTCATCTGCGCAACCTGAGTGGGGTCCTCAGATGGCAGAGGTGGCCTTGCAGATGCCACCATGAGTCCAGGCTGGAAGATGCAGGTAGTATCTTGAGCTCTCCAAGGGGCCTAAACTGATCTCATACAAGAGTTGGTTGAAAAATGCGGTGAATTCCAAATTCTTTGATTTTATTACAGTAAAAGCCACTTTGCCATGGATGTAGCCCCTCAAAATATTTTCCTCCCTTCAAACCCTGTCCCACTATTCTTTCCACTTTCTGTAGCAGTTGGGCAAGTCTTCTTTCCTGAGTGTCATCATGAGGTGACTAAAAAATGTGACTGCACTGCCAAGTGTCATCCAACTGACAGGCAGGCTGGTGAGAACACGGCCCTTTGTCCTCAGTCACCTCATTGCCTGCATCTGGCATCATGTGACTCCTGGCTCTTCCCCAAAGTCAAAACAACCACAAAAGGGAAACATTTTGCATCGGTTCAGGACATTAATACAGCGCAACTAAAGACAGTCAGGAAAGAGGACTGTAGAGCTGCTTTGGAAAATGGCAAGGATGATGGAATGAGTGTTTGGAGTGAGGGGAGAATTTTTTTGTTTTGTTTTGTTTTTTTGAGAGAGAGTCCAGGTGGCTTTGAACTCATTATGTAGCCCAGGGTGGCCTCGAACTCATGGTGATCCTCCTGCCTCAGCCTCCCAGGCGCTGAAATGACAGGTGTCCATCACCCTACCCGTTGAAGGGAGGATTTTAAAGGGAATTCATGGCAGTGTACATTTTACTGTAATTTTACAAATTTAAACATACACATTTTGTTTCATTTTTTAAGCTACACCTCATAAATCCTTCCTGCTCTTCTCTGCTGCTGAAATCTTACCGCTGCTGTAAATAATCACGCAGTCCCAGACCCTGCAGCTGCTGCTCCTTTTCATGAAACAGCTCTAACAACCAGTGCTTCTGCTGTTGGGCGGGGATCAGCAGTCTCTCCACCAGCTCCAATCCCTGAATCCCAGACTGGAACCTAGAGTGAACCTGGGCCCAGAACCCGCCTGGCCACACCCTTTCCTGCCCCAGAAGCAGGTACATGAATGTGTAAAGCGGATCCACGCCGTGGCCGCTGAGTCAGGAGTACCTTCCCTGAGATCACTTATCCTATCCTCGGAAACATGGGCTTTTCGAGAGTACCAGTGTCACCATGTCCCCAGAATGGCATGGTCTAGACTAAGCAAGCGAGCTCTCCTTGCGTCTTCCCAAGGACTCTGGAGCAGAGGTCTTTCCCAAAGAAAGGGACAGGGCTCTAAGAGGCAAGGTCATTTGTTTTCTGCTATTGAAGATATGAAGTCATACCTGTCTTTTCTCCTCCCTCGCTCCAGCAATTTTTCATTTGTTTTTGAGACAGGCAGGGCTTCACTAATCACTAAGTCACCTAGGCTGGGCCAGAACTTGCGCTTCTCCCGCTTTGGCCTCCCAGAGGCCTGGAATTTCAGTCGAGCACCAGCATATCCAGCTTCACCTCCTTCCAAGTCTACCTATTATCATGGCTGCATAGTAGCTGTGTCTATCTTTTTGTGTGTGTTTTTTGGTAACGGGGATTGAACTCAAGACCTCGCGCTTGTCAGGCAGGCGCTTGTGCCGCTGAGCTACACTCCCGCCCTAGATATGCCTATCTTACACTTTCCCGATCGAGCCCGGAGAGGGACCGCTGGCTCCCGAGGGCGGGTGCCCAGCGTGCCACAATCCTGCCACGAGGGGGCGCCTTGGGTCAAGGGAGGCCGCCGCGCCTGGTTGCTAAGAGGCGAGGCACTGAAGCCCTGCTGCATTCGACCTGGAGCGGTGCCCTAGAACCCCGTGATGCTGAGCCTGAGGAGGCCAGATTCCCCCCCTCTCCCGACCCGAGTCACGCTGCCTCCTGCTTCCCTCACCCAGGTACAAGACTGAATCCCGCTCTGTCCTGCGTGCCTCGTCCCCTTTTATACCTTGGGAGTGAACCAGCTGACCAATGGGGATGTGCAGTCTTCATATGACGTCAGGAGGTGCGAGACAGAGAATTGCCTGGCGCACCCACCATTCACGCCCTTCCCAAACGTGGGCCCTCATGCGCATGCGTGTTGAGCACCAGAAAAGGGCGGGAAAGGACACGTGCCACCAGATCCTGTGAGGTGAGGAGGGCCGGGCCTCTTAGCAGGGACAGGCACTGAGCAACAGAGCCATAAACCAGGGCAGGAAGACAGTGACGTGAAGGGAGGAGGCAGCGAGCCAGGCAACTGAGGAAGGGCAGGGCAGACATTGGGATGTCCATGAGGGAAACAAGGACTGACGAGACGACGAGGGGGCCAGAGGTGGAGGAACAGAGGCATGGTGTGAGGGAGAGAGGAAAATGGCGGCGATGGAGACATCAGGGCAGGGAGAGACAGAAAAGGGACGAGGAGGTCAGGCATGGGCAAGGGGGCCAGAGTGGAAAGTGGGAAGGAGGAGACTGGGAAAGCAAAAGAGAAATGAGACAACTGTGCAAAGTTGAGAGAAGCTATGGGGAAACAGTGAGAACTGGAGACGAGGAAGAAAATGGGAGAAAGAGAAGGGAGTCACCTGTGAAGACTGCTGCAAGAGACAGAGGGGATGAGGCAGGAACTGAGAGGAAGAAGCAGGAAGGAGAAGAGAAGATAGAGTGGGGAAGGGCGTGACCGAGCGAGACAGGAACAGAGGTTGGGGGACACGTGGGAGACTGAGGCAGGTGACGGGAAAAGTATGGGAGCCAAAGCAGGTCCAGGCCCCAGGCTGGCAGCAAAATGTAAGGTAATAGGTGACACAAAACAGGCCACAGGGCATAGGTGACGAAGCCGTGAAACTGAGATCAGCCATGCTGGACAAGCCCAGGCCATCAGCTGAGCTTTGAGTAGAGGTCTGCTTTTGCCTGCTTTGGGGATACAGCAATGGTGGCATGGTGGCCCAGGGCTGAGGGGTCCAGAGGATTCCCACTCTACCGTGGCTTTGGATCAAGAGGCCAAGGAAAGCCACTTCCCGGTGACCCTGGGAGCTTATAAGGAATGTGGGCTGCTCTGATCTCTCACAGCAACCTGATACCTCTTCTGGGCTGGGAGGAGACTGCTACCATTGTGTTCCAGAAGAGAATGCTCTTGGAGTCTTCAGAACCCAGGACAGCCTGCCTGGGTCATGGTGGCTTGAGCCAGCCCACTTAGAAGGGACTTTCTAGAAACTGCAAGGGGAAGGCCTATGGGCCCCTGTGGCCACCCCATCAAACCCCTCACCTGTGACTGGAAGGCGCCATGTTGCTGGTGAGGGAATCCCTGGGTGCCTGGTGGTACCCCGTGGAAGAGCACGTCCAGGGCCTGGTGCCGTGGTGGCCCCTTTGGCTAGATCCTCTCCCAAAGTGGGGTCCCAGGTCCAGGAGGGATAATCGTCATCATCTGTGTAGCCTTGGGAGAAATGGGGTGCTGGTTGACTGGGTCCCCTGCCTCAGAGGTCCTTGCTACTACTGGTTCCTTGCCTTCTAGAGCCTACTGGAGCAGCTCCCCAGTGCCCCCACCTTGGCCCCCAGAGAAGCACTCAGTGCAGTCCTCTCGCCCTACTCTGACTCCTTCCCTTGGTTTCCTCCCTGCCTGTCCCCTGGTACCAGTGCAGGTGAGCCCCACGTCTTCCTCATGGTCACAGTTGTGCTTCCCCCATCCCCCTGAGGGGCAGTCGCTCAGCGAGGGCTCACTTCCCTTACAGCCCATGTCATCCAACCAGATGGGCCCAGTCCCCGGGCCATAATGGGTTTTGCCCACTCGGGCCCGGACCTTTCCACAACCCAGTTCCCAGCAGACCACAGTGGCATCCCGCAGGTCCCAGTTGTCATCACAGACTGTCCCCCAGTGTCCGGCATGCCACACTTCTAGCCGGCCAGCACACCTGTTGGGCCCATCGGCCAGACGAACCCGGAAGGGGCCTGGGGGAGGTGGAAGGCCCTCAGGTCAGGAGGCTGGGGAGCCTCCCCTGTGTGCCCCTCTCCCTTCTCCTCCCACTCACCTGACTCCCCAGGGATGCTGGCTGTAGGGGAGGAGGCTAGGGTCTCAGCAGATGGCTCCAGGGAGGTCTGATGGATTTGCTTGGTGGTAGTCTCAGAGGTCATTTCTTGAGGGTGTTGAGGGGACAGTGTTGTTGTGGTCTCTGAGGGCCATTCCTCAGGAGTCATTCTGGAGGTGGTGTATGAGGTCCATCTGTGGGGAGCCTTTGTGAGCAGCCTTTTTGGTAACTCAGAGGTTCGTTTTGGGGACACCTTCGTGGTCAGGGCTGTGGTCTGTGAGGTTAGCTCTGGGGAGCTTTGGGTACCCAGGTCTCTGGAGTATTTAGTGGTTGGTATCCTGGGAGGCTGAGTGGTTGGTTTCTTTGCATGTTTGGTCACCCACTTCTTAGTACTCTTGGGGGTTTTCCCTGGGGCCTTAGTGGTTGTTTTCTCTGGAACACTGGAGGTTAGGCTGGCAGAGGGCTTGGTGACCAGCTCTCCTGGGAGCCAGGCATCCCGATCTCTACCCAGGCCAGGGAGCCAGCTCCAGCTGAAGGGATCTGAGATGGTGTCCAACCCAGGGCTCCCTGGGAGGTGGGCAGAGAAGAAAAAGAAGAGTGAGACACTGCAATGACAACATTGGTCCAGGGCCCTGCTCTAGCCAGTCACCAAATTCCAGTTTATTCATGCAATAGAAATTCATTGAGTACCTCCTATGTGCATGCATTGTGTTAGAGCCTGGGGAGACCATGGTGAGCCAAAGCCAGTGCCATGCCCACCGGGCCATACCATGCCCACCTTCTTGGCATTTACTATCTAGCTGTGACTGACTCCTTTGTCCCCTCATACATGTCACCTCCTCAGCCTGTGCTTTGAATCAAGGCCCCATATTCTGTGCCTTCTGATGCATCTCTTTACCTCCATGCCCTTCCTTACCGACCACCAGAGTGGTACCATGTCTGACAGGCTGCTCCCTAGCCTCAGATCTTTCTGTTGCTTCCTGTGGCTCTCAGGCAGAGGGACAGAAAGACAAAGCCTATAGCATCAAGTAGAATTAAACACCATCCTTTGAGTCACCACTGTTCATCTTAAAATCTTTCTGATCAGCATGTATACAACCAAGGATTCACGATGGCTGAAAAATGTTTGGCCCCTTGCCCCTGGCTGCTGGGCCTCAGAATGACATGCCGGGTGAGAGATTTTCCATGTGCCTCAGGGGGTTTGGGCCAGGCACTGTTGTCCCTGCTAACAGCATGATTTATGGGCAGCCACAGAAGCAATCAGCCACATCTACAAGACCACGCCTCTATACAGCTCCATCCACCAAGGCTTGGGGCACATCCCTGGCCGACAAGACTTCATGCGTGCTGTCACACACTGTTGCTGGGAAAATTCAGCACAGTCCGCACAGCTCTGCTGGAAGGGGACACCTGAAGCTTACACCTGCTGGCTCCTGAACCCTGTTCCTGTGCCGATTGTCACCTGAGTCTTTTCACTGGAATAAACCAGATCCCTGAGTCTAACAGGCCTTCTGGTGCTTCCAGCAAGGCATTGAAACTGAGAGCATCTGAGGGACCCCTAAACTATAATGTCTTCTCAAAGACCAGGACTGCGCATGCTTCAGTCTCAGGACCCAGCACCTCACTCGGCGTCTGGCAGCTGAAAAGAGGACTGGTAAATGCCGGGGGCATGAGCATAAACCCACAATGCCTCCGCTGGCCTTGCCTTCTCTGTCTCCCAGGGACTCTATGTCCACTTCTTTGTGGGAGACTTGGATTCCTGGAAGGAGGAAGAGGAAGGTTCCCTGGGAATCTTTGGGAGTCAACTTTGCCATTTAGTTGCTGTGTAACTTGGGACAAATTGCTCAACTTCTCTGTGCTCTTCTGTGTGTCTCTTCACTAGTAAAATGAACAAAACATCCATCAGCCTAGACATACGAAGTTTGTATATGATCACATGTGGGAAAGTACCCAGCACAGGGCTGGGGCTTAGGCACCAACATTCCTATGATGTTCGTGCCAGTGTTCCTTTCTGTTCCCTCCTCCAGCAAGCCCTCCCAGCATTAGCAGACGGTGAGGGCATCCTTACCGGTGCACATGACCCCGACATCCTCATTGTGAGCACAGTTGTGTTTCCCCCAGGGAGCAGCAGGGCAGCTGAACAGCGAGGCCTCTGTCCCCACACAGCCCACATCATCCAGCCAAATGGGACCTGCGCCCCAGCCAAAGCGGCCCGCAGCAGGGTCTGGCTGCCGGGGGCCTCCACAGCCCAGCTCCCGGCAGACCACAGCTGCATCCCGCATGTCCCAGCTGTCATCACACACCGTCCCCCAGCGGCCATCATGCCACACCTCCAGCCGGCCTGAACACCTGCTAGGCCCGGCCACCAGGCGCAGCTGGGGAGATCCTGAGGTAGAAGAGATGAAAAGAATTAGCAACAGGGTGGACTGGAGCCATGGAAATCATGAACCAAAATAAATCTTTCCTCCTTAAAAAAAAATTAGAAACAAGGAAGGCAGCTCTCAACTCTTCATCCACCTTTCCGTCTTTTTTTTTTTTTTGTATCAGGAATTGAACTCACAACCTTGCGCTTGCCAGGCAAGTGCTGTGCCACTGAGCTATATCCCTGGCTCTTTCTTCATTTTTTGAGATAGGAACTCGCTATGTAGTTTAGATTGACTTTGAACTCACTTTGCAGCCCAGGCTGGCCTCAAACTCACAGCAATCCCCCTGCCTCAGCCTCCTGACTGCTGGGATTACAGGCATGCACCACTGTGCCTGGCTTTCCTCTGTCTTCTTCCCATGTATCCATCCATTCATCCATCTAGGCCTTTCCTCCTTTATCATTCCTTCCTGCCTGCCTGCCAAGCAGCAGGGATTTGTTGAGGTCTTTTCTTGACCCCTCTGTGCTGGCCACAAGGGACAGAGTCAGGCCTAGGTGGGTGGTTCCTCAGAAAGCCAAACAATTACATATGGTCCAGAAATTACACTACTAGGGATATACCTCAAATAAATTGAAAGCAGGCATTCAAACATATTTGCATGCAAATGTTGTCAGCAGCACTTTCCACAATAACTCAAAGATATCCTAAATGTCTCTCCATGTACGAATACATAAGCAAAAAGTGGTATTTGTCTTGGCAGTAATTTCACAGATATGGCCCCAAAAGCATAAGCAACAAAAACAAAGACAAGACTACACCAAACTAAAACACTTCTGCCCATCCAGGGAAACAAACAATAGAGTAAAAAGGCAACCACAGAAGGAAGAAAGTATCCACACATCATGGATTTGTCAAGGGGTTAATTGCCAAAATCTGTAAAAAATTTCTACAACTCAATAGTTTAAAAAAAACAAAACACGGGCTGGGGATTTAGCTTAGTGGCTTAAGCGCCTGCCTGGTAAGTGCAAGGTCATGAGTTCAATCCCCTGTACCAATAAATAAATAAATGCACAAGTAACCTTATTTAAACTGGGCTAAGGACTTGAACAGACAGTCCATCAAAGCTAACATACAAAGCACCAACAGGTGTATGAAAAGGTGTTTGTCACTACCCATCAGGGCAATGAAAATTGAAAGCACAATCAGACATCACCTCACACCTGTTAGGACGGTTACTAAAAGGTAAGTGTTGGTGAGATGTGGAGAAATTAGAACCCTTGAAGACTTCGATGGAAATGTAGAATGGTGTATTATGGAGGTTCCTTCAAAAGTAAAAATAGAACTGCCATGTGATTCAGCTACCGCCCTTTTGGATACACATCCCCAACAGCATCAGGGTCTGAAAAAGACATCAGTACTCCTAGGTTCAGTATAGCACTATACATAGGAACTAAAATCTGGGAACAACTAAATGGTCATCCACAGGGACAATGAAAATGTAATCTATACATACAGACGAACCCAATTCAGCCTTTAAGAAGAGAGAACTGTCATTTGTGAGAACAGGGATGAACCTTAAAGACATTACTGTAGAGAAATAAACCAGTCACAGAAAGACAAGTACAGTACTATGTAATTCCATTTCTGTGAGGTCTCTTGGGACCTTTGAGTATCAGACTCTTCAGTTGCCATTGTTTCCTGATCTGATATCACCATGCCTGAGCAATGGGGAATGTACATTTGAAAACAATCACCACTGATCTGGTCCTTTCAAGACCTGTGTGAAGGAGGTTATTTATCCCCATTTGCAAAAGGAGTAGCCTGGTTATGGTGAGGCGCGTCTGTGATTCTAGCACTCAGGAGGCTGAGGCAGGAGGATCTCTGGGAGTTCAAGGCCAACCTGGACTACACAGTGAGCTCAAGTCCAGACTGAATTACATAGCAAGACCCTATCTCAAAAAAACCAAAAATAAATAAAGAACCAGAACCAGAAAGCCGCCATGGCAAAAGGCTAAACGAATCCATTAGCAGAGCTGATATTTGGAGCTAGTCCAAGGACCTTGTGACAGTCCCATGGCCACACTTTGGGCACAGGAAGCCAGAAGCTTGCTTGAGTGGACTCTCATGCACTGTCCTGCTCTCCAGGCCCAGGATAGAAGGTGGTCCTTGTTCAGACAGGAATATGGATTTTAGGATGGAGTCAGAGCAAGAAAATAAGCATATATCCTTCAGAGACAGAAGCCCCGCTCCTTTCCACATCTCCCTTTGCAAGAGGGTTCCCCAGGAACAGACAGCCAGGGGCTGGGGACTCACCTGCATCCGGCCCAGGCTCCCAAGGGGCAGTAGGAGTGGCTGGAGGAGGTGAGCTGCCTGCTGTCCCTGAAGCCTGGCTCGCTGTGCTGGACGGGGGTCCAGGTGCTGCCTCCACAGATGCTGAGCTGTTGCTATCCACCACAGGAGCCGTGGGGGCCACATAGCCGAGGGGCATGCCTGGGCGGGAGGGAGATTTTCCTGCCCCATGCCTTCCACCCAGCCTCCTCCGAGTCCACAGCCTGACTGGGACCCGGAGATGGAGTGGGAGTGGGGGTCAGTTAGGGCGCAGAGGGAAGAGGGGGCCTGACCCCCAAAGGGAGGCTGGCTGGGCTGAGGCCCACCTTAGCACCACTGACGCCTGGGCATCTCTGTCTAGGTTGGGGGTGGAACCCTGTGCACCATCACAGCATCCTTGGCCTCTACCTACTTGGACCAATAGCTCTGCCACCCCCAGCTGTGACCATCAAAATGTCTCCGTACACTGCCAACGCCCCCTAAAGGGGCAAAATTTTCCCACTTGAGAATAATGGACGTGGACCAAGGTTCAGACAGGAAGCTAAGACAGGGGAGCTGGGAAGCCTGGACTGAGAGTGTGGCTGCTAGGGAGTAGTCCCACCTCCAGTCCTGTGTGCCAGGAGCCTCCTACCCTGCCCCCACTTCCACCGGGCCCTCACCGTCACACACAGCCCCAGCATCCTCGCGATGGTGACAGTCATGCTGGCCCCAGGGCCGTGCAGGGCAGAATCGCAAGGCCGTCTCATTTCCCAGACACCGAAGATCATCCAGGACAATGGGGCCGGATCCCTCCCCAAAGAAGGCGCCCCCAGGAGCAGCCAGTGCTGCCCCGCAGCCCAGCTCCCTGCAGGCCACGGCGGCGTCACGCAGGTCCCAGGCATCATCACACACTGACCCCCAGCGCCCTCCGTGCCAGACCTCCAGGCGGCCAGCACAACCGTGGGGTCCATCGGCCAGGCGCAGTCTCGGGGCGGGGCCTGGGGAGAGAAGGGAAAGGTTGAGGACAGGAAGTCGGGGGACCAGGATGGTGAGCGGGACTGAGAGCTAAGGGATGGCGGAAGGGACCCATGGAGGGGCCCCCAGCCCTCTGCCCTGTCCTACCCCATCAGAGCAGAGACCCCAGGGGACAGCTGGACGCCAGGGGAGGCAGTGGCACACGCTCCCTGTCAGTGCTGCCGTCCTGCCTCAGTCTGCCCCCATGCCCAGCCCCCGCTCTCGTTCCCTTCTTCTTATCTCCGTTCCTTGTTGGCCCACAGAGACAAGGGCCCAGGGACTCAGGTGGGAGATGGCACCCCAGCATGCAGAGTGGGGTGGGGCAGCAGACCCGCCCTCAGCAGCCTCCCGGACTGAGCCAGCTAGGCGGAGGAAGGCAGGAGAGAGGCCAATGCCCGGCCCGACCTACCCGTGCAGACCAGCCCAGCATCCTCAGTGTGGTCGCAGTTGCTCCGGCCCCAGGGGCTTCGGGGACAGTCCCGCAAGGCCTGCTCTCCTCCTCCACAGCCCACATCGTCCATCCACACGGGCCCTGAGCCAGGCCCAAATCGGGCACCCCCAGGGGCAGCCAGCGCCCCTCCACAGCCCAGCTCCCGGCAGGCCACTGCAGCATCTCGTAGGTCCCATCCATCGTCACACACAGAGCCCCAGCGGCCACCATGCCAGACCTCCAGGCGGCCAGCACAGCGGTGGGGGCCTGAGACCAGGCGCAGCCGGTCTGGGGGAGGAGGAGACGGGGAGAGCAGGGGTGGCAGGGCTCAGGCAGCCAGAGCTCCCCTTGTCCTCAGCTCAGCAGGACCAAGCCTTCTGCTGCCTCTGTGCTCAGGGGACAGAGGCCTGAGGGTGCTTACCTTGGCGGGGGGCCCCGGTGGTTAGCAAAGGGGCTCGAGTGGACTTGGCCTGCTTGGGGGGCCGGGGGCTTTTCTTTCTGGGACCATTTTGGGAGTTCCCAGCTGGGCGGGGAGCTGGGAGGGGAGACAGCCACAGATCAGGAGCTGGATGTCAGCCAGGGGCTGGATGCAGGTGACCATGGGGACCAATCTGCTGCTGAGAAGTCATCACACATCGTCCCTCCCGGTGGCTTCGGTGGGCAGGGGGGCAGCCCTGTCCTCAGGGCTCACCGTGAGTCAAGGGGGGCTCCTCGGAGGTGGGGCTCAGCTCCACAGACATCCCCGGCCACAGCTCCCCATCCAGCAGGGAGGTGGAGTCATCCCGGGTGTCTGCCACCCGCTGGCCTGCCGAGGGAGAGACCAGAGCAGAGTCACAGTAGGTCCCTGACAGGCACAGGCTGGCCCCAGGAACAACTGACTGAGGGTTGGGGTGCCCAAAGGCGAGGACTCCTGTGTTTAGGGGGGCTGCGCAGCTCAAACTTAGGGAGATCAAGGACTTGGGCTCCTGGGGTCCCCTCTGGGGAGGGCGGAGGGGCCTTACCTGCACAGACCACACCTGCATCCTCCTCATGCGAGCAGATGTGGGCTTTCCAGCCACGGTGGGGACACAGGCCCAGCCGACCCTCTCGGCCTTGGCAGGCCAGCTCGCTGAGCCACACGGGGCCCGTGCCCTCCCCAAAGAAGGCGCCCCCGGGAGCGGCCAGCGCCCCCCCGCAACCCAGCTCCCGGCAGGCCACCGTAGCGTCACGCAGGTCCCATCCATCGTCACACACGGTGCCCCAGCGGCCGCCATACCAGACCTCCAGGCGGCCGGCACAGCTGTGGGGGCCATCAGTCAGGCGCAGCCGCTCTGGGGGTGGAGGAGAGGTGTGGTCCCTGCCGGGGCCCTGGCGAGGCCAGGGACCAGGTGGCGGCAGGGCTGGGGCTGTCCAGCAGGGTGCATCAGGACACCAGCACACTGGACCAGTCCTCGGGGCACTCGCAGGGGAGTGAGTGTCTACAGATGTGGCCCTGAGGGGCTGGGAGCAGGAGTTGAGGTCCTGGAAGAGCAGGGACAGCCCAGGGCCCCAGCAGGGGAGCAGGATGAGGCCAGGGCTGGCAGGCGGGGAGGACAGGGTCACTTACCCACTGCCTGGATCCCAACCAGTGCTGCTGCAAGGGAGGCCGAGAGACAGCATGAGCACACAGATGCCTCCAGCCCGAGTGGAACCCAGCTGGGGAGGCACAGCCCCCAGCAGGTGGAGCCCCAAAGTTGGGCTGGGGAATCAAGGGGGGTTGTGGGGGGGGTAGGGTCAGGGCTGGGGCAGGCAGAGTCTGGTCCCTCGAGTGCTAAGAGGTGGGGTCAGGACACACAGAAGGCTGGGTCCAAGAGCATGGCAGGCAGCCAACTGTCAGGGTGTCCCAAAGCAGCAGGGAGCAGCTCCCAGAAGGCGGGGCCGTGGGTCAGCGGGGGGTCACTCACCGAGGAGGCAGGCCAGGACCCTCATGGGTGCACAGAAAGGGGAAGGAGGGAGGTAGCGCCCAGCGAGGCACCCGGGACCACGGAGGCACAGGCAGGGCTGGAGGCTTTGCCAGGAGGGAGAGCGGCTGCGGGAGGCAGAGGGAAAAGGCTGGGGAGGGGCCGGGCGAGTTTTGGCCAAGGCCTGGGGAGGAGGGAGGTGTCCAGCTGCACACACCCACTCCAAGCGGGGAGGCGTCACCGTGGAGCTGGGAGACGATGGGTGCGGCAGGCGCCCCGACCCCTCTCGTCTAGCCAGGGAAGCACAGCGGGGAGCAGCAGCAGCAGCAGCAGCAGGGGAACTTCTGGGTTAGGAGTCGCTGGGGAGCCCAGGCTCGAAGACACCCCCAACCCGGAGGTTTGCATGCAGAGCCCCCCACTGTGTTCCCAGAGGGGTGGCAGCGCTCAAGGCCCCAGGAAGGGGGGGACACTACCAAGGGTCAAGGCTGGGGGAGGGGGCCACACACGCCTGCTCCACAGGAGCCAGCTGTGAGGGAAAAAATTCGGTAATGGGGAGCGTGACTCAGAAGGCCTGGCAGGGCCCAGACAGCCCCTGAGCTCTGAGCGCCGCCTCCCCTCTCCCGCCCACCACAGCACCCCCACCACCCTGGCAATTAATGTCAATGGGGAAGGAGGAGCCAGACAGAAGGGCGGAGGGGGTGGGAGACGCACTGGAAAAGGCATCAGAGAGGAGACAGCACGGTTCCAGGCTTTATTTAACAAATGGGTGTAAAAAACCAGATGGGGCTGTAGTCCTGTGCCTACCAGCCCTGCCCAGCTCCCAGGCAGTCTGGCCCCTTGGCCCCTCCGGCCCTTCACCCTGGACCAGTACGTCCCTCGAGGGTCCTGTGGGTCCAGGCCACGCAGATCAGGGAGTCTTCTTGGTGCAGACCGACGGAAGCAGGAGCTGGGGTGGGGCCCTCAGCTCAGAGGCTGCACGCAGTGGAGGGGCAGCGGGCTGCGCATCTTGGCGTCCTCAGACCTCTGTGCCCTGGTCCTCAGACCTCTGTGCCCTGGACCCGCGGCAGTGCTGAGCACACAGCAGGCGCTGCTCCCTGGCTCCCTGGGTCATCACTGGGCACTGCCTCCCTCCTGCTTCGGGCCTCCCCGGGTCACAGGTCTTTGCTGAACTCCCTCACCAGGGTGTAGCCCATGCAGCCCCAGCCACCCTCGGCCTGGTAGCCACAGCCCTCCAGCAGCCCGACCACTCCCCAAGCAGCCACAGCCACTGGGACCACAAGCCGGGCCTGGGGCTCCCCCGTGCCACCTGCCCAGGCTCGTGCCCGGGCCTCGGCAAAGGCCAGAAGCCTCCTGCCCACACCCCGGCGGCGGTGCCAGCGCGAGACAGAGAGGCGGGTGACCCGGGCTCCATCTCCTGAGGTGGCACCAGGGGCCAAGGCCAGGACCCCACACACATCCCCAGAGCCCCGCACAGCCACCCAGGGGCCCCCCAGGCCAGCAGGCGGAGGCAAAGAGCCCCAGTGGGCTCGCAGGCCCAGCTTCACAGCAGCCACCGCCAAGAACACAGGCAGCAGGAGGGCCAGGGCGAAGGAGGCCAGAACGAAGCGCAGGCCACTGCTGGCGGCTGCCAGGAGCAGCAGGGCTGGCGGTCGAGTGAGAGCATGGAGAGCCACGCGGTTTTCCGTGTCCTTCACACCAGCCTGTGGGCAGGGGGCATGGGATCACCACCCAGCTGGCCAGAGCCCCAGGGAGAGGGGCAGAGACGGGCATCCAGGGCACAGGGGGTTGAGTGGGAGGGCAGGGGGGTGACCCAATGGGGAGGGACTCAGGAGCTGTGGGGGCCGCCCCCGCAGTGAGAAGTAAGGAGCCAAGGAAGCAGCCCAGTAACCAGAGGCCCCAGGCCGGGCTCAGGAGAGGGTGGGAGGTGGGCTGCTCAGCTGTCTGCGGGGTAGACCGGAAGGGCACTGGCGCGGTGACTGCGGGGTAGCAGCGCGCACCTCTCCATCCGTTATGGGCCAGTGGGCTGGGGTGCAGGCAGGGAAGGCGCCCCAGAGGGAAAGGCCCATGGAGGTGCCCACCAGGGGTCGCGGCTGGCTGGGGGCGTGGCTGAGACCAATTGCAGCGCCCCACCGTGTCCCCACCACCGTATCCCCACGCTCACCTTCAGCATCTCCAGCACCAGGGGTTTCTCATCTTCCCGCATCTCCCGCACAGACAGGTGGCTGGGGGCCATAGCAGCCCCCAGGCCGCCGCCCCCACAAGGGAGCTGGCTGCACCTGGGGAAAACACGTAGGTCAGTGTCAGGTGGGCACCTCCGTTGCCGAGGCCCTCAAAGGACTTTCCAGTCGAGACACCTTGGACAGTGGTGAGATGACCCCCACCCTATATCCAGCGCCCTTCCCAGCCTCCCCCATCCTCTCTCCCTGCGACCTCCCCGAAAAGCCGCGGACTTGACACCTTGCTGCACAGCCCCAGCGCAGGGGCTGCCGGGACGCACCACCCCTCCGCACGCGCTCCCCGCCCCGCCGCAGCCCCCCACTGCCCGCTGCCGCCACAGCCCCACGGCGCTGAGACGGAGCCCGCGGGCACCTCCAAGGGTCGCTCCGATTCTTTGACAAGGTGTGGGGGATGCAGGGTCGAGAGGGGGTCGCTGGCGGAAGTGACGTGAACACTCGCGCGCGGAGGCGGGGCAGCGCCGGCTCTCGGCCGTAGCAACTGTTGCCAAGCTTCCCCAGCGGGGAGCCGGCCCCACGAGACCCGCGCAGAGAGCAGTGGGAAAACCTCTCGGGCCTCTGGAGGAGGCACACTGGGGAAGGTGGCAGCGGGACTCAGGGCGGGAACGGTACTCACCCGGCCAGCAAAGGTCCCTTTCCAGCCGAGGCGGTGGCGACGTGAGGGCCGTCTCCTTGGCGCCTGGACCTTTTCGGAGGGCTCAGGTAGCAGGCTCGCCGTGCATCCCCAGGGACCTCCACCCGACTCCGCTGCGCCTGGGCCGGGTGTCCTTCCAGATAAGAATCTTCCCCTACCCGTTTTCCAGACTAAGGCAGGGGCATGGTAATTTAGGGCGACCACTTGCCAGAACCCGCACTGCGCTTCCGGTGCCTTCCCGCCATAGTGACCACGGCGTCACATGCACACCTTTTTAAAGGACCGTGCAGCTGTCCTATAGAAGTGACTGACCCAAGATTCCAAATACAAGACAGTCACCTGTGAGTCAAGTAGCAAGACTAGACCCCAAACGCCCAGTCGGGGACATCCCATCACTGCCTCCTTCCCTCCCCCTCCCCCCAAAAAACAAAGCAAAAGAGACGGTTCCGAGTCTTTATTAGCAGTCTCCTTTCTGCTGGGCAGACCCCAGCCCAACCAAAGGCAGTGAGTTGGAGCCTCGGTGTCGGTCTCCTCAAAAGGTGTGCACCAGCTGGACAGCAGGCAGCGTCTGCACAATCTGGATGGAGGGCAGGGCCTGCGGACCCACGACCCCCGGCCCAACCCCTGCGGGAACCACTTGTACCACCTGCGAGGCAGGGGCTGCGGGAACTGCTGCTGGGGCGGAGACTGGGCCAGGGGCCGCGGGGGCCAGGAGCTGAAGCGTGGCAGTGCCTCCCCCCACACCGCTGCTGTCCAGCAGCTCGGAGGCAGGGGCACTGCGGATGATGAGCAGCTTCTGACCCGGGGGAGCCGAGGCAGGTGGCTCGGTCAGCCCGGATGGAATGGTTTCTACCTCCTGCACACACAGCCGCGTCTGCTCCCCATCTGCCCCGCTCAACACCAGCACACTCTGCAACCCCTCCTCTGTCTGTAGTGTCTCGAAGACCACATCCTGCACCATGCCTGCACTGGCCTCGCCGTCCCCGGGCTCTCCAGCCCCTGGGGCTGCAAGCAGCTCCTCCGCTGCCTCACTTTGGACCACCAGCAGGTTGGAGGCTTCAGCGGTTACTGTTCCTCCGCTGGAGTTGGATAACTGGCCTGCCAAGGGCTGGAGCTGGACTGTGGTCACTTCCTGGGCTGGCTGGAGTTGGACTGTGGTCACTTCCTGTGCAGGCTGAAGCTGGACCGTGGTCACTTCCTGGGCTGGCTGGAGCTGGACCCCACTAACTTCCTGAGGCCCTGTGTCCCCACTCCCTACATTCTGCAAGACAATGAGGCTCTGCCCTCCCCCACTGGCCCCTGCACTGCCTCCTCCCTGCACCCCTAGGCCCCCAGGTCCTGGCAACCAAACTACCCCAGTGCCCTGACCAGCTTTTCCCACAGCCCGAGGGCTCTGCCGGGCTTGGCCAGCCCCAGCACCTGTGGAGGGCAGCAGAATGAGCTTAGGGGGTGCGGGTGGGGGTGGAGGGGGCAGTGGCTGGACACTGCTGGGGATCAGCTGAAGGCCCTGGGCTGTCTGCACCAGGAGAAAGGTCTGGGAGTTGGGTGCCATTGGGCCTGGTGGCTGGGCCTGAGCACTGCCTCCTGCCACCTCCAGGGAAAGTGTGGCCTGGAGGTGGGGTAGCACATGGACATCCTGGGTGGCCAGCGGAGCAGGAGCAGCGGCCAGCGGTGCTGGGGGCTGGATGCCGGCAGCTGGGATCGCGGCACCAGGGGTGGCCTGGGCTGAGGCATGCGTCCTCATGTGCCGCTGCAGGTAGGCGGCCATGACAAAGCCGCGGCCACACACGGGGCAGGCAAAGGGGCGCTCGGCGGAGTGTGTGCGCTGGTGCAGCAGCAGGTTGGATGAGTGCGTGAAGGTCTTGGGGCAGAGCGGGCAGCGGAAAGGGCGCTCGCCCGTGTGCACACGCTGGTGCTGCCGCAGGTTGGAGGTCTGTGCGAAGCTCTTGCCACACACGCTGCATGCGTGAGGCCGCTCACCCGTGTGCACATGCCGGTGGCGCCGCAGGCACGAGGTGTTTCGGAAAGCCTTGCCACACTCACTGCAGGCGTAGGGCCGCTCCCCCGAGTGCAGCCGCAGGTGGTACTGGTAGTGCGATGACCACTTGAAGGTGAGGCCGCACTGGCCGCAGGTGAAGGCGCGCAGGCCTGTGTGCACACGCTGATGGATGGCCAGCAGCGAGGAGCGCTTGAAGGCCTTGCCGCACTCTCCACACTGGTAGGGCCGCTCGCCCGTGTGGTCCCGCAGGTGATAGCGAAGCCCCGAGGAGCCCTTGAAGGCCTTGCCACACTCAGCACACTTGTAGGGCCGCTCCGTGGAAGCCGGGGCAGGCAGCGGCGGGGCGGGCGCAGCTGGTGCCAGCGGCTCCTGGGGACAGGTGACCTCAGCCGCCTCGGCCTGTGGGGGCGGGCGCCCGGCTGCCGCCTCCTCCACGTGGCTCTGCTGGTGTGCCAGGAGACTGGCCAGCTGCGGGAAGGCACCATCGCAGCTGCCGCAGCGAAAGGCCTGCCCGCCGGCCGCCCTGTGGCTGTGCTGGTGGCGGGAGAGGCCGGTCACCGTGCGGAAGGTCTTCCCACACGGCGGACAGGTGAAGCCTAAGCCAGTGGCCGCGGTGGCGGCGGGAGAGGGCTGTGGCAGGGGCAAAGGCAGAGGGGACGGCGCCGCAGGCGGCTCGGGTGGGGCGGGCTCGCGGGCGGGCACGGCCAGGGGCGGGGCGGCAGGCCCGGGGCAGGGCTGGTGCTCCAGGAGCAGCTCCTCGCTGCCGAAGCCCTGCTCACAGCCCTCGCAGCGCAGCACCAACTCCACAGTGGTCTCAGCCGCCGCCAGAAAGAGCTCGGGCACCACAGGGGGCGGTGGGGGTGGTGGGGCAGGGGGCGCGGGCGGGCTGCGGGGCGGTAGGGTTCGCTGCAGATAGCTCTCGGCCACGAGGCGGGGCTCGCGGGGCACAGGCGGGGGCATAGCACGGCCGGGCGCAGCAGGGCCGTGCGTGCGCTGGTGCAGCAGCAGGTTGGACGAGTGCGTGAAGGTCTTGGGGCAGAGCGTGCAGCGGAAGGGGCGCTCGCCCGTGTGCACGCGCTGGTGCTGCCGCAGGTTGGTGCTCTGCGTGAAGCTCTTGCCACACACGCCGCACGCGTAGGGCCGCTCGCCTGTGTGCACGTGGCGGTGGCGCCGCAGGCTGGAGGAGTTTTTGAAGGCCTTGGGGCAGTCCGGGCATGGGTAGGGCCGTTCGCCTGTGTGCTGCCGCAGGTGGTACTGGTAGTGCGACGACCACTTGAAGGCCAGGCCGCACTGGCCGCAGGTGAAGGCGCGCAGGCCCGTGTGCACACTGCGGTGGATCTGCAGCAGCGAGGAGCGCTTGAAGGCCTTGGGGCAGTCGGGGCACTGGTAGGGCCGCTCGCCCGTGTGGCCGCGCTGGTGGTAGAGCAGCGCTGAGGAGCCCTTGAAGGCCTTGGGGCAGTCCGGGCACTTGTAGGGCCGCTCGCCTGTGTGCGTGCGCTGGTGATGCAGGAGCCTGGACGACCACCTGAAGGACTTCCCACATTCCCCGCACTCGTACTGGGCCGCAGGCGTGGGAGCTACGGGGGCCAGCTTCTCCCCAGGGCCCTCGGTGGTGGAGGCGGGCACCATGTCTGCCTGCGAGCCAACCATCACACCTGGAGGCGGGATTCTGGGTCAGGGCGGGCAGCCTGGCTGGAGGGACACTTTGACTGCAGGGGACCTGCCTTAGGAGTTGGGGAGGAGGGGAGTGGCCCAGAGGAAACCTTCAGGGCTTACATGGAAACTACCCAGCAAACAGGACCTGGCTGCTCAGCCCCTGGGCACCCAGGCTGTTCCAACCCCAGACCCTCATGAGAAGGCCAGGATGACCTTTAAGAGCTCTTTTAAAGTTCCCGGCTTCCTCATCCCCCATCCTCAGCACCTCCCCTGGCAGGCATGGCATTGCACACCTGTGATTCTGCACTCAGGAGGGTGAAGCAGGAAGATCTTGAGTTCAAGGCCAGCCTGGGCTAATAGGGAGTTCAAGGCCCTGGACTACACAGTAAGACCCTGTCTCAAAAAACCAGAAAACATTTTTGAATAGTTTTAAAAAGACCTTATCCCCAACTCCACCTCAATACTTGTTCCCCATCACACCCTAATGCAGTGGTGGTGACCCCACGGCACCCATGCCAGTCACTGAGAAATTAAAAGCAATCAGAAGTATTGTGACATTCCTGCAATGCCAGGAGGCTCTCAGCTGGCATAACCCCCACCCCAGGCATAGCAGGTGATGCCTAGAGGAGTGGAGGCTCCTGGTACCTGGTGAGTGGAGGCCAGGGACATGTCTCCACACCAGGCAGTGCCAGCACAGTCCTCCACGGGAGGACCCAGTCCTAAGTGGATGTGAAGCTGCACTCCCTACCCCGTGCCCAGGCCTCTGGCCTCCCTCCAGGACCTCGAGCTTCCCAGGATCTCTATGGGGTTCCCTCGCACACCCACATCTTCTCAGAGGAACTGCTGGGAATGACCCACACCTGTGATCCTAGCTACTCTGGAAGCTGAGGTAGGAGGTGGGAATGTTTGGCCCAGCCTGGGCAATTCGGTAAGACCTCATCTGAAAATAAAAAGGGCTGAGACTGTAGCTCAGTAGCAGAGAGCTTCCCACAATGCACCTGTCCCTGAGTTCAGCCCCCAGGACCAAAACAAACTATACTCTGTGTCCCCATGCAACCATGGTTTTCTTGCTCACTACCCTTTTGGAACAGAGTGGCTCTGTGCTGCCAAGGCCCAGCATCCACAATGGCACCCATTGGTGCAGTTTTCTGATTCTATCAAAAATTTGAAACCCAGAGGCTGAGACAGGAGAATCCTCTGCAAGTCTGAGACCAGCCTGAACTGCATAGTGAGACCCTTTCTCAAAAAGAAAAAAAAAAAAAAAAAATAGAACTCAACCACTCTTCTTTGAAAACGGGAGGTTGATTATTCCTCTGGTCAAAGGCCCTGCCCACTGGGGCTGGGGATTTAGCTCAGTGGCATAACTGCCTGCCTTGTAAGCAGGCAGTCATGAATTCAATCCCCGATATTGATAAAAAAAAAAAAAAATTAAAAAGGGCCCTGCCCACTTCACCACCTTCTTGCTCTGTGTATAATCAAGCACCTAGGTGCCGGGGGGTTAGCTCGGCGGCATAAATGCCCCCCACAAGCAAAAGGTCACAAGATCAATTTCATCAATCAATATATGAAATCAAGCACCAGGAGATCCCCAGTTCCGCTCAGACTGCTTCTCACAAGGCTCAAGGCCCTGCCACCTCTGTCCTGGGCAGTTGCAGTGTCTCCCCAGCTGATTGCCATATCTCCACCCTGTCTGTTCCCCGGGCGGCCAGGGAGCCGTCAGGAGAGACCACAAGCCATCTGATTCCTCGGTTGCAAAGCCTCCTGAAGATGGGCAGAGCCTGTGGCTTCCTGAGGCCTACAGCTCATCCCTTCCTGTCCTGGCCCACTGCCCTGCAGGACAGGCTGCACGCCTCCCTCCACATCCTCAGCCCTCTAATCTTCCCTCCTGTGCACCCTCCTTCTCCTGTGCACGGCCTGCCTGGCTCTGAGGCTTTCCAGCTCTCCGTCCTCTCCCCCACTCCGTTCATTTTCCGAAGCGCTCATCACCGTCTAAGCACCATACAGCGAGGAGCCGACCCTTCCCTCTAAGAGGGGTCCCCCATCTTCCGCGTTGAGCAGTGGCCCTCAACTCCACCCACACCCCTGTAGTGTGGCAGCAGCAGACTGAGCCCTGGCTAGAAATTCCTGTGTTCACTCCTGCACTGTCGTCCCTGGAGAACATCACCCCCGGGGGACAGTGCTACCATCCAACACTCATACTCTTGTTTGACGCTGCCTTCCAGGCTGGGAGGTCAGCGCCACGCAGCGGGCCTTCGGTCTGCCCACTGTAATATCCTGGCCCCTACACAGCCTCCGGTGCTGTGGGCACAGCCGGCCCTAAGGGTTTTTCCTTTCAAAGACGGGCCTTCCTCGAAAGTGTGAGCAGCTCCTCGTAATGGATCTGTACTGCCTCTGAGAAGCGGTCGTTGTCTTTGACATGAGACGTCCGCACTCCTCAGTGGCGAGGGGCAGTCTCAGGCCTGGGAGCAGGCTGCACTGTCTCTTTAAAAGGATGCGCTGGCCGCATACCCATCTCCACCTTTGTTCAGACAAACCAGGGGTGGCATCGCAGCCACGAAGAGTCTGAAGTTTCCCCTTGGACGTCTGGGAAACTGTCACTGGTCTCCAAGGAAATAACCCCCGGAGGGAGAAGAAAAACTGGAAGCTTTGTAAAAGGTGCACCCTGCCACGCCCTCTAAACGCAACCTCTTGCCCTTTAAGAGGGCGGAGCCGGGGCAGCGCGCAGAAATCGGAGGCGGAACAGAGGCCTCCCCTTTAAGGCGCCCCTTCCGGTTTCAAAATCGCCGTTTCCCAAGACGCTCCGCCCCCCAGCCCGGCCCCTCCCCCCGCGCGCCCTCCGGTTTCTCACCTGCGGCCCCGGTCGGGGGAATCTGGTTGAGCCCCCGGGCCTCGCCGCGGGGACCGACGGGAAAGTGGGCCGGCAAGCAGCGGCGGCAGAGGGGCCGGGGAGGGGCGGGGGCTCGCGCCCTCCCGGCGGCCCCGGCGCGAGGCACCCAACCTTTATCGGCGGCCGCTCGCGCACACAACCCCGACGTCGCCTCGCGTCGTGACGCACACACGCACACACGCGTCCCGTGGACGCCCGGCCCCGCCCCGCCCCCTGGCCCGAGGCTTGTAGCGTTACCTGTATTGGACTGCGTGTAGGGGCAGCGGGGCGCCCCTGGTTTCCTAGCCCGCCCGCAGTGTACCCCATTCCCCTGGCGCTAAGGAGCGGGCCCCGCCCACGCGGGTGGGGGGGTCTCGCTGTGTCGCTCAGGCTGGCTTCCAAGGATCCTCCTGCTTCAGCCTCCTTGCATTTTAATATTGTACTTTTTTTGTGTGTGTCTTTTTGAGACAGGGTCTCGCTATGCAGTTCAAGAGAGCCCAGGCTGGTCTCGAACTCGCAGCAATCCTCCTGCCTTAGCCTCCCGAGCGCTGGGATTACAGGCGTGAGCCACCACGACCAGGCTAACTCCAAAATTCTTAAGTCTGACACAGTTAAAAAAAAAATACTGTACACCTAAATGGGCCTGCCTTTCTCCTGTAACTTGGGCCCAGCCTATGGTTACCTTCCAGCACTGTAGATGCAGAAATTCCACCCGCAAGAAACAGCACTCTACTGGGTACCATCTCTCTCAACTTTAAACTCTTGCAGATGTCTCAAATTCTAACCTAGCCTGCTACAGTAGCCAGACAGCCTCGGGGCATACACACCCTAGATGGTGTGCCTGGGGTCACCCCCAGAACCATCCCTACCCCAGTCCTGGACCGCAGTATCCCATTCAAGTGCCCGTTCCCGCGTGTGTGCTCCTTTAATTCCATTCAGTGAAGCTCCTCTCACCAACACTGTCGTGCCCTGAAATACTTCCCAGTGGAAAATGAACCATCCCTGTTTGGGAGGAAGGGTGAGCTGAGGTCCCTTTCTCTGGGGACCTCCCCACTTACTGACAGTTAAACTCCCTGAGGCGCTGCTGTCTTGACCCTTCCTCCCCGGCCCACCCCTGCCCAGTGCTCCTGGAAAGGGCTGTGCTCCTGCACCAGGCCTAGCTACCGCTGCTCGCTCAGCTTGGCGACCTCTTTGCTCGTCTCAGGGCAGACCTGGTCTGTCCTTGCCATTTGAGTGACCCCACAGCCAGCTTGCAGCCGATCCGAGGCAGAGAGTATCTTTGTTGGAAGGGTGACTTTTCACAGGTTCTAAGACACAGTCTTTGGTGCCCGGGCGGGCAGGCTGGGGTCCGCACAGCCCCTGCTCTGAGATCTTAGGTCTCTGACACCTGCAGCGAATTCCCACAGGGAAAATCCTCCAGCTCTGTCTACACGGGGCTTTCACTTGGGCTCTTGCAGGGAGGCGGCCTTCCCTCAGGTAGGGAAGCTGCTGTGACCCCTGCCCCCCGGGCTGCTCCTGTCCCTCCAGCCTTAGCCCTCCGGGGTCCTCAGCAATGAGAAACGCTGGGCTCAGCCGTGAGGTTCTCTAACTGCCAGAGGGGCTGGGCTGGGCTGGCTGCTCAGCACACCCCACTTTGGGGCTAAGAGGGGAGCAGGGTCTAGCGTCAGTGGC
This sequence comes from Hydrochoerus hydrochaeris, assembly GCA_004027455.1. Taxonomy (NCBI): domain Eukaryota; kingdom Metazoa; phylum Chordata; class Mammalia; order Rodentia; family Hydrochaeridae; genus Hydrochoerus; species Hydrochoerus hydrochaeris. The sequence goes on along the minus strand of PVLA01003597.1, from coordinate 112,342 downwards.
CTTGAGCAGCTGGGAGGGCACCAGAGAGGCTGTGCCCACTTCACACCAAGCACCCTGGGGTGCAAGTGATGAGGGAAGCCTGGGCAGCCTGCCTCAGCCTGGACCGGATGGGGAGGTGTGGGCGTCTGCTCCACGCCCCTCCAGCCTCCCCTGCAGACTCCTGTTACCCCCAAGGGGTGTCACCGGGTCCCTCAAGGCCCACGGGTAAACTGAGGACCGAGGGGCCCAGGCAAGATCCTGCGAAATGAGTCAGGCGTCCCTCCCAGGCCTCGGGGCCGGTGCCGGCCCGCCGGACACAGCCAGGTGGGCAGCAGCACAACCGCAGACGGAGGAGGTAGGGTACAAAGCAGTTCATTTAAAAGACGGGGCTGGGGATTTAGCTCAGCGGCATAAGCGCCTGCTTTGCAAGCGCGCGGTCGTGAGTTCAATCCCCGGTACAAAAAAAAAAAAAAGGCCTGGAAGTTGAGGCCCCACAGCCGGCCAGGAGGCGTCCTGAGCGCTAGCAGGACCCGCCGGGGCCCAAGGTGTAGGGCAGTGGTGGCGAACCCGTGGCAGGGGCACACGGATCCCTTTGTGTGGTACTCCATCCGGGTCGCCCCAGCGCGGGTACCCGCACGCACACGAACGCGCCTGCGCATGCTCGAATGCGCTGAGAGGAGGAGCGTTGCCAGGCAACAGCGCCCGGAGCAGTTTGGGCGCCGAGTCTCTCAATTCACCAACACTGGCCTGGGGATTTTTAGGGAGTTTAGAAGAAAGTACGGGCTGTTGTGTAAACAACATATCTCTACCCTCTGGGAGACGATATACTTTTGCTGGTGTTTGATTAATTTTTGCTTCACTTATTTTGTCTTTTTGATACTGGGTCAGCCTGGCCTTGAGGTCATCCTCCTGCCTCAGCCTCCAGAGTGGTGGGATGACAGGCGTGACCCACTCTGCCCAGTTTTGTTTTGCTTTTGAGACAAACTCTCACTGTGTAGCCCAAATTTGCCTTCAATTTGCCAGGATCCTTCTGCCCCAGCCTCCTGAGTGTTGTGATTACAGGTTTGTAGCACCACACCCAGCTAGAGACTGCATACTTTTCAGGGTCTCTGTCCAAACTGGGCCTGTACCCTCAAGCCATTGTCCTGCCTGGTCACACTGGGGAGGTCGCACATACCCACAGGACACCTGGTAGATGTTTCTAGAAGATCAGGAGGATGAGGGTTGACTTAGCAGACCCAGGCTGGTCACACTTGCAACCACCCTGCGTCATTGATCCCCGGCCTGCAGACCAATGCGTGGGTTTTCCCCTAGAGGAAGGAAAACGGGGCGGGGGCAGGGTGAAGAAGGAGGCAAGTTGAAGTTTCCCAATCAAACCTCGTTTTATTGAACAATGCTCCTGGCTTACAAAGAAGCGGGGGCGGGAAGTTACGGATGGGTCACTGTCATTTCCTGGGTGGGGCGAGAGGATCCTGGGAAATGTAGGCCGACGCACTGGACGCCCACAGGAGGGAGAGATGGAGCGGCAGCCATGAAGCTATCATGCTGCTCCCTACACGTCAGCCTCCCAGAGTGCTGGGATTATGGGGTGTATCACCATGCCCACTTGACTAGGTTTTTGTGTAACATGAACACCCTGTCCAGTTTCACCCAGCGCTCTTTGCACGCTGTGCCCATGTTTACAGTGTGATAAGCAAAGGCAAAACCAGCACAAGTCTGTCTTTCTTCATGATTTCAAGGATAGATTTTTTTTTCTCACCGAATCCTAAAGGTTCGACTCCTCACGTTGAGTGTGTCAACCTCTTCCGTCAGAGGAAGCACCTGGTGGCTTCTCTGGCCCCTCCCCACTCTGAGCTGTAAAACAAGGGCGTGGGACACAAGCACTTGGGTGATGCTGCAACAGTCAGGTCCCCTGAGGTGGCGGCTAGGTGATACCCAGGTGGGGAATGCCAGACAAAGGGACGATTTCCCTGCGGGCAGCAGAGTTCATCAAGATACTCGGAACAGCACAAGATTTAAGACCATCACGCTGTTTACTCTGGGGGCTTCCCGTGTCGCTTTGCAGACCACAGAGGCTGCGTGTGACTGGACCCATGCAAGATGAGCGTTTGGATGTGTCCCTCTGTCTGCCTCTTCTGTGTGTCTGTTGGTTGGTCAGTTTGGTTTGGCAGCAATGGGGATTGCACTGAGTTACATCTCCAGCCCTTTGTCGTTGCTGCTGCTGCTGCTGCTGCTGTTTTAATTTTTTATTCTGAGACAATCTCTCTAAGTTGTTAAGTAGGTAAGGCTGGGTTCAAACTCACCATCTTCCTGCCTCGGCCTCCCAGAGTGCTGTGATGACAGGTGTGCACCACCACACCTGGGTCCCAGAGGGCGCCTGGCCTGCAGGCCACAGGACAATTGACACCTGCTCAGAGGGGGCTTCCACCCAAAGCCACCCCAGCCCATCTGCCTGGCCCTATCACCTGCCCTGGCTTGGTGCCCTCCCCGTGCCCATCAGTGCTTCCTTTCCGGGCATGTCCCACCGTCTTGCTCACTCTGCACCCTCCACTGTGCACAGAGTAGCTGTTCAAACCGGGCGTGGTGGTGCAGGCCTGTAATTCCAGCCTTCAGGTGGCTGAGGCAGGAGGATCATCATGAGTTTGGGGCCAGCCTAAAATCTTAGCTCAAAACCCTGTTTTCAAAACAAAACAAAACAAAACAAAACAAAACACATAGCTGTTCAGTCCATGTTTTCTGAATGACCAGATCCCGCCCCACACTCCAGGCGAGGCTGGGAGGGGGAAAGGGAAGCTGGGGCGTCCTGGCTGGGAAATTTCGGACCTTCCAAACAGGGCAGGAGCACCCGAGCCCAGGCCCACGCTCCCGGCACTACAGGCACCCGCGCGCCCCCTCGTGGAGCATTCCGAGGCCTGTGCCTGGCACCGCCCTGGGGAGCGAGCTGGCCCGGTGAGGCTCCAGGGGTGGGGAGCCTGTTCCGCACTCCAGCAGGGCCTGCAGAGGTCGCACCCCGGCCCTGTGCCCTTCAGTCCCCTAAACACCTGGGGTCCCCGCCTCAGCCCTTGGCCTGAGACGCAGAAGGGAAGGAGCCGAGAATGCATGTGGCTGGGGACAGGTACAATAAACAAAGAAGCCCCTCACCCCAGCATTTTGGGAGGTTGAGGCAGGAGGGTTGCAAGTTTGAGTCCAGCTTGGGCAACTTAGTGACTTAAGAAAGACCGTGCCTCAAAATTAAAAAGGAATAAGGCATTGGGGGTGTACTCAGTGCAAAGGCCCTGGGTTCACTCCTCAGTACCAAAAAAAGAAAAATCTCTTCCCTTCCTCACTAGCACCCGGGCTGAGGGGCCCACAAAATGAGGCGCCTTGGGAGCCCGGCGCCCCACGCCCCTCTCCACCTACCCCACCTGGGTCTTTCCACTGCATGAACCTCAGAATTTGGTGATTGCGCCAAAGCCGCCTCCCTCAACGCTGGCTGGAAACCTTGGGCCTCAGTTTCCCCTAATGGCCTGGGCCCACAGTCGGGTAGGACAGGGTGAGTCCCAGCAGCCTGTGTGCCCCCCGCCCCGGCCCCTCCAGGGCTGCTCCCTGCTAGCAGCCAGCACCTATCCTTTCAGATGCCAATTAAGGGTCCTCCACATAATCGCTGTGGTTAACGGAGGCTGCCCGGCCTCCCGAGAGCCTTTGTCCCTTAATTGGCCTCCTCCGGTGCTGCGCCACCACCCGCCCCAGACCCATATCCCAGCTCCAGCTATGTGCTAATTGGCACCTGGGCTAATTGGCCAGCCCTGCCACGGCCGCCTACATCAGCCTCACCTGGCAGCCGGGCCCCTCTACAGTGCCCGTTCCTGGGACTGGGGCACTTTGCAGCCAGCAGAGACTCGGAGCACCCTGGCCATGCATCCTGGAGCCCCCAAAGGCCCGGGAGTCTCAGAGCCCGGCCCCCTCGAGCTGTGCGCCTTCGTAAGCGGGGCGGCCATGCATGTGCTGCGGGCCCTGCAGCCCCGGCGCTCCCGGACCCCCAAGAGGAGGCCCAACCACCGGAGATTCCTGCACAACCAGATCTGCAGGTGCGACAGTGGGGGGGACTCCTGGGGTCTTGCGGGTGACGGGTGGTAATGAACCCCCCATGAGTCAGTGCCACAGCAATGCCACACCAAGGGCAAGAAGCCAGAGAGAAAAGGCCGCTCTCTGGGCTCCACGGTCATGCAACACCAGACTTGGCTGTGTGGAGGCGTGCAGGGCAGGGAGTGGGCTGCTACAGGACTGGAGTTTCCTTCTGGGGTGACGGAAAGTTCTGGAGCTTATTAGAGGGAGTGGTTGCACAACATTGTGAATATACTAAATGGCACTGAATTAACTGCCCAGTTTAGAATGATGAGTTTTATGTGTGTATTTTACCCCAATTTTTAAAATATAGACAGGTGCACACCTGTATGTAACCCCAGCACTCAGGAGGCTGAGGCAGGAGGACTGCCCTACAGAAGAATACTTTAACAGGTTCTGTGAGCTGTGGCGACAGGGAATGCTGGACAGAAGTGGCATTGTAGGGCGGCGTCCCAGGGGAGGTGAGGGAGGGAGCCCAGAAACCTGAGGCAGGAACAAGGCACACGGCCTGGGCTCAGCAAGAGGCCTCCGGCTGGAGCAGGGAGGAGGCTGGGTGGGAAGGCAGAAGCTGCAGGACCTGGCCTGCGCTGACCAGGGCTGTGAGCCGACATGGCCCTGGCAGTCTTTCTCACCCCCTACACTGGTACTACCTGGGGCTCCCAGTGCCCTTGGGTCCTCCCAGGAGCCTCACCATTCACCCACCCACGCTGCTCCCCCTGTGAGCCCCAGCTTCTGTCCACCCCTCCCCCACATGCTCCCTGGGGGAGCAGTGACCTGCTGCACGGCCCGGGTCACCTGCTGATGCCCCACCATCCACCATTGGCTGCAACATTTTGTCTCCCAGGAAACCCCTCCCCTCAGGGAGACTCTGCCTAGGTCCCTGCATCACAATGAGGAGGTTCAGAGAGGCTTAGTGATCAGCAGAGGCTGCACAGCCAACAAGAGAAGACAACATAAGCAGTCTTACAACTCACATGTGTGACCACTGTCCAGGCTGTTTGGACACAGCTTCCCTGGGAGGATGAGGGTGACAATCATGGGGACAATGACAATCTTGATGACAGCTAATAATTGCATGGCACTGAATATGTTACTTTTTTTTTTTTTTTTTTTGGTACCCGGGATTGAACTTATGACCTAGCACTTGCCAGGCAGACACTTATGCCCCTGAGCTAAATCCCCAGCCTGGATGGCACTGAATATGTACCAGGCATTTTTTTTCTTTTGGTACTGGGGATCAAACTCACCACCTCATGCTTGCCAGGCAGGCACGTGTGCCACTGAGCTATATACCCCAAGCACTTCTTTATTAACCCACAACGAGCTATATTCCCCACCCACTTAGATGTGCATCAACTCTTGAACCAACCACACCAGTCCTGGGGGATAAGTGCTATTCCGTCCTCACTTTTCAGATGTGGAAACTGAGGCACAGAGAGGTACAGGGACTTGACCAACACCCCCTTTTCTGTCAATGCTTTGTCTCTCCTGGGCTGCAGAGAGCCTCACCCAGGGAGGTCTTGGGACCAACTCTGAGCAGACAGAATCCCTCTGACGACCCCCTCCCTGCCGCAGAGCTGAGCCTCCCTCCAGACACCCTGGCTGGCCACAGCAGAACACCTTCCTCATGGCCATTGCCAAGCATGGAGGGGGAAGAGGAGGTGTCTCCCAGGAACCTGACCTGTACTCTGGTGACCCTCTGGCTCCTTGTGACCCCTCCCATCTTTGCATCCTCTAGAGCTCCCCACTTTCCCCACCCCACTGGCCCCAGGCCACTGAATCCCCTCAGCCACTCGCAGCACAGGCAACTTCAGCCCTGCAAGCTCCCCAGAGCCCCGGGCAGCCCAGGCTGAGACCACAGGTTGGGTCCACCGTCCACTTCTCCCTGAGGGCCTTTGCAGACTGCAGAAAGGTCTGCGGGCTGTCTGCACAGTGGCTCTCAAACGCAGGTCCCAGAGCCCCAGCAGCACAGCTTCTCAGCCTCCTCTGGGAACTTACTAGAAAAACATGCTCTCAGGCCCAGCCCCAAACTGGGGCGCCAGCCAGACCCCAGGCTCCACAGCCCCTGCAGGGGATCCTTGTGATCTGTCCAGCACTTGAGTTTTCCTGTTGATAACATCAGGCATGTTTCCTTCGTGTGTTTTCTTAAGTAACTTGAAATTCATCACAGACATCATGACCCTCAGTCCTAAATGCTAAGCACCATCCGTACTCAGCCTGTTCAAGTTAAGGCTCCATCAAGGGTGATACATTGCATTTGCTTGTTAGGACTCTTCAGTCAGTCAGTCTGTGTCTGGCTGTCTCTCACTCCCTGGACCTATTTATGGAAGTTTTCCCTGGGTCACTAAAAGCATAAATAACTTCCTTAGAATAAAAAAAAATCTTTTTTTGCTTTTATTGTTTGAGACAAAGTCTTGGGGCTGGGAATGTGGCTTAGTGGTAGAGTTCTTGCCTTGCATTTGCACAGGGCAAGAGATTTGATCCCCAGCACTACCGAAAACAACAGTAGTCTTGCTAAGTACTCCAGGATGGCTTGAACTCACTACATAGCCCAGGCTGGTTTTAAACTTGCAGTCCTTCTGCCTCAGCCTCCAGAGTGCTGTGGATCCAGGCAGGTGCCCCCACCCCAACCTAACGCAGTTTTAGAGCACTATGGCATCATTTGCTTTTTGAAGGCTCAGATATGTTGTTTTTTTTTTTTAACACACTTAGCCTATGACTCACCACTGTTTTTGGGGGGAGTAGGGATCGAACTCATAACCTTGCACTTTCCAGGCAGATGCTTGTGCTGCTGAACTAAACCCCCAGCCCTGACTCACCACTCTTAAGTGTAGGATTCATGGCCTTCCACACACCCTGTCCCAGCACACTCCCCTCACCCCAAAGGGCAGCTGGCCACACTTCACCCCCACCCTGGGAAAACACTGATTGCTTCCTGTCTCCAGCATCTGCCCATCTGAGTGTGTCATCCAAATGGAATCAGAGAATTGGATAAAATTTAAACCAGCCTTTTATGGAAGTTTAGCACAAAACTCTCTCCCTCCTCCCTCTCTGTCTCACACACACCTTCGGCATAGAGCTCAGCAGATTTCCCAGAGGAAACCCACCAGTGTAATTAACACTCAGATCTAGGAACGAGTCTCACCATGCATCCTTCTCCCTGTGGATCGGTGAAGCTGTCTTTGCCCCTGTGCTAAAGGCTGGGATGGAGCCCAGGCCCTCAGGTGAGGGCCCAGCCAATGAGCCACACTCCAGCCTTAGGAGTCGAACCCAAGGCCTTGGCAGTGAGCCACGCATATATTGATAATAGGGTCTGGCTAAATTCCCCAGACTGGGCTTAAATTCAGGATCCTCCTCCCTCAGCTTCTAGAGGGCTGAGACCCCAGACCCGGGTGTGCACCACCCAGCCCTGCCCTGCCCCACCCAGTCTGTTCCCCCAGCCCCCCAAGGAAGAGAGGTCTACTTTAGCTTGTGTGTCTGTTCCCCTCACTCAACTCTGCGATTGTGTGTGACTCTGCTGGAGTCGTGGAGCAGGTGACTTAGCTGGCACAAATGTGCTGGACCCGGTCACCCTGGACCAGGTCACAATCAAGAGTGTCAAAGGTACCCAGGGCTGCTCTACATGAGCTGCCTTGGGCAGTGCACCACAGATGTTCAGCGCTTCCCCCATCTCTCCGCAGGCAGTTCACCAAGATTGAGGCCGCAACCCAGCGCCTGGCCCTGTCCATCCTCTCCCAGGAGGCGGCTGCCCAAAGACGGCCGCCCCAAAGGCCGCCCCCGCCCTCTCCATCCCCTTTTCTGGGGGTGGCCTGTGCCGTGGCCCCGGAGGAGCTGCCCCACGGGAGCCCCGACCTGAGCCTGGCTGCCCTGGACGCGTCCCCGCTCGACTTGTTTGATGACATCGCGCTCCCCGCTGAGGGTCCCCCGGTGCCCGATGACCCCTTGACCTCGGACCTAGCCCAGCAGGCTCCCGACCTGACCCAGGCCGAGACCCTGGCGCCCCGTGCCCCGGAGGGAGGCGCCGAACCCGGCGCTGTGCCCTGGGGCTGGGTGGGCGGCTGCGAGACATCTTGTGCCTGGGGCTCTCGGAGAATCCTCGAGGACTGGGGGGGCCCGTGACGCCCAGCACCTGCCAGCCCGGCCGGACCCCCAGCGCCCTGAGACCGTGACTCGTCCCTGCGGAAACGACCCGAGCCCAGGCTCCATCCCAAACCCAAGAGAGAGGGAGGAGAGGGCCCAATCCCGGGCCCTGCCCCCGCCCAAGACCCCGGGGCGCTCGGCCCTGCAGCTCCCCACGGAAAAGAAAATAAAGACAGCCTTGAGCGTGCCCACGGACAGGGCGGGCGAGCAGAGTCCTCACTTTCCGGGAAGGTCCAGGGTGTCTTTGTGAAGCTCCAGGGCTTCCCTAACCAGGCAAGGCCTACCCCGCGCGCCCCGCGACCTGGGCACCTGGGCACCTGGGCGGCCAGGCGGAGTCCCGGGCTCGGGACTGGAGCCTGAGTCCACCCAGACCGCCCTGCCGCGCCGCGCCCGCCACTCATGCCCTCATCGCCTCTCCGTTGGTCTTACGCGCAGCCGTCCCGCCCCCACATTACTGTAGACCACTCATATCTCAGGATTGACCGCCTTCGGGCACGCCCCTCACAAACAACGGCACAGGCGCGTGAGGATTGGCCGGCACGGGGGGCGGGGAAGGGCGAAGCGAGTGTTGATTGGCTCTTCGGCCCACCGTGTGTCCCGAAGCCGCCAAGTGGTGACCCTTTGCAGACCCGCTGGCTCCGAGTAGCCGGAGTCCCATTCTCACCTGCCGAGGGCCGCCCGACGCAAACCGGCACTTCCGGTGAGATCCCACGCCGCGCGAGCTGCGGGGCACAAACCGTCCCGCGTGCAGGTGGGGAAACCGAAACCATGCACCGCGACCCGGGGAGATCCCTCGGCGGGGACGACGCCCCTACCCCAGCCTCTCGGGTCGCCGGCCGTGCGTCCAGCGTGCGTCTGACCCCCATTTCTCCGAGTGGGAAACTGAGGCTCAGCCAGTGGAATTTGTCAGAGGTCGCCAGACAGCGAGTCAGGCCGAGGACCGGGTTCCCCGCGGGCCTCCTGGGGCAGTAAACAGCCCCTTCGGCCTTGGAGGGCGCCTTCTTGCGCCTCCTTCTGCCGCTAGCCCCGAGGGTAACCGCTGTCTCGACCTCTGTCACCCCATACTGGTTTGGCTGGGCTCTGACCTTGCGTAAATCTTGCTTTTGACTTTCAGTTTTCAGCGCTGGGAATTGAACTCAGGGCCCTCACACCTAAGCTACATCCCAGTCGTTTTTAGCTTTTATTTTGAAACAAGTCTCACTAGTATTGCCCAGGTTAGCCTGGAACTTGCAGCCCTCCTGCCTCAGCTTCCCAAAGTGCTGGGATGACAAGTGTAGCCTTCTCCCCTGGTCCCATGCCCCCTCTTTTCTGCCACAAATGGAGCATTCTGTACACACTGCTCTTTGCCCCTTCACTTCTTGTGAGCGCTTGTCCTTAGCCTCAAGGGCCTGCCTGTCTTCAGTCCTTCCTACTGCGAAGACTCCTTAGTGCGGCTCGCCCCGATGCGGGTGGCCCACGCCCCTCCAGTGGATCCTGTACCCTGCCTCGTGGGTGCGCTGATGGGCAGCTGCCAGCCGCTGCAGGGCAGCGCTTCAGAGGGGCTGTGTCTGCCACTCTGAGAACAGCAGCTGCCCGGCTGTCCCCTGGGGTTGTGGCTGCCCACCCGCCTGCCAGCCCACAGCGGGGCTCCCATCCACCAAGTGCGCTGCAGCAGCATCTCCTGTGCAGGCCCGGAAGAGCTGGCCAGTCGTTGGGGGTGGGAAGGGGGCTCCAGGTGCAGGAGCTGGGCTGTAGAGGCACCGAGCCTTGGAGCCCGCGTTCCCTGTTAGCACTGAGCGAGAGCTGTCCAGGTCCCAGGTGCGGTTTGTGACAGGAACCAGTGGGGCAGCTGAGCGTTTCCCAAAGGCCCCTTCTATGTCCGCTTCCAGGAAGAGGTTCCCAGACAGAGCCAGTCCAAGACAACCAGACTCCTACCAGAGCTACCATGATGTGATTCATTGGATCTTTCTGGCTTTGTACTTGAGCAAGTTCCCAGCCCATCTTTTAAAAACCAAGATAAAATTCATGCGATGTAAATTCCCCATTGCACTGGGGCCGCAGCTCTGGGTGGAGCATGCTCTTAGCACAAGTGCAGCCCGGGGTTCGTCCCCTGTGCAGGAAAGAATAAAAAGGGAGGAAAATGTGCAGATGTAAATCACCTGTTTGCTTTGAAAGTTGAGGCTGCAGGGGCTGGGGATTAAGCTCAGCGGCATAAGCACCTGCCTTGCAAGCATGTAGTCAAGAGTTCGATCCTGAGTACCAATAAAAAAATAAAAAAAAAGTTGAGGCTGCATTTTCTATGGCAGCTATATTGAGTTTTAATGATACCTGTGTACTCACCACCCAGCTTAGCAAAACCAACCCCACAGTTGATGGCTCCTGCTGGCACACATGGAGAATGGGCCAAGCAGACCAGCTGCACATGCGGTCAGGGGTGCTCCAGACCTGAGCCCAGTGCTACAGCCCCTGCTGTTCAGTCTCAGAGATGCCTTCTGTGCACCAGAGCTGGGACCAGTCACAGCCCTGCTGGATCTCAGCCTCCTCCTTTGTAGAAGGACAGTTGGGCAGGTGGCTTCACCAGGCCCAACCTTTTGTTTAATTGTGATACAATACATATAACAAAATTTATTCTCTTGGATGGGTGTGATGGTACACCATTGTAATTCCAGCACTCCAGAGAGGCTGAGGCAGGAGGATCCCAAATTCAAGCTCAGCCTAAGCAAATTAGTGAGACCCTGTCTCAGAAAAATAAAGTAAGGGCTAGAACTATAGCTCAGTGCAAAGGCCCTGGGTTCTATCTCTAGCACTGCCAGCATTAAAAGCAGTGGACACTGTGTGCAAGGGGGCTGCTGGTGATGGGATCCTGGAATCCATCCCAGGCAAGCTGTCCACACCGAGCTGCATTCCAGCTGGAAGCCCAGCACATGAACATTTAAAAACACATGGCTCAGTGGTGGTCCGTGCCCCCATGGTGTTGTGCAACCCTCACTGCTGCCTAGCTCCAGCACACTTTCGTCACCCCATACCCACGGTCACCCTGAATTCCTCCCCACCCAGTCCCCAGCACTCCCTGCCCTGCCGTCCACCTCAGGGGCATGCCCGTTCCACGGTGCCCCGTGTGACCTTGGTCACTGGCCTCACTACTGGAGATGATATTTGGGGCTCCACACTGTTATGCAGCCAAGCAGCCCCTTTCCTTCAGCCGCAGTGCTTCACAGTGGGGAAACTGAGGCTGCACGGTAGCCACTGGTCACCTGGGGATTCAGACTGAAAGGTCCTGAGACCCTGGGCTCTGAGGCACTGCTGGAAGGGGTCCAGGGCTGGGGAAGTGTGGCTCTGTCTCCCCAGGGTTACATGTCAGCTCCCCAGCAAGCTCTATCACTGCATGGGCCTCAGTTTATCCTGGGGTCGGTGAGTTACACCTTCAGGGGAGCCTGGGGTGGGGGCCTGGCCACCCAACACCCCATTGAGGGCAGAGAGAGCTTGCACTGAGCTCTCACACTCAGTGATGCCCTGTACCTCCAGGCCAGCAGTGGGGAGGGTGACCCGGGTGACCCAGGGCCTGGTGTGGACCCAGGCACCCAGGGAGCTGGCTTATAGCTGCAGAGGCAGGAAGAAGACAGCAGCAGGTCAGGGGACAGAGGGAGCAGGGGGCACTGACACAGGCCGACGCGCCCCTCTGTCACCTCAGAAATGGCAGCAGCCAGGTCTGGCCTGGGCCGCATCCTGCCAGGATCGTCCATCCTGTTCCTGTGCGACATGCAGGAGAAATTCCGCCGCAACATCGTGTACTTCCCGGAGATCGTTTCCGTGGCTGCACGGATGCTCAGGGTAGGGACCAGACCTCAGACCTGGGGGTCAACATCCTGGTTCAGCCTCCTTGCTCAGTGCTGGCTTTTGTCCACCCTTCCCCATCCCACCCTGTGCAGGTGGCCCGGCTGCTGGAGGTCCCCACCGTGCTGACTGAGCAGTACCCCCAAGGCCTGGGCCCCACAGTGCCAGAACTAGGTGCCAAGGGCCTGCAGGCCTTGAGTAAGACCTGCTTCAGCATGGTGCCCGCCGTGCAGCAGGAGCTGGACAGCCGGCCCCAGCTGCAGTCTGTGCTGCTCTGTGGCATCGAGGCGCAGGCCTGCATACTGGTGAGGTCCTCTCACTCCCTGCACTGCCCCAGCCTCACCCGGGACCCCTCCTGGTTCGGGCACTCACCTTTACCCGGGCCTGCCCTTCTCTGAGTGTCCCTCCCCTACATCCCCTCTCTGCCCCAGAACACAGCACTTGACCTACTGGACCGGGGGCTGCAGGTCCATGTGGTGGTAGACGCCTGCTCCTCTCGAAGGTGAGGGGCCCCCTGGGCTGTGGGTGTGAGTCCAGGGTGTCGCTGCCCTGTCACGGCAGTATGGACACCTCACTCCTTCGTCTGTGCAGCCAGGTGGACCGGCTGGTGGCACTGGCCCGCATGCGGCAGAGTGGCGCCTTCCTCTCCACAAGTGAGGGGCTCATCTTGCAACTCGTGGGTGATGCTGCCCATCCCCAGTTCAAGGAGGTGAGGTGCTGTGTCCCCCAATGGGTCCCAGGAGCTAAGTCCTGGGATGCTCACCTGCCACTGCCATAAGTAAATGAAGAGATGTGGGTGCCTGTGAGACTGCAGGAAAGATCATGCAGCATGAACCTGGGGTGTTGGGGTGCAGGGTGGAGTGTGTTCTGGAGAGCAAGGCAGGCGTGGAGGGACAGCAGAGAGCCTGGAGGTGGGAGCCCCTGGACCCCCCAGCTGTCCCCTGTGGCTTTACACCGTCAAGTGCTGGTGTTTCCTTGACAGTCTCTTGGCCTCTACAGCCACTACCTCAAGAGTGGCCTTCCTGGTTCCAGGGTCAGGCCAGGCCCAGGCCCCTTCTGCAGGCCCTTGCCTTGAGGATAAAGGGGAAATCTGGGGCTCAGTGTTCCTGCTCCTTCCTTCCCCCCATTTTTTCTGCTGGGCATTTGTCGGGCACCTAATGTGGGCCAGTCGCATGACTCACCCTGGGCAGCAGTGAGGCCAGACCCTCTAGAGCTGGCCTCACCGTGTGGACATAAAAAGCCAGTCCATGGGACCGAGGGTTTAGCTCAGTGGTGGTATAAGCACCTGCCTGGCAAGCATGGGGTCGTGAGTTCAATCCCCAGTACCAAAAAGTAAATACATACATACATCCATATATACACACACAAGTGGTACCACTAGTCCTAATTTAAAAAAAAAAAAAAAAGCCAGTTCACAGGCAGGAACATGCTGACCTGCAGCTGGGGAGGGAATGTCCACTGGACACTTCAGACAGGAGGGGAGCAGCCTGAGGTACAAAAGCCAGAAGGGTCAAGCTGTTTTAGTGGAGGAGCCGCGCGGCCAGCAGTCGGCTGGCAGCCCATGGACGGCATGGCGGAGCCAAAGCAGACGGAAGCCAGAGCCAGGACTTGGCAAAGATTGAGGCGTTTAACAATGGGCAGTCACTGGGGTTTGGCACAGGGACGCTGGCCACAGTTAGATCACAGTTTACAAAGAGCCATGCAGGTAATCCCAGCTACCTAGGAGGATTAGCAGGAGGATCCTGAGTGGGTGGTGTGGAAGACAGGGGGCTCCAGTTTGGAGGCTGCTTGGAGACTCAGCCTGGGCAGTGGCAGTGGGGTCTGGTCCTGGAGATGAACTTGGCAGGGCTCCTGGGTGCATGAAGTGTGGCTGGATGCTCGTGCTTAGCTAAGCCGTAGTAGCTGGTTAAATGGGAGTGGAGTATAGGGCTCAAGCCTAAGCTGATCTGGGAGGTGAAGGCCTAAAAGTCAGAGGGACTGGGAAGGTGTGGGTAGGAAGGAAGCCCAGAAGAACATAGTCAGCCGGCAGACCAAGCTGGCGCGTGGTTAGGAAGAGAGCTGGCCAGGTGTGATGGCAGCGAGGCCCCAGGATTGGGGCTGCCATGGTTAGGGAGCTGAGACGAGGGGTGAGGGGTGTCGTCGGATTTGTCAGCATGGAATGGTGACCCTTGATTCCTCTGACCCCACCACCAACTCTCCCTGCAGATCCAGGACATCATTAAAGAGCCCGTCCCGGACAGCGGGCTGCTGGGCCTCTTCCAAAGCCAGAACCCCCTTCTTTGATGAACTCAGAAGCCTGACTTGAGGGGAGCCCACTCTTCCAGTCACCATAACCTAGGTGGAAGCACTGCCCCTCCCGTCACTGGATCCCAAGAGTGGTGCAGTCCACCTGGAGTACCGCCCCCTCGGGGGAGGGAGGCAGGGTCCTGTATTCTCATTGGATAGCAGCTCCAGGAAATGCAAATGAGACTCCTGGGGGTTGGGCGGGAATTGGCTGAGAAGGAGGTGGAGGCGGGGCTCTGCCCCGGGCCATTTCACGAGGCTGGGACGGGAGGGGGACGTGTCACCGACTGTGGGGCCCGCACTCGCGGAATAAACATTGATGTGACTCTGGACCGAACCATTATTGAGCTTGGGGGTGTCCCGGAGGCCGCGGGCGGGAGAAAGAGGGGTCCGCGGCAGGTGGGGAGGGGGCGGTCCTCCCGGCTCCGAGCCCTGCGCAGCGCAGGCGAGGGCTGCGGCGTCCACAGCTGCACGCGCGAGCTCCGCGGCCGGGGTCCCCCACGCTGCCGCCCGCCCCCCGCCGGCGCGCGCACGCCTAGCCCGCGGGCTCGCAGACACGCGCTCGCCACCTCCCCCGCCGGCCCCCACGCGCCACCCCCGATCCCGAGGGCCCCGCATCCAGAAGGTGAGGTGAGCGCGACCGCAGCCGGTGCGGAGGGGAAACTGAGGCACGAGTACGTGGGGGAGGAGGGAATAGGCATGCAGACGGATGGACGAGAGGACAGACAGCTACAGCCGAGCGTCCCGGCTGCCACAAGGTGCGGGATCCGGACCCACCTGGCAGTCCAAGAATGCTACAGCCTGAGGAACCAGGACTCGGGACTGCACGGTCCCCCAGCCTGCACCCCCTCCTGGTGGTAGGCGCCCTGCCGGCGTCCCAGGTCCCAGAGTCCGGACCGACCCCCCGGCGGGCCGCTCCCTCTGCGACCCTCGCAGGCCCGGTCCCAGCCCGGCTTGCAGCCCTGGGGACCCAGGAGCCCGGAACGGGCGGTGTCGCCCCCCCCGGCCCCCGCCTTCCGGATGCAGGTGTCCCCTCTGCACCCCCAGCCCGGCCTGCGTCTCCGCGCGCTCGCGTCGCCATGGCAACCAGAGTCTATTTTGCGCTGGGAACACACAGCTTCGCTGCAGCGCCCCCCCCCACGCCGCCGCCACCGCGCTCGGAGCGGAGGCCTCGGGTAGCACGGGGGAACAGCAGCTGGGTCGGGGGACACGCGGGGGTTCGGCGCATGAGTGCGGGCCAGGGCTGGGCGGCGGTGGGAGGTCCCTATACCCATCCCCCTCCGTTCTGCTTCCCCACGTGTTTCCTGCCTGCCTCCCGCTCCCTACGCCAAACCTGCCCACCAGCCCCTAGGTCCCAGGGACCCCGCCCCCTCGCCACTGCCACTGCCACCCCCGGCACTCTGCCGCCACCAGTCGACCCAGCCTCCGCCACAGCAGAGGCTCCGCCCCCTCTGGTCCCCTCGCTCCTCTCCTCCCCGTGACGCCGAACCTCCTCTCTAGGTGCGCGCCCCCTTGTGCGCGCGGCCCCCTGCCTAGCTGTCCCCTCCTCACTGTGTTCTCTGTCCCACCTCTCAGTCACTGCCCCCACCACCTCGGAGTCTCACCCCGTTCTCTGTTCCCAGTTCCCCTCCAGTGTGCCAGCCCTGCTCTTCCCAGCGCAGCCTCACTGGGTCCTGTCCAGCCGTCACCCCAGCCTGGCAGCCCGGTGGCACACCCCCCCTGGTCCCTGCCTCTCCCGTCTCTGCTGGGCAGCAGCGGAGGGGACAGAGCCTACAGAAGGGCAGGCAGCGGCAGAGCTGGCAGGGCCTGGTGACCAAGTCTTGTGTGGAGCCCCACGGCTGTGTCAGGGGAGCTGTGTGCCCACATGTGGGATGGGCAGCAGGCCGCGAGTGTCCCCATGGCCCGTGCCACCTAGCATGTGTGTGTGCTGCGTTGTGTCTGTGTTGTCTTTCAGGTAGGAAAAGAACTTGTCCCCCAGTCACTCCTATTTAGATGGGTCTCAGTCCCCGCACCTGGAGGAGCTATGTGCATGGGGGTGTGGAGAGGTTGCCTGTGTGTGCACACAGGTGTGTGCATGTGTGCACGTGTGTGTGTATGCACGCATGTTAGTGGGGGACACTATGTGTCCCTGAGTCTGGCTGGAGTCCTGGTGTGGAGCCCACACTTGGGAACCCATAGGCAGGTGGCACTGGAGCTGAGGCTCGAGACCCCTCTGGTATCTGCCCAGAGAGAAGAGCCTCACGGGAGCTCAGCCAGGCCAGGCTTCCTTGCGCAGGTCACAACCTGCCCCAGTGCACACAGCAGTCCAGAGCTGGAACCCAAACTTGCAGTCCTGTCTAGCCTCACAGAGAGTGCAGGGATTACAGGCAGATGCAGCCCTGTCACTGAGGGAATCCCCACGGCTGCACCCATCTGCACCCCTAGGAGGGGTGTGTCCCTGCCTTTACCAACCCATGTCCCCTTACGTGACCTTTTAAAGCCATCCGTGCCATACAGGCTCAGCACCTTAGTGCGAACCTTGGGCATCACGAGCTCAGGCAGACACCCTGGCCTCCTGAGAACCAGAGCCCTTGCCCAGAGTGGCTGCGTGTGTGTGTGTGTGTGTGTGTGTGTGACATCTGCCTCACCCTGGCATGCCATGGGGTCAGTGCTTGTGTACTGTGGGGGTCCTTGAGGGCAGCTGCTGTTACATTCAGGAGGTAGGTCAAGGCTGCCCGGCAGGGTGTGTGGGTTTGTACCCCTTCTTTCCTTCCTTCCTTCCTTCCTTCCTTCCTTCCTTCCTTCCTTCCTTCCTTCCCCAATGGATGGACTGAATGTGGTCCCTGCAATGAACTTCACCACATCTCCAGTCCTGGTTTTTTTTTTTTAATCTTTTTTTGAGACAGGGTCTCTCTATGCAGTTCAGGTTGGTTTGAGCTTACTTCTGTAGCCCAGGCTGGTCTCGAACTTGCAATGATCCTCCTGCCTCAGCCTCCTGAGTGCTGGGATTACAGGCATGAGCCACCATGCCCGGTTTGATTTTTATCTTAAGATGTTTCCCTGAGTCCGGGCTCCAAGTTGCAATCCTTCTGTCTCAGCCTCCCAGGGCACTGGCTCTGTTTACCTTTTTGAGGACCCACCACATTCTACAGTGTGGGCCAGGCTTCTTTAGGTCTCCAGGGACACCCACGGAGGAGCACCAGCCTGCAGCGGGGGATCCCAAGCTGGCACTCAGGGAAAGGCAGGGCTAACTGAACTGGAGGCCCACAGCACCCCCATAACCCTGTCCTTTGCCAGCTATTCTGTGGACCACGTGTCGCTACACACATGCACGCACGCGCGCACACACACACAGCGCACGAAGAATAAAAGCACCTTCGAAGCGAATGGCCCCACCCATACCTGCTCTCCCCGACATCTCGGAGTTTCCTCAGGGCACTGCCAGTGCCTGTTGCCCTCACAGGGAGGTCAGCCCAGACCTGCAGGAACCGGGAGACCGTCACAGCTATGATGCCGAGTGCTCAGAGAAGTGGGCACGGGGGTGGGGGTTGTGGACCCGTTCTCCCAGCCCTCAGGGAGACTGAGGCAGGAGGATCAAATCCAGCCTGGGCAACTAAGCAATTTAGCGAGACCTTATCTGAAAATAAAGAATTTTAAAGAGGGCAAGGGATTTAGCTCAGGGTTAGGGTTAGGGTCCTGGGTTCAAGTCCTCAGTACCACTCCCACTGGACGCTCTGCAGACGCTGAGCAGAAGGGTGGGAGCGGGACAGACCTAATCCAGCCCTGGGGCGGGGGCGCTGTGCTGGACATGGGTAGTTGTTGGGGTCCTCACCCTGCAGAGGGGAAGAAGGACTCCCTGGGCACCCTGCCTGGCCTCCAGGAGGTCAGCACCGTTTGCAGTCCGCAAACTAGGGTAGCTCAGGCGGGTGTGTCCGGACCTGGAGGCACTGTTGCCTTGGAGACAAGGACCAGTCCCTCCCCCTCCTGACTGTGCGTGTGCGCGCATGTTCTTGTGTACGCGTGTGCATGTGTGTGTGTGATGTGTGTGCTTGTGCGTGCCTAAAGAAAAAACCCATCTGCAAACGGAGGACCACGCGGGTGTAACCAATGTTTCTCAACCAGGGCACTGGTGCCCATGCCGGGGCGGTCTGAGGCGTCTTCGGTGGCCAGGCCTGGGGCTGGGGATGCCCCTGCCATCTGGGGGAACACCGCTAAACGTCCTGCCGTGCACAGCACGGGCTGCTTAACGAAGCACGAAGCGACCCCAAGCTTCACTGGCCAGTTGAGAAGCCGCCCGGCTGCCAACTCTGATGCCCGCCTTCTCTCCACCCTCTCTCCTTCTTCCTCCTCTTTCCCGCCCCGCAGGCTCCGCTCTCCGTCCGCGCAGCCTGGCGGCCCCGGCAACCCCCCACGCGCGCCATGCCGGCCCTGCTGCTGCTCACGACTCTGGCGCTGCTGGCCTCTGCCATGGGCCCTGTTGGGGCGCGTCCGCCCAACGCCACGCGCGCCGCGCCCCCGGGCCCGCTGCCCGCGCTGCTCGCGCACCTGCAGCGCCTGACCGGGGCGCTGGCGGGCGGCGGGGGCGCGGCGGGCGCGGGCGCCAACGGCACCAGGACGGGGCCCGCGGGCGGTCCGGGGGCGGCTGCGCGCGCCCCGCCACCGGCCGAGCTGTGCCACGGCTACTACGACGTCATGGGCCAGTACGACGCCACCTTCAACTGCAGCACGGGCTCCTACCGCTTCTGCTGCGGCACGTGCCACTACCGCTTCTGCTGCGAACACCGCCACATGCGCCTGGCGCAGGCGTCCTGCTCCAACTACGACACGCCGCGCTGGGCCACCACGCCGCCGCCGCTGGCTGGAGGCGCGGGCGGCGCGGGCGGCGCGGGCGGGGGCCCCGGGCCCGGCCAGGCCGGGTGGCTGGAGGGCGGCCGCGCCGGGGGCCCCGGGGGGCGCGGGGGCGAGGGTCCCGGGGGCAGCACGGCCTATGTCGTGTGCGGGGTTATCAGCTTCGCCCTGGCCGTCGGGGTCGGCGCCAAAGTGGCCTTCAGCAAGGCGTCGCGCGCGCCCAGGGCGCACCGGGAGATCAACGTGCCCAGGTGCGTGTGCGCTCACTGGGACCGAAGCGCGGAGGGGACCTGGGCTGGGCTTCAGGCTGTGGCGGGAGCCTGGTGAAGGGAAGGGGCGGGGCGGGGATGACCTGGGCCTGGACGCACTGGGTTGTTGAGCGATGGATAGGGGAGCCCAAGCCCCATTCAATCAACAAATAGTTATTTCTTGAGCACCTTCTTTTTGGGCCAGGAGCTGGGAGTGCCACAGGGAAGCATCAAGGTCCTGCCCCTTAGGCTGAGTTCCCAGCCCAAGTCTGCTGATCCTGCAAAGTGCTTAGGCCTCTAGGGTGCCTCAGTTTCCTTATCTGTGCAGAGATAGCGGTTCCCAGCGATTGGGTGTTGAGTTGATTCATGCCAAGTCCTGGCATACAGGGAGAGCCCATGAAATACTGGTGTTACGGTCAGTCAGCCAGCAAATACACAAGCAATTTTAGATGTAGTAACTGTGAGAAACAAAGTCTTGTGTAGGGTTGGGGGGGGCATGTCAGAGGAGGGTGGTATGGACTGAGTGGCCGGAGAAGGCCTTTTTGAGCAGGGTTCTGCAGAAAGGGAGGGGACCCAGCAGGTGTCATGTGCAAAGGCCCTGCAGTGGCCTGTGCCAGACTTGAAAGGTGTCATTGCAGTGGAGGTTTCGGAGGAGGTGAGGAGTGCAGGCAGGCAGGTTTTCTGAGAATATGAGGACCCTGAGCTCGCATGCAGAAGCTAGGCAGTGGCCGCTGTGATGTGAGATAGGAAAGGACAGGCAGCACAGGGTGCCGGGCAGTGTGGCCCAGACAGGGTGTGTCCTGGAGGCCAAGTTACCAGCGCTGCCCAGGGGCATACAGGCAAAAGAAAATAAAGGGGTCTGGGTGAGCCTGAGGCTTCAGGCCTGCACCCCAGGGGCTGGAAAAAGACACCGAGGTTGGCGTGAGGACAGGACCAGCTAACAGTTTCACCTTGGGGCTTCCTAGGGAGTGGGGTCCAAATGACCCGGGGAGGGGTGTGGGAGAGGCAGGGAGCAAAGCCGAGCTGACAGCCTCCCCTCCTAGAGGAGCCAGAG
The DNA here is from genome assembly GCA_004027455.1 of Hydrochoerus hydrochaeris. Lineage (NCBI taxonomy): Eukaryota > Metazoa > Chordata > Mammalia > Rodentia > Hydrochaeridae > Hydrochoerus > Hydrochoerus hydrochaeris. The sequence goes on along the minus strand of PVLA01003597.1, from coordinate 91,894 downwards.
ACCCACGCCCACCTGGGCTGCTGACCATCCATGCCCTGCCACCCTCAGGGCGCTGGTGGACATTCTGCGGCACCAAGGGGGGCCTGGGACCCGCCCGGACCGAGCTCGAAGCAGCTCCCTGACGCCGGGGATCGGGGGTCCGGACAGCATAGGCCCCAGGACGCCCAAGAACCTCTACAACACCATGAAGCCAACCAACCTCGGTGAGTGGGATCTCTCAGCGCCGCCCCTGCAGGACACGCCCCCTGGGCCCAGCCCTGCGCTCTTCTGCGCAAGCCCTGCGGTGCTGTGGCCACGCCCCCTAGCAGCCCCGCCCCCAGCCCCTGAGCCGGGTTATCAGGTTGTCACTCGCGCTGGCCGCTGGGCCTGGCCCTGAGACCTGGCCTGGTAGAGAAGTCCACCAGTTGCGGGATGGAAAGGGCCTCATCCGGCTTGAAGGAAGACGAGCTTCCCCAGGAATGGTGTTTGCGCGAGGGGCTGGGGTGAGGTGGGGATCGGGTGGACTCACGAGGCCTCAGAGCCCCCAGAGGAGCTGCGCCCTAGTGCGAGGGCAGTGAGCAGCCACGGGGGAGGACGTCTCAAGCCGTGTGGAGGGATGGGGCAGGGGAGGGGCGACAGGAAGCTGGGGTGATGGACCAGGCAGCCAGAGAGCCCAGAGCCGAACCTGGTGGAGATGAGGTGCAGCAGGAGCTGGATCTTGAGGGACAAGGGTGCCAAGGCCCTGGGGCAGCAAGATAAACAGCTGGAGCGAGGGGAGGGAGATAGGCCGCCGTCCCCAGACTAGTTTGTCCAGGAGTGATGGCAGTCATGGGAGTGTCGGTAGTATCGGTAGTAATGCTTCCTGGGTAGAACCATGGACACGGGCTGAACAGATGGCCACAGCTGGCTTGACAACCCAGAGGCCGAGACGGGTACCAGGGGGTCAGCAGGACCCAAGGAGTGGAAACAGGGGCCACACCCTCTCACAGCTGTGAGCCCCCGCCTGCAGCCCCCAGCCTGCCTCCCTCCCGTGAGGCCAGTGGAAGGGTGCTACGGGCAGACCCAGCTAAGGTTCTGGATGTGAGCTGGGCTTAGGGCCAGGATCCTGTGGACGAATCAGGGCGCACAGCTGGGTGGCGATGGCGGTGACTCCGCCTCCCTTCTTGGTCCCCTCAGATAACCTGCACCACAACTACCTGCACCTCAACGTCAGCAGCCCCACACACCACACTGCCACGCTGGGTACTGGTACGTGGAGGGCTCTGCCACCTCCTGCTGCAGCCTCAGTGCCCGCCAGGGGACCCAGAAGTGGTCTTCTCCCTCCACCCAGGATGGGGGAAGCCGGGGATGCACCCCACACCCAGGGCACAGATAAGGGGTGTGGGCAGGCACCAGATCCTCATGTGGGAGGAGTCTCTCTCCCCAGTGGAACCTGTCTCCAGGGATCCCTGAACTGCTGCAGGGAAGAGAGGCTGGAACTACAGATTTTCAGTCCCTCAGGGCTAGGGCCTGACCACTGGGCCTGAATGCCAGGTCTAGTGGGGGAGGCCAGGCCTGGACCCCAGTCCTGGGGTGGGGGGAAGCCAGGCCTGGACCTTGGGTCAGGGATAGGTGGGGGTCCCCTCCTTGGGTGGGGAAGCTGGATATGGACCCCCTGGGTCTGGAGGGGGGAGGCTGGGCCTGGATTCTGGGTCTTGGGTTGGGGAGGCTGGGCATGGACCTTGGGTCTAGCGGGGAGGTTAGGCTGACTTGGTCCCTCTGCCGCAGACTGGCATGCCGTGCCCCCACCCAGCCCCCCGCTGCACTACTCCACGCTGTCCTGCTCCCGGTCCTTCCACAACCTCTCGCACCTCCCCCCCTCGTACGAGGCGGCTGTGAAGTCGGAGCTGAACCGATACTCCTCCCTCAAGAGGCTGGGTGAGTCTGCCGTGGGAGGGCAGGGGCGGCTGGGCAGACCAGAGTCCCGACACAGGAAGAACCACGCAGAGTAACTCGATGCAGGGGCTGTCTTCCTAAGCCTGGCATGGTGGTGCATGCCTGTTACCCTGGCTCTTGGGAGGCTGAGGCTGCTGGATGGTGAGTTCGAGGCCAGCCGAGGCTATATAAAGGGAGACCTAGTCTCACAAATCCCAGACCTGGTGCCCCTTCGGGGAACCAACTGCAGGCGCCAATGACGGGGCCTCCAAAAACTTTAAACTGAGAGGTCGAGGAAAAAAGAGCGCTTCCAATATCGTGGTCTGCGAGGCCCAGGTATACACAATACTGTTTTGTTACAGAACAGTTTGAAGTTTTTTTTTTTATTATGGACATTTGCAAAAGTAGAGAAAATGAAACGGTGGACCTCAAGTCGGCCCTGAGCCTTTAAAGTGATCTCAGCCACCAGGCCAGGCCTTTTCATCTTCGGAGTCTCCCTCACGCACCTCATGGACTCGGAACAGTTCTCTTCTGTCCCATTCTATTTCACTGTTCACCCAGCCGGGCAGGGGAGAGGGTGCACGGGGCGGAGGGGCGGAGGGGTGGGTGGGGGCGGGGCTGGCTGGCTCCCCCAGGCCGCTGCCTCGTCCTTGCGCAGCTGGTTCCCGCGGATCGCGCCCCGGGCCCCAGGGTGCAGCGCGGCTAGCTCAGGCTGCCGGCGACCCGCGCCCTGCCTCCGTCCCCAGCCGAGAAGGACTTGGACGACGCTTACCTGAAGCGGCGGCCGCTGACCGAGGGACCCCGCGGGACGCTGCCGTTGCACGCGCTGCGGCGCCCGGGCACCGGGGGCGGCTACCGCACGGACGCCTGGGGTCCCGAGCCGCTGGGCCTGGCGCCCGCGCCGCACCCACGCCGCGTGATGTCGCAGGAGCACTTGCTGGGCGACGGCGGCCGCGCGCGCCACGAGTTCACGCTGCCGCGAGCGCGCCTGGTGTCGCAGGAGCACCTGCTGCTGTCGTCGCCCGAGGCCCTGCGCCAGAGCCGCGAGCACCTGCTGTCCCCGCCGCGCAGCCCCTCGCTGCCCCCCGAACCCGCGGCGCGCGCCGGCCTGGCCGCCTCGCACTCCAACCTGCTGCTGGGGCCCGCGGGGCCGCCCACGCCGCTGCACGGCCTGCCCCCCGCCGGCCTGCATGCGCCGCTGCACCACCACGCGCTGCACGGCTCCCCGCAGCCCGCCTGGGCCGCCGAGGGCGGGGGGACGCTGGCGCGGCGCGCGCCCTTCCAGCGCCAGGGCACCCTGGAGCAGCTGCAGTTCATCCCCGGCCACCACCTGCCGCAGCACCTGCGCACTGCCAGCAAGAACGAGGTGACCGTGTGACCCTGCCTTCCGGACCCCGCCGCCGCCGCCACCGCCGCCGCCGCCGCCGCAGCAGCAGCAGCGGAGGGGGCTGCGCGCGAGGCAGCGGAGGAAGGGTCACGGCCTGCAGTGTCACTGCAGGGAGGACGCCGCCTTCCCACCGGACCATCGCCACGGAGGGACAGGCTGCCCGTGAGGGCGTCTCTCACGCTGTGTCCACTTCCTGCGGCACCACGACAAAGACCCCTTCCGGTGGTGTCGGTGGTGTCTGGTGTCGCTGACAACCAAGCCTTGTCCCCTGTTGTGGTCCCCAGAGTCAAAGATTGTGCCCTCTGACATCGCTCAGAGGCCAGTCCCTTACTCTGAGGTCGGCTGACCCCCGGCCTCTGAGCTCCATCCTCACGGAGAATCGGTTTCTTCGTGTGTCCGCCGTGGAGATGATGCCTCCATCCAACGCTGTCACTGCTCCAGTCAAAGCCATCTCTTGGGGACACGGCACGGGGGAAACACCCCACAACTGTGTCCTCAGCGGCGCCGTGGCCTCCTTTCCACAGGGGCCACAGGACACCGCCTCCCCTCCCCTCATCATGCCATCGCCAGAGAAGGTGCCTTGCCCTGTGACGCCATCAGAGGGACGTGCCTCCTACTGGGGTGTCACCAGACGTGACTGCCTGCTTCCGGAACCCCTGCAGGGGAGTCGCCTTCCACAAGGTCGCTGCTGCCAGATGCTCCCCTCGGGGATGACAGCAGCAGACACCCCACCGCTGTGTTTTGTGCTGAGAGGGAGGGTGCGAGGCACCAGGCCCATCCTGGGGAAGCCGGCAGTGAAGGTGCTGTCCTGAGATGTCGCTGTCGTGTACCAGTGCCCTGGAGGCCATCCTGGCACCAGAGGCCACCCCCGAGGAGGCGATGGCCAGTCTGTCGATGCAGTGGCAATGCTCCCCTGTAGCCACGTCACCTCTAAGAGTGTCCTTCTCAGGCAGAGCCACCAGAGGGCCCGCTTCCTCCCACCAGGACCCAGGGATGGACACAGCAACTGCCAAGCCCCGTCAAGGGAGGCCGAGTCCCAGGCCTCCATGGTGCGGGACTCCTCAAGGATGGCTCCCTCAGTCACTTCCTTCTGCCATACCTAGAGATGTCATCAACTCTCCCAACAAAGCCCTAGCGGAGAGGGCTGGGGACGCCTGCCCTCGACCCCGCCACAGACGTCATCTGTGCTACACTGAGCTCCCCACTCGTGATGGTGCAGCACTTGAGGGCGCGTTAACCACCCCATTTCCCAGGACTAAGCGACCCCTCTCCACTAGCCTTCCGTCCTCTTCTAGGATCTACCATGACTCACAGTGTCACCATCAACCATGATTTTTCACATCCATGGTGTCACCACCTTCCAGGAGCCATAGAGCCAACGGTGTCTTCAGCCCCCAGGACCCGCTCCAGCCAGTGTCTTCACATCCAGGATGTGTGACAGCCAAAGTGTTGTCCCCTCCTTCATGATGCCATCCTCTGGAGATCCATGAAGACCATGGTGTCACAACCTCCCTAAATGTGTTCCGGCTCTGCTATGTCACATCCCAGGGCTGTCACCTCCCTGACAGGTGGAGCTGCCTCCTAGGATCAACATGGCCATGATGTCACCGCTCCCAGGATCCACCAAGCCACGGTGTCATCACCCACAGGAGCCATGAGAGTCAAAGGTGACTTATAACTCCCAGGACCGTCTCAGCACTGAAATTCACCATGGCCCTGGTGTCCCCTCATCCATGAAAACAGTGATGTTGTCAGCTCCAGAGACCCGCTGCCATTCCCAAATCATCACCACCTCTCATCCCTGAGAACACATTGTGTCACTGCCTTCTGATGCCTACCACAATGCCCACCTCACCTCACCCGCGCGGCTCCTGAGACCCATGATTAGGATGGCGTCACCACCTCCCAGGATCTGTAACAGCCAGTAGCATTTTTTCCCAGAGTCTATTTCAACCATGGCATTGTCAGCTCCCAAGACCCAGGACACCCATCATATCGTCATGGACCAGGCGATGCCCTGTGTGCAGTCACCTCACAGGGCCTACCAGCCTAGGGCCAGACACCTCGACAAGCCTTGCGGTTGTGCCCCAGCGTGGTGTGGCATTCACAGTGCATCCTCCCCATGCCTCTGACACACTCGGGGAGAGCCAGCCGTCCCCTCTGATGCTGTCCCCCATCATGGCCCCTCACATCAAGTGTCACTGCCTTGCTCTAGACCCAGATGGACACCGGGACCAGCCCCCAGACTTGGGCATAGCCAGCTTCCGTCTGAGCACTGGCAAGGGCTTCCAGGCCCTCCCTGTCATGCCAGTACCCCCACCAGCCATCGGATCGGTAACAGGGTGAATGCAATGTCCTATCGCTGCGGAGGTGGAGTCTCTAGGCCCTCGGAAGGCGCTGCTGCTGCCTTCCCCTTCCAGTCCTTGGGCCGCACTGCAATCTGAGGTCGCTGGCTGGTGCCACACCTGCTGGAGGGCTCTGGCAGCAGCCCAGGGCTCAATGCTGTCCCGAGGCCCAGCCTAGGTAGGCTCCCACCCTGTCCACGGCTCTGTACATAGCCATGTTGAGGGGCAGTGCTCCCCACTCTTAAAAGGGCTATACCCCTCCCCCAGCCCCAGGAGAAGTGGGGACCCCCCCTTAAGACCTCCCCAGTTACTGGCCTCTGGGTCCACCCATGTCAAGTGCCCAGGACAGGAACTGGCCTCGGCTACCACCACATGAAGGATAGTGGGGAGGGGGTCCCCAAAACCTGCCAGGCCCTAGCCAGCTTTGCACCTCCACTGCACCCCCACCCCGCAATGTGCTCGGGCAGACTGGGGCGCCCCCAGAGAAGCCAGCCAGTCCTTGCCCTGCTCGGTACCCCACAGGACTCAGCTTTCTGCAGCTCCAGATGTGGGGTTCAGGGGCACACCGCCTCCACCTGCCCTCTCCTGCCTGGACTCTGGGATCCCAGCCCCCACCGCTTGCCCTTGCTACTTGGCACAGGTGGCCCGCACTCTCGTCTCAAAGAAGCCGCACTGGGGAGAGGCCTAAGGGTGCTGGCAGACCCAAGTGGGGACCCAGCCATCTTCGGCCTCCCTGCCCCCCTGCAAACTGTACACAGAGACCCTGCAGCTGTGCAGGGCAGCACATGCGCACCACCCCACTGGGCACCCAGGGGGCCGTGGTGGAGAGAACAGGAGCAGCACTGGGCCGGAAGACACCCATGCTGCCCTTCCTGCCCCCGGCATCCCGCCACCCTCAGCACTGGCTCCTGCTCCAGCCTAGCAGAGCTGCAACGTGGTATTTTTGGAATAAACAGATGTTTTCCTGACCCATGGTCTCCAGAGTTCCTGCCAGGAAAGGATGGCCTCCCTACCCATGAGTGGGTCACTGGGTCCCCACATTAGCTGCATGTCAGTGCTGTGGGGAAGCCCGTCCTCGGGCCAGGTTCCTGGGGCTCCGGTACCCCCTCCAGCATTGCTGACCACCAAGCTGAGTGGTGGGGATTGCACTGAGCTCCATCGGCAGCCCGTGTTTTATTTTTTATTTTGTGACAGGGTCTTGCTCAGTTGCCCAGGCTTTGCTTGACCTTGGGATCTTCTCCCTGCACCCTGCATCCCCAGCTCATAAGCCTGTGTCCGTGGCCCAGCCGTCTGCTCCTTGTATGTGATTTCCGGGCCCGAGGATACGAACACAGGTGTCCCAAAGCTGCACCCAGAACACCATCTCCTGGGCCTGAAACCCAAGGTGTTGAGGGTTGGTTGATGCCTGGACAGAGGAGTTGGCCCCAGGCCTCGCTGGCAGCCCCTGGCAGCCATGGCAATTCTAGATGTCCTCCACCATGGCCTTTTCTGAGATGCCGGTCACGGTGCACCAGGGCCTTCCAGACTTCATCATGCCTATCTCCTCAGACCCTGCTTCCAAACACAGGGGGCACTAGGACTCCAGCTTAATTTTTTTCAATTGTCCAGGCCGGCCTCAAACTTGCCATCTTCCTGCCTCAGCCTTCAAATACCTGCAACTACAGGCAATCGCTACCACAATCTGCTTCCAAACATCTTTTTTGTGGGGTGAAAGCGTGTGGCGCTCATCTACTTCCTACTGTGGGTTCTGCCATAACCCGGAAGCGCTTTCCTGCCCATGCCCACTGCAGCACAGACAGGGAGGTTTCACAGGCTTTTGGAGGGGGAGTCCCCACCCCAGAAACTAACTGGCACCTCTGCCTGGAGCCTTGCCTGGCATAGAAAGCTCTCAGGAAAGAGAACCAGACCAGGAGGGATGTGCTGGGATTGAACTCAGGGCCTTCTCACTGAGCTACATCCCTAACCCTTCTTAAAATTTCTGGAGATAGGATCTTGCTAAGTCACTCTTGCTTAAGTTTCCCAGACTGGACTGCCTCAGCCTCCCAGAGTGCTGGGATCACTCACAGGTGTGCACCACCATGCCCAGCTTCATATTTTTGGAGACACAGCCTATGTGTGCAGCTGGCCTTGAACTCACTGTGGCCATCCATGAAGGAGCAGGGAGCAGGATTTGAAGTTTTTAAAAGGAATGGGGCCTCTCAGATCTGTGATGGAAAGCAGGGAGTCAGCTGGGTTGGCGGTACACGCTGGTGATCCCAGCACTCTAGGAGGCTGAGACAGGAGGGTCACAAGCTTGAGCCCAGCCTGGACACCTGATCGATTTAAACTCTGTCTCAGTCTGAAGGCCCTGTGTCGGATGTGATTGAATGACACTGTGGCCCAGGGCCCCCTGCACCTGCGCCTGCGTGCGGAAGCCACATTTTCTGGGGTCTTAGGCCATGTGGCACCCACCCCAACCCCGTCTCTGGAGCCATGGAGTTGAGCAGGATGAGTCAGTAGGCACTGTGGGACTCCTTTGCAGGTGCCGAGGCCCAGACCTGCTCCCCACCCACCTGAGGTGCAGCGGCCCCAGCCCCAGCCCCAAACCCAAGCAGCAGGACACATTTCTCTCCTGGCTTCCAGGCCTCACTCAGCATCCCTCATGCCCCCAGTGCCAAGCTCCAGCCCCTCCAGCCCTGGCACCTGCTGCTCCCTCTGCTAGGGTTGCTGCCCCACAACGGTGATACCCAGAGGCTCCTTCCTCAGAGGCCGCCTCTGAGGCATGTCCAGCCCTGCTCCCTGTCCTTCTGTACTGGTGCTTGCTGGCCTGAAGCTAAGACTCCCATGCTCCCACCAGCTCCATCAGCTCCATCAGCACCCTGGGCTCTGTCCCTCTGGGACCCTCCTGACCCCCTCCTGACTCCAGGGGCAGTGAGAGAACATAGGTGTCTGGTGGGCATCAGCAGCACATCCACCTGCAAGGAATAAATGAGATCAAGCAGTAAGCAATGAGAAGCCAGCTGGGTGTGGTGGCACATGCCTGTAGTGCCAGCACTCAGGAGGCTGAGGCAGGAGAATCACCGCTGGGAGGCTGAGGCCAATTTGGGCTAGCTAAGAGTTTGAGAGTATCCTGCACTACACAATGAGTTCAAAGATGGGCTGCACTACACAGCAAGGCCTTATCTAAAAAAAAAAAAAAATGAAGAAATTAGAAGCTGCATACGGTGGTGCACACCTCTCGTCCCAGCACTCTGGGAGACTGAAAGCCCAGCCTGTGCAATTCAGTGACTTAAACTCTGTGTCAGCATCTTAAAATGGGCCTTCTGATGTCACTCAGTGTGAAAGCCCTCGGTCCAATCCCTCATACCCCAAAAAGAAGGAAGTGCATGCCACACAATCCACAGCCATATGCATGATCATTACACGTGCACTGGGTAGGCTGCAGCCTCCCCAGCAGCTGCCCTGTCCCTGCCGGGTGTTAGATTCCCTTCCCGTTAATGAGCTACAGTCATCCATATCTAGGAAGCTAAAGTTGAAGAGCAGGTATGCAAAATGCCCACCTGTGGCCAGTTCTCCACACATTCCAGTGTTGTGCTGGTGGGGTGTTTTTGGTACAATACTAGGCACTGAACCCTGGGCTTTGCACTGAGCTACACCACCCTCTCTTTTTTTTTTTTTTTTAACCTTCCTTGAGAAGGGCCCACCAAACTGCTAGATTCCCCAGGCAGGGTTTGAATTTGCAATCCTCCTGCCTCAGTTTCCTAGAGAGGCAGTTGAGATTATAGGTGCTGGTTGATGTTTTCTTTTACACCTCTTGGGTATAAAAGGGGGAGGGGGAGATAGTGGCTAGTGCTCTTCACAAGGTCCTGTACCCAAAAGGCTGCTGTTTGACTGGGAAGGCCAACAAACTGTCCAGGTGGCTGAGGTGGGGAACATCCCCTGTACAGATGACCAAAGGGAAGCCACATTCAACCTCTGGTCCCCTGCCACTTGGCATCTCTAAAACACCTGCCCTAGAGCTCTGGACACTATACTGTTCTTGAGGCCTGAGATGGTCCCTTTCCATTAGCTGCATATCTGTCCCTCAGGAGGTCTTGGAGAAGGCCTTGCTGCGCTAGGCATCCTGGGATTATAGGCAGCTTAGTTATAGACCTCAGGACTGTGGCTGGAGGAGCATCTAAAGGCCTGGTCTCAGGATAACCTGCGATGGCCTGACCTACTCACTTCCGTGAGGGAGAAGCAGCAAACTGGAATTACACTGCTATTCACACTGCCCGGTCCAAGAAGTTCAGATAGGCATCAGCCACACGCAAGTGGGGGACCACAGCACCGGGACCCACCCCTTCCCAAAGTGCCTTTGTTCTCCATGCTACGAGATTGCTACGAGACTACTTTCTTATTGGGTCAATATGAGCTAAGCAGCTATACTTGCAATCCTATGGGTTGACGGCAATTTGACCCCTTTGTACCCACACTGATTTTGCTGGGACCCTCCGACATTTTTCCTTGGCCTCCCAAGGAACCCCAGGTCCCACCTGCCCAAGGTCTGAGAGCTAAGACTTAAAGGTTATTCTGACAGGTCTTTGGGTATCTGCGACAAGAGGAGGGGTCAAAGGTCATCTCCACCATAAAATGGCGTCTCCAAGAAAACTATAGCCGGACTTCCTGCCCACCCCACCAAGGAGCAGATGAGGGGACACAAACGGTAGGGAAGGTATTTGCATACACAAAAACATCAAGTGATTTCATTGCCCGATACGGTTTCCTCAGCGCCAACCTGAGTCCCCATTGGCCAGTCAACAATTCTGCCCGCCTCTCCTCTGGTTTGTCAGACCAGCGATTGGTCTGCAGGAGTCTTGTGACCCCTAAATTAGACTGGCCATCTCTATTGGCCCAAGCGCCTTCCATCATGTATTTAAAACTCCGAGTCCCACCTCCTTTGGCCCCGCCTCAACCCTCAAAACAACCGTTGGTCTCGTGCGCGACTTCCTCGCCATCCGGAAGCGCATGCGTACACCGGGCGGTGGTGGCGTCTTATTCAAACGGCCCAATCAACGGCCGCGCAGCCTCCGGGTCCCTTTTTCTCCACTCTCCGGTCTCTCGCTTTCTCCATTCCCGGACGTCCCCGCCCCGACCCTCAGGCACAGCCTGTGGCCGCACGACTCTCCTCCAAACTTTCCCCGTTTCTGTCTGCAGTTTGCGAAAAGAGGGGCGAGCCCGTCGAGCGCCGAGGAACGTGCGCGCTGACGTCTACCGTCGAGGCGCGCTGAGGGGGCGTGGCCTGAGGGGGCTATAAAGACTCTGTGGTGCGCGCGCGGCCGGTTTAGTGCGGCCGGGTACCAAGGCAGGCGTAGTGGTGGGCGCGGCACGGAGCTGTGGTCGGAGCCAGAGGGGACGGGCGAGGGGCTGCCAGGGTCTCGTCAGGACCGAGTTGCCGCAGTTGGGCCCCCCGCCCCGGCCGGCGGCCCGAAGAACGCAGGAAGGGGGCCGGGGGGACCCGCCCCCGGCCGGCCACCGTCATGGTGAGCGCGGGCGGCTGGGCCCGAAAGAGGAGATCGGGAGTTCTCGGCAGGAGGCTGTGGAGTCCCAGAGCTTCTTCCGGGCGGCCTGAGGGATTTGAGGGCCCACTTGGGGTTTCTGGGCCAGGGCCGGGCCGAAAGGCCTTGCGACGGAGCCGCCCATAGATGCCTGGGCCGGGAAGCCCCGCGGGGCCTCGGGCTGGCCTGGGGCGCCCAACGCCAGCTCGTGGAAGCCTGGCACCCTTCGCGGCTACCAGGCCTGACCCTACTTTTGCAGGTTGGTTTTAATAAGATTGGGTGAGGCAAGGGACAGGCCGGGCCTCAGGCCTACCTGTATCCACGGGCGCCGTGCGCGGCCAGGAGCCAGATCTGAATGCCTCAGGGATGAGTGAAGCCCTCTGTGTCCCTTGAATTCCCGTCCGCGTATTTGCTACCTGGTCGGCCTTGGGTGGCGGCCTGAAACCTAGTTTAGGGTCTGGGAGCCCGGGGATGACGGTCATCCTGGGACCTGCAAGGTCGAGTCCAGAGCGCCCTCCCTGTGCTGGCTGCTCACCCTGGTCCCCCGTCGTGTCCAGAACTCCAACGTGGAGAACCTGCCTCCCCACATCATCCGCCTGGTGTACAAGGAGGTGACAACGCTGACAGCCGACCCACCGGATGGTATCAAGGTGTTCCCCAATGAGGAGGACCTCACAGACCTGCAGGTCACCATCGAGGGCCCTGGTGAGTGAGGGCATGAGTGAGGGAGGCCACTTCCTGGTTCCTGGCTTCCTGCTGTGGGCCGCACACAGCACCCATTATAGGGTGGTCCTGCCAGTGTTGGGCATGTTGTGGCCAGGCTCATAGCTACACAGAAGCCTTGAGAGAAGCGTATAGCAGGGACCTTATCTAGGCTCAGGGTGAGGCCATCAGATGGGATTCCCCTGAATCTGAGAGTGGGCAGGAATTCATGGAAACAGAGTTCCAGGCACTGTCGGTAAACTCAGCAAAGGTCAGAACCATGGGCCAAGCGATCAGAACTTGTCTCGCAGTCACTCTCATTGACAGGGGATAAGCTAAACTTGGTATTCTAGGGGCCACAGGTGAGGATGAAGCAGTTCCATTGACTTGTATGGTGAAAGTGACTGAGTATTCCATTTTATGCAAATCACATTTCTGTCAGCACTCAAATTCCTGTAAGGCCAGCCGAGGTGTCCCAAGAGCCCAGGAAAGAGACTGTCCTGGAGGAGTGCTGATTCGGAGAGGCCTTCCCTGAAGAGTTGACAGTTACAGGAGTCTGGCTGCCTGCATGAAGAGGTTGGGGTGGAGGATTCAAAGGATGGGGGCCAGGACTCCCAGAAAGACTTGAGGCAGGCAGGCAGACCTGGGCGCTTGGTAGAAATGGAAATAAAAAAGCAGGGAACAGTGTTTGTCCAGGCCTCTGCTGGGGCATGGGGAGGAGGCCAGCCCATGGTTCTGTGGGATGTGACAACTCCCTGCAGTGTTCCCCTTAACCTAGGAGGATGAGTTGAGGCCAGGAGAACAGCCAGGTAGGAAGGTAGTGCTTGGGATCCGAGAAGACTTGGGACAGCTGTCCAGGGTGTCTTGGGTCTGGGGGCTGGCCTCCTCCAAGCAAAGAGCTTTTCACTGGGGTGGAGAAAGGCCAGGAAGACAAAAGACAAGCAAGTCTGGGGTCCCTGCTTCCTGGAAGTGATAGATCCAGGTCAGTCACTTGGGACAGTCACAGAGCAATTAAGACACAGGAGAGGGCTGCAGGACATGGGTTTTTAAATTTTTTTCTTTTTCTTTTTCTCTTTTTTTTTTTTTTTGAGACAGGGTCTCTTGACCTCAGGCTGGCCTTGAACTCACTATGTAATCCAGGCTGGCCTTGAACTTGCAGCAGTCCTCCTGCCTTAGCCTCCTGAGTGCTGGGATTGCAGGAGTATACCAACACACCTCACATGGCATCTCTTAAGAGAGTGAGGGGGTGCTGACGTTGGCCATTGGAGACCCAGTCCTTGTTGCACTTAAGAACCCCTTATCGGCGCTGGGGATTTTTAGCTCAGCAGCACAGGCACCTCCCTGGCAAGCACAAGGGTTTGAATTCAATCCTCAGTACCAGAAAGAAAAATAAATAACAAAAGAAGCCCCCAGCCTCCCAGGCACCATGGTGTATATCTGTAATCAGTCAGGAGGCTGAAGAAAGATAACAGTTTTGCTTTGGTTTCTGAGGTAGGGTCTTGTGTGGCCCAGGCTGGCCACAAACCTATGGCAGTCCTCATGCTTCACCCTCCCAAGTGCTGGGATTACAGGGGTGCACCATCCTGCCCTGTGAGGATTGCAGTTCAGAGACTAGCCTCAGAAAAGGCAATAGGGATTATAGCTCAGTGTCAAGTGCAAAAAGCCTGGGTTCAGTCCTGTGAACTGCCAAAGAAAAAGGGGGCCTTGGGCTGCAGCTGAGTAGTGGAGTATTTGTCTAGTGTGTTTGACCTGTGTGTTCAGTCCCCAGGACCACAAGAAACAAAAACTCCCCACCTTGTGGGAGAGGCTTTGGGGTGCTGTGGGATGCTGGGAGCCCCCGCCCACTCACCCAGCTTCCCTTTGCTCCACTCCAGAGGGCACCCCATACGCTGGGGGCCTGTTCCGCATGAAGCTGCTGTTGGGGAAGGACTTCCCCGCCTCCCCACCCAAGGGCTACTTCCTGACCAAGATCTTCCACCCCAACGTGGGCGCCAATGGTGAGATCTGCGTCAACGTGCTCAAGCGGGACTGGACAGCCGAGCTGGGCATCCGGCACGTGCTACTGGTGAGTGCAGCAGGGGCCCCTGGTATCTCTGAAAAATCGTGGGAGGCCTGAAGCGAGGTCCCCTCACACCCTCATATTCTTGCTTCAGAACCTAGGGTCCTGGCCCTGCAGTGCATGGCAGTGCAGGAGGTAGGGTTAGAGAGGGGTTTTGTTTTTGCATACCAGTGATTTTCAAGTCCATAGCTCAGTGTGGTTTTTATTATTAACTAAGTTCTTGCTGCCATGAGGCTGTCTGCATTCTAGGTTGTTTTCCTGTACTCCTGTCCCTCGCCCAGGGGCGAATGTGGCCCCAGGGACATTCTGCATTTTCAGAATACCTTGGTTGCCAGGGCTGGTGCAGGTGCACATCCCATGGCATCCTGTCTCCCAGGTGGGGTGCTTAATGTAGGCCAGCTCTCCAAAGGCCACTTAAAGGTTAGGTCTCATCTTTTCCACTCCTCCTAGAAGCTTAAAAAGTTGTGGGGTGGGGGTTGTTGTTTTGGTTTTGAGTTTTTCAAGACAGGGTTTCTTTAGTTCAGACTGACTTTGAACTGTGTAACCTATACTGACTTTGGAGTGGTGATCCTCCTGCCTCAGCCTTCCCAGTGCTGGGGATATAGGTGTATACCACCATGCCTAGTATAAAAAGTGTCCTTTAAAGGAAATTTGTGATGAGCCTTTGAGGCAGGTGGTAAGGAGGGGAATTGGGGTTTCCCCACCCAGGGCAGTGGAGAACAGCTCCAGGGCGAACCCCCTAGACCTGCCTCCCTGCCCCACTCCCTGTCCCTTGGCTTGGAGATGGTTGTGACAAGTGGGAGAGGCCCTGCAGGGTAGCACCCCTCTATAATCCCAGCTCTTGGGAAACCATGGCAGGTCTGTAGTTCAGGGTCAGCCTGAACCAGAAGAATCAGGGCAGATCCTGAACCTCTAAGAAACATGTTAGCATCCAGAGCATGGTCCCCATGCCCAGGCTGGTCCAGCTGCATTGGCCCCTGATGGGCACAGGTTCCCAGTCATCCTGCCTCTTCTCCTGGGCCTCAGCTTCTGGGGTACAGCCCACCCCTGCCAAGGTCCCCTCTAGCTCCAAGCTGGGGTGCTGTCAGAGCTGTGGGTTGAAACCCTAGCTTCTGTGCCCACCTAGGAGAGTGGCGGGCACCTTGCCATCCCTAGTGCCCACTGGGGCTCTCCAAGACTGCTTGCCCAGGCACCTGTCTTTTGTGGTTACTTGATGTGGGTGGCAGGGAGCCCCTGGGCAGCAGGAGGGGACTGACCAGGCCCACCCCTAACAGACCATCAAGTGCCTGCTGATCCACCCAAACCCTGAATCTGCACTCAATGAGGAGGCTGGCCGCCTGCTGCTGGAGAACTACGAGGAGTACGCAGCACGAGCCCGACTGCTCACCGAGATCCACGGCGGTGTGGGTGGGCCCAGTGCCAGGGGCTCCTTGGAGGCCCCCGCAGCTGCCTCTGCAGACCCTGGGGCCCCTGCGGCCCCAGGTGGAGCTGAGGGCCCCATGGCCAAGAAGCACGCAGGGGAGCGCGACAAGAAGCTGGCAGCCAAGAAGAAGACGGACAAGAAGCGGGCCCTGCGGCGGCTGTAGGGCCTCTTGTGCCCTTGCCCTCCCTCCCTCATCTCTAAATTATTTAAGTTATGGCTGGGTGGGCTGGGATCTGGATTTGGTTTTCTAAATAAAGTTGGAAAAGCACATGCCTGGTGTGTTCCCAAGGAGGTAGCCCACACTACACAACCTATCCCTGACATAGGGGTCACAGCATCTTACAATGGGGGACCCTCTGGAAGTCCCATGCCTTGTGGACCCTGCAGTCTAGGGAGGGGTGGTCTCTGGCCCTAGACTAGGTCTGTCATCTGGTCCCAGTTCTGGCCTCTAAGGGTACCTGTGACAGTCTTGATACCTCCTACCCAGCTTTCTGCCGCAAAGCTGAGAACAGCCTCAAGGTCCAGGCACCCGGTGCCACCAATGTCCTACTCTGTCCCCTCCCAAGTATGACAGAACCTAGGGCTCAGTCTGGCTTCCTTAGACCTCTGATGAGCTCACCCCAAATCCAGGGTGGCAGGTCACAGTGGTGTCTCACACCATTACCCAGTCCTCACCTAGTAAGGGATTTAGATCACATCTGGGCCTCCCGCTGTGGGCAGAGTTGTATCCTCCAAAGTACTAAATGGTAACCAAGATAAAATACCCACTCTTGCCTGTAAGCAGGCAGGAAGCCTTCATCTCAAACAGCCCACCCTTCCTGGAACAAACTGTGTGACCCCACTAAACCTCACCCCCTATTTACCCAAGATTCCTGGCTCCCCATCACCTAGATGGGGCACAGCAGGCAAGCAAACACCACCCCCACCATCCATACCCAGCCACAGGCCTCTCTCCCAATCAACTCAGGTCCCAAACGTGGCACCAGGCCCTAGTGGTCTTGCAGGCTGGCATGGAGGAAAACTCCCCATCCTGATGGGGGGCATGCGTCATGTGCCGTCTCATCTGTCTATTCCCCCCCACCCCCCGCCCACCATTGAGCTGACAACTTGTGACAAGGCCAAAGCCCCAGAAAAGCTCTTTATTGCTCAGGGGAGCTCAGGCACTCTTGGTGGGACGGGTCCGCTTCCTCTTCACCATCACAGGCTTCTGGCTGCGCAGGATGGCACTGGCTCTGCGGATGGCAGCCTATGAGGGAGGGTAGTCCTTGAAGTGGGGCGCCAAGGGCCCTCATCCCTTCCCTTCCCCACCCTGCCCTGCCAGGCCCTGCCCGGACCCCCTCACCATGCGCAGGTCTGGGCGGTACTTGTTCTTGCGGATCATGTGTCGGATGCTGCTGAGGGTGGCTCGGGCATTCTTGTTGATGGTGGTGCGCACGTAGGAGGTGGCTGGCTTCCGCTGTCCTGGGGAGGGAGGATCCACACCAGCCCAGCGTCAAGGTGTTGCTCAACCTCTCACTCCAAGAACCAGGGCGCCACTCGGCCCTGAGCACCTGGGGGCGCCCTTCATACACTCAGCCAGCACATCCTACTCAGGAGCTAAGTCTGAACCTTGACAGACTCTGGGCCACAAAACCCCAGATTTAGCATCTCGGGGCCGGCTACCCTGTGGGGCAGACTAGAGTGAGACAGGCTAGAATGGGGCAAGGAGCGAGGCAGCACAGGAGGCACAATCTGGGCTCCTTGTCTGATCAAAAAGCAAGCAAGGGCTGGGGATATGGCTCAGTGGCATAAACACTTCCTTGGCAAGCGCAAGGTCCCGAGTTCAATTCTCAGTACAAAAACACCAAGCTGGTCGACATGGTGTGAACCTGGAATCCCAGCAGTCTGTTTGGGAGGGAGGCTGAGGCAGGAGGATCCAAAGTTGAAGCCTAACCCTGGCAACGGAATGAGATCCTTCCTCAATATAAAGTGGCTTTTTTTTTTTTTTTTAAATCAGTACCAGGGATCGAACTCCTGACTGCATGCTTGCAAGGCAGGCGCTTATGCCACTGAGCTAAATCCCCAGCCCCTTCAATATAAAGTTTTAACCAGCCTGGGGCTGCAGTTCATGACAAAACCCAGTGTTCACACCCCAGTACCCACACATCCACAGCAGAGCCAGAACAAGTGTAGATAAAGTGTCCCACGAGAGCCCTGCTTCTCCTGGACTCCTCTCACAAGTCACTTTGGAGGGATCCCCAACAAGCCTGTCTGTGCCACACAGCAAGATGGAGAGACTCCTGACCCAATCTGATCTTCAGGTGCCAGACAGCCCTTGCCCGCTGACCTCTACCTTACCAACTCCCAGATGGAGAGGTCCATCCGGAGGACTTGAGCATTTAAATTTTTTGTTTTTGAGACTGGCCCCCCCATGCCTTTAACTCTGTACAGCCCAGGCTGACCTCAACTTCCAGAACACTGGGATTATAGTACATGTCTGAGCCACCACAACTGCTCACCCCGTAAAGATTTAAATCTGAAAACGTCACACAAGTGTGGGACCCAGGTGTGCGGTGCCGCTAGCGAGGATTCAGGTCGGGGGACCCGCCAACCTCGCAGGGCTGGGGAGGGAGCCTAAAGTGGCTTCCCCAGCCAGCAACTTGTCCCGGGGACACTCTCCCTTGCCGAACGAGCCCTCTGCCCGATAGGGAGCCAGCCCAGCTCCCGGCGGGAAGGGGCGCTCACCGGATCTCCGCTTCATGACCACCACGACCCCCTTGCCGTCGGCCGCCGGCTCCACGCCCACCGTCTTGCGGTGAATCAGCCCGTTGTAGCGAAAGGAGTTGCGGGCCTTCAAGTTATTGGGCTCCTGGGAAAGAGGCACCAGAGCGACAGGATGAGCCTGAGGATGCCAGGCTGGGGCCCCGGGCCCCTCTCCCGCAGGGCCGTGCGTCCGGGTGGCTCACCGTGCTGTACGTCTGCTTGTTCCTCTTGATCAGGAAACTGGAGCAGTTCCGCACCACCATCCACTGCAGATGCGCGGACATGGCGGCGACTGCGGGGCAGCGGGCACAAGGAGAGTGTCAAAGGAGCAGGTCGGAAGCCAGCAAAGGGGACAGTGAAGTGCCCGGGGCGGCCCCGAGGGACCGCGACCTGAGGCGGCGGAGAGGGAGCGACGGGGCGAGGGGAACGCGTGAGATGCTACAACGTTAGGCGGAGAAGGAAGGGATGCTAAAGACGCTTGCGGGTAGGGAATAAAAGGCCGACGGGTAGCTCAGGGTCCGTGCGCGGTGCGCACGCCAACAGCCACGCCGGGCGCGCGGCAAGACACACACTCACCTCCTCTCGCTGCGGCCGGAGACGGAAAGAGAAGGGCTGGAGCGGGGCGCCGCCTTTAATACAGAACACGTATTTCCGCTTCCTCTCCGTGCGCGCCGGAAGTAACTGAGTCTCCGCCTTCATTTCGGCTCAGCTTCCGAGGCTGCTCGGTAATATTCGGCTATTTCTATATTGCTCGAACGCCTTAAAAAATGTTCGGCAATTGCCGACGGTGGAATGCTGACGTTTCGTGCGCCGTTCGGAAGTTTTCGGAATTCGTCGGCTAGATTTCCAAATGGTTCTGTATTGGGACGTACTGAGACCTATTTCTCAGCACCCTGGGTCCGATACTGCTTAACCAACCCCTGGCACTGTCCTTAGCAGACGATGGGTGTAAATAAGCATTTGTTTTTTGAATGAGCGTGTGAATGCAAGGATCATTTAATCGTAGCCCCCAACGAGCTCGGTTACTTCCGGTTTTCTTAGTTAAACCCTCTGCTTTTCCCTACTGGGAAGTTTTCGAAACTTCCTGGAAATAGGCCAGGTGCAACCACCCACCCTACCCTATTCGCCCATGTGTAGTTTGGGTCTGTTCGGAAACACTCAGGCCTCACTCGGCAACACCGGGAATCCTTAGGCTAAGCCCATAATCAGCCCGTGGCAGTTTGTGCTCCTCAGGGCCTTAAACTCTATAAAGTCGGATCTGGGGACAACCCAGACGGAACTGTGTGGACAACTTCGCCCCGAGAGCGTGGGTTTGCTCTGCGGGCCAGCTGTTGGGTGCAGAGCTTTGAGCTGAACGCTCCTGGTTTCCTTTAAGGGCTCCGCATCAGTTCATCCATATTCTTCCCAGGGCCTCGCTGCCTTCCGCCCCGAGTTCCCCCAGTCACCCCCAAAGCTCCCTGGAAGTTTGTGGTCTGTGGTCAGTGCCATCCTGGGGGAGCAGGGGCTCTCCAGCCCAGGCAGGTGCTGCGGGCCTCCGGAGACCCTGCCGAGCAGCGGAGCATCCGTGCCACCTTGGCTGCCGCTCTTCCCTGCGGTGTTAGGGACTGAAGCAGGGCTTTCGCGCTCAACTAGGTCCCCTTGTCATTTTGACATGGGCTCTCGCTAAGGTGCCCAAGCTGAACTCGAATTTGCGATTCTCCAGCCCCAGCCTCCCATGTTCACCCTGACTGGTCGTGGTTTCTGGGCCCACCTGCGCCCACCCTCGGGCCTGGGGAGGCGGGCACCGAACAGAAACGATGCCTGGTTGCCTCCTCGCGGCATCCTGAAGGCTGTGTGTGTATTTGTATGTGTGTGCACGCACGCGTATGTCCAGGAACCAAACCCAGTGTTGCTGCACCACTGAGCTACATCTCCAGGCCCTAAGTTACCCAGGTGGGACTCGAACCTGCGATTCTCCTGATTCCACCTCCCAAAGTGCTGGGGTTACATCCTCAAGCTTTGCCAGGAGTGGCAACCCCGCCCGGGCCCGCCAGGTGCCCGGCCCAGCTCAGGTGACCGCGGACGCCCGGCACACCTGGCGCCGTCCCTGACCCCGCCCCGGGAGCCCGCCGCACCCCGGATCGCAGGCTATGGCGGCGGCCAGCGCCTTGCAGGGCGCCCCTCCGGGGCCCGCGTGCCCGCCCGGACCCGCGCCGCCCGTGTCCCCAGCCGCAGCGGGCCTGGGCCGCTGCCGCGCGGCACTGCTGCTAGCTGTAGCGCTGGACGTGGCGGGCATGGCGGCGCTGCTGACCGGCGTGTTCGCGCAGCTGCAGGTGCGTGGTCGCGACTTCGGCGACCTGCTCATCTACTCAGGCGCCCTGCTTGTCTTCCTGAGCCTGCTCGGCTGGATCCTCTGGTACACCGGCAACATCGAGATCTCGCGCCAGGAGCTGGAGCGCGACTACGGCCTGCGGCCCTCGGCGCTCGCCCGCCTGGCGCGCAAACTGTCCCGCCGCTGGTCGGCGCCAGCCGCCGGGACCCGCGCTCACGGACCCCGCGGAGCGCGCAGGGCCGCCCGCGCGCCCCCGCCACCTGGAGCGCGCCGCGTGCGGCTGCAGCTCGCCACGCTGGAGGCCGGGCCCGGCGTGGCGGCGCGCGCAGCCAGCAAGCCCCAGGTGAGCGCGCACGGGGGTGGGGTGGGGGGGCGGGGACAGGGACACACGCGGGGGACCCGGCACCAACCCATTCCGTCGGTGCTCTCCGGGTCTCTGCACCCCCATTCCACAGTGGGGACATTAGAGGCCCAGGATGGCATAGCTTTTAGCCGGGTGTGGTGGTGTACGCCTGTCATCCCTTGGGAGGATGCCAAGGTCGAGCCCGGCCTGGGCAATTTAGCGATTTATGGAGACCCTGTCTCAAAATAAAAAATAAAAAAGAAGGCTTGGGGGCATAACTCAGTCCAAAGGCCCCGGGTTCAAAGCCCCTCCAAAAACACCTAATACATCATCTATGTATGACAAATGAAGTTTTCTCCTATGCATCCAGAACGAGATAAATGATCTACTATTCTTTGTGAGATCTGAAAAAAAGAAATCACTTCCACCATATCCTATGTCCTGTGGCTAAGGAAGAAACAGGTCTAAGACGGGATGAGTAACTATGCATAGGTAAAGCCTGAGCTAGTGTGAAATCGGGCGTATCAGTGTGAAAACAGCCATCTCTACTTATAAAATTACCCTGGAAAAATCCTTGCTGTTCCCCCCACGTCTCCCGTATCCTGGCCTGGGTGACCATGGCCCCGACCACCTGCTGGAGCCTGGAGCCAAGTGCCCAAAGCCTGGCCTCTCAGATGGAAGGGAATCTGTTAAACTCAACTCATCCTCACTTGGGTCTGGGTCTGCCTGTCAGGGCGTCAAGGTGGGAAGGTGGAGAGCCGGGGTTTTGAAGGAGAGAGCTGTCCAGCTCAGATGAGCTTAAATGTGGGGTCCTCCTGCTCCACCCTCTAAGAATGCTGGGATTATGGATTTGCACCACCATGCCTGGCGTCTCTCCGAGTCCACTTTCTCTGACTCTGCTGCCTCCTCATCTCTGTGCTGCTCTCCTGTCTCTGCCTTTCCTTACCTCCCATCCCCTCTGCAGCTACCCAAGGATCCCAGGGAGTGTAAGGCACTCACACTTGTGAACATGACACCCACCAGTGGGTGGGGGACACAAAGGGATTGACCCAAGCCTGAGCATTGCTAACCCCGCCCTTGCTCCCCACAGACTGCCACATGGCCCCACCGCTCAGGACCTGACTGAGACCTGCAGCTGCCCCGCCTCGACGGCCACAGGACGTCCTCATCCCTGCTGTCCTCCCCGGATAAACAGCTCTGCCCCTCACTCTGCTCGTCTGTGCTTGGCGGGGCTGTGTAAGCGTGGGGTGGGGTGAGGGTGCGTCCTTCTATCCAAGGGGTGCTGGAGCCCAGCTTCCCATGGTCCTCAGCAAGGGTCTCTGAACCCCAAATGTGTACTCACACCAGGCCCAGGGTACCCGAGCTCTCAGAAAGGACACTGCATCCCTGTGCCATGTCTGTATTGAGGGGTTTTTCCAGACAGCCCTAATCTTCCTCACCACCTTCTGTTTCCTCGCCCTCTTTCAGCTCTTCACTCCTGGCCCCTTCCATCCCAGAGGGTGTAGCGGGTACTTGGCTGGTGGAAGGGGTCTTCTCGCCTGTCCTCCGATCCTTGGACAGCAGTGACACTGTCCTGGACAGGCTGCACTTGCCCCGCAAGAAGCCTGGGAGGTGCAGCATGTCCCGGCGCTGGGCCCACCTGTGGGAACGGGAAGGAGCCTCGCTCAGCCTGCGCCCCCTACCCCTCACCCAGCCAGGCCTTGTGGCGCCCAGCTCACCAGAAGATGCAGATGCTGCTGCTGAGGAGGAGGAGGCCTCCGCAGGTCCAGCCCAGGGCCCACATGTGCTTCTTGCGCATGTTTTCTGCACACACAGGAAGGATTAGAGGCTCTGCGCAGGTCAGGCCGTACCCCTGCCCACACCCCATGGTGGTGAGGCCAGCCCCTCACCATCCGGCTGCTGGTGGTAGCAGACCCCATCTCGGTAACAGCAGCGCAAGCGAAGGCAGAGGTTGGGGCTCTCGATGGCTGCCTGACCCCCACAGCTCTCCCGGTCCCACACATCACCCTCACAGCCTGGGGGCCACCAGCAGACGGTCACACCTGGCCCTGCACTTCGGGACCCTGTGGCCACACTTTGGGGATTCAGCTGGTAGTTACTGCATGCAAGACTCAGGGGTCCTGGCCCAGCCTCCATCATTAGACCTGGGATCCTGGGCCAGTCTCCCTGCCCCCCTGCAGACCTGGGGACCAGGCCTGGTCTCCCCCTCCCCTTACCTGGGAACCAGGCCTGCTCCCCCACCCCCAACCTGGGAACCAGGCCTGACCTGCCCTCACTGCCAGACCCAGGGACCAGGCCAGTCCCCCCCAGACCCAGGGACCAGGCCTGACCTCCCTGCTCAGACCCAGGGTCCCAGCCTCTGCCCTGGAGGCCCCATAGTCTAATCAGGGTATCCCATCCCTGAGCCCCCACAGTTTCAGCTTCTGCTCACTCCATGGGTAGAAGAATCCGTGGATTCCGATCCCCTCTATGAGAGAAAGGAGGTCATAGTGGAGACCATGTAGAGGACTGGGCAGCCCACTCTGCAGCCCCTGTGCCTCCTACCCCCCAACATCCTCACCAACTGAGCCCTGCACCAGCAGGAACAGGCCCAACGCTGGGATCCCTGAGCCCACCATGTTGCCTCCCCAGACTCCGGTCCCTCTGTGGGGATGGGCCTTAAGGGACATCGCCCCAGCAACGCTGGGCCCCGCCCACCCCAAGCCCCAGGATTCTGAGTTCTGTTGCTGGTCCCCTTAGCAAGGGCTCCGCCAGCAGGGTCCTCCTGGCCTGGTCATGGCTAGCCTAGTAAGTGACTTTTCTTTTCCCCTTGCAGTACTAGAGGTTGAATCCAGAGCCTTTGCACTAAGCTATATCTTCATCTCTTTTTCAGGTTTTTATTTTCAGACAGGGTCTCACTAAGTTGCTCGGTTACCAAGTCTGGCTTGAATTTGGGATCCTCCTGCCTCAGCCTACCACAGTGTTAGGATTACAGGCCCAAGCCAGCATGCCCAGCTGAGAAGTGGTTCCTGTAGTGCCCAGATGTAAGGATCCATGGTGGGAGCCTCAGGATTTAGGGGACCCCCTCAGCCACTGGAGAGAGGAAAGAAGAAGCTGAGGAAGAGCCTTGGCTGGGCCAGCTTCCCCTCATCACTGGGGACCCCGAGTGGGTGGATCCATTGGGAAGACCTCCTCACCCAAGGGCCCTTTGCTCCTAACCCCATGTCTGCAGAGGCAACCTCAGGTGGCCAAGGAGAAACCTTGCTGCTAGGGAGTTTTTCCCCTTAGCAACTTGGAGGAAGGGCCAGGACCCAGGGGTTCTCACTAAGCCCCATTATGAGGGACTGTTGCCCCAGCAACCAGGAGACCTGGAGCAGGATGGGACCTAGAGGCCAAGCCCTAGTGCCCCAGCACACCTGTCATCCACCAAGACCACACCAGGGAGCCAGTGCTAGTCAGGCAGAGGCAGGTGGCCTAAGATGTGAGGCACAGGTGGCAAAGGTGACTGCTGCCAGGGCCACCCAAGGCTGAGCATCCCTGGAAAGGGGGGCTGCACTCCAGAGCTTCCTGTTTGTTTCCTTTGGTTTCCCCATAGTTGACAAGGGTGTGGCATCAAGGGAAGGGACCCAGAGCAGGGCTGGGCTAGCACCTGGCACCTAGATAGGTGCTAGCCCAGTCCTGGCCGCCACTGAGCCCTGGGAGTGAGCATTCCAGACCAGAATGGGTTCCCTGGCTTTGGCCAGGGATTACTGGTCCAAGGGGAGAGGCTGGACCTGGAACCCCGGGTCTGGGGGAGGAGGCCGGGACCCCAGGTCAGGGGAAAGAGGCCAGGTCGGGACCCCTGGTCAGAGAGGGGAAGCTGGGCCCTGGGCCCTGGGTGTGAGAGCGAGGATTAGAGCCAGCTATTTCCCAAGCCCAGGGCTGACTCCTGGTCCTACCCTCATCTCTCGTAAACATCCTGGTGGGTGCTGAGCTGGCCCTGGGCTACCTCCGTCAGAGATGACACTGGTCCGAGGGGGCCTGGCGGGGGGCGCGGAGCGGGGGTCAGTGGGGTTGTGGGGCTGAGGGCAGGCAGCTGCTGACCGTTTCCTGTGTCAACACCATCTGGACCCACTTCCCAATTCCCGGGATTCCTCAGGGATCAAGGAGGGGGTGGGGGGCGGGGCTCCCTCTCCCTGGACTGTGGCTTGGGACTGGGGGGGCCACCGTCACGGCCCTCACCGCTAATGACAGGTTTGAAGTGCCTCTGTGGCTGGCCTGCCTCGTCACCCCCCCCAGGCCAGACAGGACCCCCCAGGGACCGACAGACGGACACACACTGCCGGGGACTTGCTGACACACTCCCAGCCAGCACACCTCACAAGGGGCCAGCACTGCAGCCACCAGGAGACCCCTGACAGCCCTGAGGGCCGGGGCACACCTCTGGAGTCTGTGAGCGCCCCGAGGGCCTGGGGGCCCTGCCTGAGACCCCAGCTGCTCTCCCTGGAGCCCACTCAGCTTTGCGTCTGTCTCCTGGTTCTGCGTCTGCACTGCTGTCCCCCTCTGTCACTGTCATTTTCTTGGGATTCCTCAACCCTGCCCCTGCGTCCTTGGTCTCTTTTATATTTTCTCTCTGTCTCTCACATGAGCAGTGATCCACTGTGCTCCACGCAGGACTGGGGAGCACCAAGGGGCCCCCAACTCTCCAGGTCCTCCTGCAGACCCAGTGAAGGGGAGAAGTCTGAGCGCATGGTGGGGACCAACACAGGGCCAGAAGTGGCCCCCAGATGTGACCCAGCTCAGTGACCTTCCCCATGCAGACAGCCCCCCACCCAGAGTGCAGGAACACCCCTCGTTCTCCTCTGCCACCTCCAAATGACCAGTCTGAGGGAGGAGGCTGGGCCTGGACCCACCGTGGTGGGGGGTCAGAGTGGAATGTGGGTGGGGACAGGGTTGCCCAGTCCCCTCGTGGAAGTGGCTGGCCTTCCTTGATCCCTTGCTGCTCTGGGCTGGCCTTGGGCCCGGTCTCCCATTCCCTCAGGCCAGTCCATCCCCAGGCTGGTGGCCTGAGTCACCTTGGCTGGCCCTGCTGGTCTGGGGGGGGCTACGTCAGTTCTCCCCTCACTGACGCAGCCCGGGGCCCCCCACGCTGACTCAGCCGGAAACAGGCCCCCTGAGGGGTGGGGACCCAGTGGTCAGAGGCCTGGGTCCCAGCAGAGTGAGGGCTGGGGAGACTCCTGGGGGCCCCCCAAAGGGGTGGCCGACCAACCGACTGAGGGAAGTTCTTACCTGAGTCGATGAGGTCATCTCCCACCAGGGGGGGCTGTGACCTCACCTCCCTGGGGACTGGAGACCCGGCCTCCCCAGTGTGCAGTATGCTGACAGGGAGGGGGAGACCCTGCCCACACAGGCTCAGAGAGGGGCCCTGCTCGGGGTCTGGGGAGACCTTCGGAACCCCCTGCCTGTCCTGCTTCCATCCTGGTGCTCTCTGCCAACTCCTCCAGGGAAGCACTCCTGGGATCGCTGTCGCCGAGTTCCTCCCTCGCTGGGCTCGCATCCTGGGGCCTCTGCCTAGGTCTCTATCTCTCCCCATGTTTCCCGGAGGCGGTTAGTAAAGGGCCATGCTGGTGACCACCCATGACTTGGTCATACCTCACAGGTGAACTCGAGTTATCTTCACTGAGGCGTTTGGGGCAAGGCTGGTCCTCATTACTGTCACTTCACAGATGGGGAGACTGAGGCATGAGGGGCGGCCTCAAGTGCTGAGTCCCACCTCTAGGGATTGTTCTGATCACTCCACTCCCTGCCATGTCCTGTGGTACTGGGGATTGAGCCCAGGACCTTTGCACTGAGCTATGTCCCCAGCCCTTTTTTTCTTTTTTTCTTTTTTCTTTTTTTTTTGGTACCGGGGATTGAACTCAAGACCTTGCGGTTACCAAGCAAGCACTTAAACCACTGAGCTAAATCCCTGGCCCCTTTCTTCACTTCTTACTGAGGCCAAGTCACTAATTGCCCAGGCTGGGTTCAAACTTCAGATCCTCCTGCTTCAGCCTCCCAGAGCATTGGGGTTTGAGATGTGCACCCCACCCCAGCTAGGGAGTGTCTTGATGCCCCTCTCTGAGTCCCTGGTGTCTGTCTTGGTCCTCTTTCACCTTCACCTGCCTGCGTCTGCCTTCTGCACCCACCCCTATTGTTCAGTGTCAGCCACCAGTATTCCCACCTAGTGTGGACCCTCCCCAGCCCGCACTCCATCACTGCCACAGGGTGCTGGGCCGGTGCAGCCTGCAGCGCGCCTCCTCTCCGGGCCTCGGAGGGGTCCCTGTCCCCCTCCACACGGGTCCCTAGGTGTCCCCATGAACCCCTGTATCTTCGCCTTGCTCTGATGTGGACGCCCAGAACCTGTGCTCCCTGCCTGCCTGCTGCTCCCTCGGGGCCGCAGTGTGCCCCCAGCTCTGTGCCCCGATCCCCCCATTGCCCTGCCTGTGCCGGCCAGCCCCCAAACCCCAGCCAGCCAGCCCGCGCCGGTCCCAGCTCGGGCTGCGTGTGTCTGCCCCTGCGGTGGAGGTGGAGGGAGGGGACGCCAATGACCTCACCAGCCCCTCTCCGACCACCCCCTCTTCACTTTTCCACTTTTCCAACTTTTCCTTCCGTGCCCTCCTCTGAGCGAGGCGGTGTGAGTCCGGAGAGGCAGCCGGCTCGTCTGAATGGAAAAGGCAGGAGGGAGGGTGAGTCAGGATGTGTCAGGCGCCCTCCCCGGCCGCCTGCCCCCCGCCCGCCCGCCCCGGCCCCCTATATAACCCCCCGGGCGCCCGCACTGCCTCACTGCGCCTGCTGCTCGCCCGCACATGCCTCCCCTCCCCAGGCCGCGGCCCAGCTGACCCCGGGGCTGTGGGGTCCCCGGCTGGCAGCGGACAGGGAAGGGTTAAAGGCCCGCGGCCCCCTGCCCTGCCCTGGGGAACCCCTGCCTGTGGGGACATGAACTGTAAGTGGGCCCAGCTCCTGGGGTGGAGGACGGTGCAGGAGCCGGGGACAGGCAGGGACGGGGCCAGGACAGCACAGGGGGGTAGTGAGTGCTGGGCCCACGGCGGAGGGCAGCGCCCACAGACGGTGGCGGCAGAGTCCGGACGAGGACAGATGCAGGGCGAGCCCAGAGGCAGCGACCGAGGCAGATGCTGGAAAGGGGGCCTTGGCGCTACGGGGACCAGGAGGCTGAGACAGCCAGGGCCCGCCGCAGACGGGCAGGGAGGGAAACTGAGGCAGGGCCTCCTAGAGGGAAGCGCGCCCAGGAGCCAGCCGGGACGGAGGGCGGCAGGGCGCGGGCCCGCGGGCTGTGAGCAGCCGGTGCCCGAGGACGCGGGAGGCACGCGGGCCGGGGGGCGGGCCGGGGGCGTGGAGGGGGAGGGCGCGCGGGGGGGCCGCTGATTGGCTGGCGCGCGCGGTGGGCGGAGCGCCCGGGCCCTGACCTGGTGGCGGCCCCGCCCCCACGGGGGCGCCTATGCGCGGACCCCGGGGCTCCGCGGGGTCCAGGTGTTTGGGTCCCGGCCCGGCCGGCTCTGCTCCCGCGCCCAGGCCCGTGGGGCTCCGGGTTGGAGGGGGCAGGTCCTGGCCTGCGCTCCCCCCGCCGCCCCGCCCCGGGGCCCAGATTCCGGCGTCCGGGGGCGGACGGGAGACGCCCGGCCCGTCTGCCCGCCCCGGGCCCGTCTGAGCCGGCGGGCGGGGCGCCTGGAGGGAGGCCGGAGACCTGCCCTGGGCGCGCCCGGGCCATCCCGCCCTCCCCGGGGCCGGGCCTCCTCCCTCAGACCCGGGCCGCCTAAGCTCTGGGTGTCCTCGTGCCCCCAGGTGTTTGCCACCTGGTCCTGGTGGTGCTGAGCCTCTGGCCAGAGAGAGCTGCTGCCCGTGGGCCGCCTCCTGGCCCCTCGCGAGCGTCCCCTGACCCCCGGGCGGAGCTGGACAGCGCAGTCCTCCTGACCCGCTCCCTCCTGGTGGACACGCGGCAGTTGGCCGCACAACTGGTAGGAGAGGGAGAGGGCACTGGGGCCAGAGTCCCTGGGGGTCTTTGCACCAGCCGGCTGGAGGGCAGAGCCTGGCTGGGCTGGGGTTGGAGTCTTCCTTACAACTCTTCCTCTCCAGAGAGACAAGTTCCCAGTGGATGGGGACCACAGCCTGGACTCCCTCCCCACGCCGGCCATGAGCGCTGGCGCACTGGGCGCCCTGCAGGTATGGGCCTGGCCGGGCCGGGTGTTCAGGCGCATGCAAACTGGCGGTGGAGGGCATCCGGGCAGGGTCTCCTGATGCCCTGTCCCCTCTGCAGCTGCCCGGTGTGCTCACCCGGCTGCGAGCCGACCTGCTGTCCTACCTGCGCCATGTGCAGTGGTTACGCCGGGTGGGAGGCCCTTCGATGAAGACCCTGGAACCTGAGCTGGGCACCCTGCAGGCCCGACTGGACCGGCTGCTGCGCCGGCTGCAGCTCCTGGTACGCCTGGCTCCCAGACCTCACCAGTCCTGCCCTACCTGCACCCCATCACCTGCGACGCCAGTGCC
The DNA here is from genome assembly GCA_004027455.1 of Hydrochoerus hydrochaeris. Classification (NCBI taxonomy): domain Eukaryota; kingdom Metazoa; phylum Chordata; class Mammalia; order Rodentia; family Hydrochaeridae; genus Hydrochoerus; species Hydrochoerus hydrochaeris. Next base: position 62,674 of record PVLA01003597.1, on the reverse strand, counting down.
TGAGACCTTGAACCCAGGGGCTCCAGTGTCCCAGAGTCATTCTGGAGACCCAGGGCCCAGCCCGGAGCCCTGCTCTAAGACCCCCAACCCTGAGATGCCCAAGACCCTGTGCCATGGCCCTGCAACTGACTGAGGTCTCAGACCCCACAATCTGGCCCTGAAAGACCAGACCGTCTCCTCTTGACCCTGGCATCCCATGGTTCTGGCCTTGTGTCCCTGAGAAACTGTCAGATGCCACAGCTCCAGACTCTGCCCAAGACCTCACCTCCCCATCCTGAGGCCCTGGGACTTTAGGACCCAAATCTTCCCAAGATTTGGAGGCCATGGCCCTCAAACAATGACAAGCTCAAACTCGCTTGAGGCCCAGGCCCCAACTCCAAGCTGCAAAAACTTGATCCCACCATCTTTGAGATCCCTCCACAATACCGATGCCCCCAGAACCTACACCCGAGGGCTCAGACCTGGACCCCTGACCCTGACCCCGGCCCTGACACCTGTTCTACCTTCTAAGGCAGAAGGGCCCAAAACCTCTGCCAGTGCTGTACCCCCACCCCCGCTGCTGCTAACCTGTGCCCTCTCCTGACAGATGTCTGGCCTGGCTTTGCCCCAGGTGCCCCCGGAACCACCGGCCCCACCCCTGGCGCCCCCTGCCTCAGCCTGGGGAGGCATCCGGGCAGCCCACGCCATCCTCAGGGGGCTGCACCTCACCCTGGACTGGGCCGTACGGGGGCTGCTGCTGCTGAAGACCCGGCTGTGACCCAGGACCCAGCGCCATCGCTGTCCTTCCAGGCCTCGTCTTATTTATTTATTTATTTCAGTCCTGGGGCGCCATAGTCAGGGGATGCCCCTCCTCGTGCCCTGTTAGACAGACTGGGGCGAGAGGGCACCTGTGCCTTATTTATACTTATTTATTTAAGGACCTGAAGGAGAAGCAGGTGACTCTAAGTCGCCAACTCTGTAAGGAGCCCTCCCCCCTGGCCAGGGCGGAGCATATACTATTATTTATTAAATGATTACTTTGTAAGTTTGGGGTGGGCTTCAGGTATTTGTGAGGAAGCCTCCTGAGAGAGGCAGGAATTGTACTTGTGCTCTGACAGGACCTGCGTGCTGGGAGCTGAGAGCTGGCACCTCACAAGCAGAAGGCTCCATGGACGGCACCTGCAGGGACTAAGCCGGGAGCTCAAGGTTGTCAGTTCTGGCAACGTTCCTGATGTCAAATGGGAAAGAACCTGGTGTCCAGTGGTAGGGACAGTTCACTATCGCCCATCTCCCGTGTCTCCACAGCTGCCAGGCACGGGGAGGGGAGCAGGTGAGAAGACAGCCCATGGTCGCATGCTGTCCTAGCATGGCAAGGCAGCAGGCCAAGGCCGGGGGTGTAGTTCAGCAGCACAGCACCTGCCTGCCAAGTTCGAGGTCCTAAGTTCGATTCCCAGCACTAAAAAAAAAAAACAAAAAAAAACAGCTGTCACATCATCCAGTGCTGTGTGCCTCTTATTTACTATGTATATGAATTTTTAAATCCTGGAGGGAAAGACACCAAAACGCTGGTGCTGGCTGGCTGAGGGTTGAGGCAAGAGGGATTGGGAGTGATGTATCGTTTGCACTTGTATCTTCCAGAATTTCTACCATGACTGTATTTTGCATGACATTTAAAAATAACAATAAACACTATTTTTAGAATGATGGAATATTGTCCTTCCTCCCCCTCCCCATAAAAAGAACTCTCAGAAATGAATGAGAGAAACCACTAGCTGGGTGTGGTACCGCATGCCTGCAATCCCAGCGTTCAGGAGGCTGAGGCAGAAGGATCGCCACATGTTTGAACTTCCAGAATTTTCTTAAGTCCTCAAATATGCCCATTTTCCTGGCAAGGAACCTGGCATCCAGACAGGCAGGGCAGTGTCTCTGTTGCTCAAGGTCACACAGCTAGGAACAGATAGAATAGTGATTTTCTTCTACTTTCGTTTTTTTGCTGGTAGAGGAGAGGACGGTACCCAGGGCCTCCGGCATGCCAGGCAAGCACTTACCACTGAGCTACATCCCCAGCCCTTCATTCTTGGTGACACTGGGAATTGAACCTGTGGCATCACACATCCTGGGCAGGTGCTTGCCCACTGAGCTATATTGCCAGAGCCATCTTTGTTCACTACTCTGACATAGGGTCTTGTAACGTTGTCCAGCCTGGCCCCAAATTTGCAATCCTCCTGCCTCAGCCTCCCAAGTAGCTGGGATTACTAGTAGGTATGTGCCCCTGTACCTGGCAAAATTGTGATTCTTCTCTGGACGGGCCTCACCTGAAAACTGATGTCCCTTTCTTTACAGCTCAGGGTTCAGGGACAGTCAACAGGGACCTCCACTATTAGCAGTGAGGACATTGAGGCTGGGTATGGGTTCGAGTGTTACCTAGGGTCCAGGGCAGGGTCAGTGGCAGAGCTGGGACTGTGTCAAGCCCTTTGATTAATAGTCCACTTACAATAATGCAGAACACCCTGCGGGTGCGGGGTGCATACTGTCTGAAGTTGAGTCTGGCGTGGGGGTGCTGCCCTTGGTCTGGGTCCCGATTCTCCCACTTCGGCTCTCAGGGCGCCAGGAGAGCCCTTGGCATGAGACCCTGCGTGTCAGCTGAGGTCACAAAGCCCCCTCTGGGCTCCTCCCCCAGGCCAATGCTGTCCACCCCCCCAGGACCATGGCCACGGCAGGCATCTCCCAGGCCTGGGGAAGCTGAGCTCCAGGGACCAAGATCAGCAGCCTGGGGTGGGGGTGGGGGTGGGGGACCCCTGTGTAGTGAACCCCTATGGGGGTCATGAAGCGTTTGTGGAACACCCAGCTGTCCCAGCCAGTCCGGGGCCCCCAGAAGTGGGTCCCCGTTCTGGGCAAGCTACAGCAGACCCTCCAGAAGGGCGAGTACCTGCCCCTGCGTCCAATGCCCATGTTCGAGAGTAACTTTGTGCAGGTCCCCATCCATCTGTGCCCCGGGGGGCTGAGGGCAGGACACGGGGTGGGGGGTTAGGAGGGGCCTGGAAGATGGGCCTGAAGGGGTTCAGGCTGGGTGCTGCAGGCAGCTGGTGACAGGCGGTCCCAGCCCTGCTCCTGGGCCACCTCAGGTAACAGCTGTCGGAAGCCCTGTGTTCCTGCATCGCGGAGCTAACCGGCTGACCATGGGTGTGGCTGCCTCTCTGCCTGGCCTGGTGCTTCCAGACATCCTGCTCGTCGCTCGTCCCCAGGCCAGGGACGGCTCCCACCTGCAGCTGACCAGGTGCCCATCTGCCCCCGCTCCAGCCACCCCCGCCCCCACTCTGCTTCTAGCCACTGTCTGCTGTCCCCCAGGATGATCCCCCTGGACTTTGTGCGCCTCTACGTCCACAACTCGTCCGCCCGGCGCCTGAAGCTGCGGCTGGTCACCGGCCGCTGCTACTACCTGGACCTGGAGGCTCCAGACCTCGAAGTAGGCTTCCTGTTTGACTGCTGGGTGCGCCTGGCCCACCTGCTCCAGGAGCCGGTGACTGCCAGGGCCTCCCGGCCCCTGCACCCATCTGGCCAAGGTTCTCTGGCCAAGGTGCTCGCCTCCACCTGGCACCTGCAGGTGGGACCCCAACACACAGGCTTTGGGGTGGCGGGCCTAGGAGGCAACAGTGCCTGTTCCACAGGGACGAGGTCCCCAGGCGAGGGGTGGGGCTGGCCCGGAGGTGAGGGCCGAGATCTGGGCGCGGCCTGATGCCCGTGTGGGTGATGGGAAGGTGGACGCAGGGGCAGTGGCCCCTCCTGACCGCCCCTCCCTGTCCACAGGACCTGGCCCACCGCAGGCACACGGGTGAGTGGGTTTGTCAGCCTCAGACCCTCCCCTCAGGGTGTGGGCAGAGCCCCAGTACTCGGCCTCCTTCCGTGGTTCTCCTCTCTCCCGTTAGCCACTCTGGCGGAACCCCCCTTTCCTTCTATGACGCCAGCTGGATGGAAGCAGAAGGCGAAGGCAGCCAAAGTGAGGTGGGCAGGCGGCCGGGGTGGGGCCGGGGTGGACTCAGGCTGCCCCGCCCTGACTGCCCCACCCCCACCCGGCCTCCAGCGCAGGTTCAAGTCCCGGGCTGTGGGCGACTCCATACCAATCATCTCGTCACAGTGGGAGCATGATGCCCTGAGGGCAAAATCCACAGAAAAGAGGTGGCCTAGGGCTCTTGCTGCTGGTGGGGTTCGGGAGGAGGTGGAGAGCCTGGCCTTGACACCACCAAGTCCCACTGTGTTGCTCCCACAGGTCCACCCCCGGTGCCAACCCTGACAGATATGCCGTCCAAACCCACAGTCCTGGTGAGAGCAGCCCTTCCCTCTGTGGCTGCGTGGACCCCACCCCCACCTCAGCTTGGGTCACCCCAGAGGGTTCAAGCTGCACTCTCCCCACCAGCTGAAGCCAGCATCACCATCCGCACTATCTTCAGTGTGGTCTCCAGCACAGTCCAGCAGGCGAGCCACACCAAGGCCCGACCGGCTGGGGTTGCAGGTGGAGGCAGGGCTGGGTCAGGTCTGCAGGCTCCCAAGTGGGGCTCTTCCCTGGCGCTAACCCTGCACCACTCTCCCAGGACCAGAACTGCCCACCTGATTGCAAGGAGGCCCTGGGCCTGGAGCGTCCGATTGAAACCCAGTCTCACTGTGTCTCCGGGGACTGATGCACCTACCCCCCGAAAGGGACCAGCAACTCTGCAGAGCTGCTCCTGTGGCAGCAGGACATTGAGGATTTCCTGGACGCAGAAGCCAGCACCCTGTCCCCTTCCTCCTTGGACACAACTTCTCACTCTCCTACTATGTACCTCTGTCCATCCTGTCCCTCTTTCCCCAACCCCCAGGAGAGGGCCAGGCTTGGGAACTCACAGCTGGGCCAGCGGCCACCTCCCTCCCAGAAGGCCCGGCCTGGAGCTCGCCTGCAGTGGGGGGTACCGGTCATCATAGAGCAGTCACAGAGGGTGCCGGCTGTCCTGGCCCTGTCCCAGAAGACCCCAGCTGTCTCTGCCACCCCCTGCCCATCCCAGAAGGCCCCAGTTGTCCTCTTCCCACCCCACAGGCTACCACCCCAGGCTTGGACAGCTCCACCTGCACGCATGGGTCCCCAGAAGGCTGCATGTCCCCCTGCCTCAGAGAAGGAGTCTCTGCTCCTGCCAACTCCATCCCAGCAGATGCCCGCCCCTCCCCGCTGTCCCCAGGTGGCCGTCAGCCCTCCTATCTCCTGGGAGAAGACCCCAGCCCGGTTCCCCACAGCACTGTCAGGACCTCCTAGAGTGGATGTGACCAAGAGAAGCAAGTCTGAGGGGCCGCTGGTGCCCAGGGTGTTGGTGGGCACCCAGGAGGTGTCCCTGGACCTGCCCTTCACCACCACCACAAAGGAATCCAAGGAGGTACTGCTCAGCCAAACCCCGGTGGTCACTGTGGTGAGGCGGCAGAGTCAGGCAAAGTTGGAGGATCCAGCCCACAGAAGGCGGGAGGAGGTGTCGTTGGACCTGCCCCACATGAGGTCCAAGGAGGTGGAGCAGAGCTGGGTGAGGACCCAGCAGAAGGCTGTCAAGGCACAGGGCCAGGAGCTCAGCAGGGCCTTCTCCGTGGAGGGGCTCATGATGGCCTAGCTGATGATCATGGTCAACTCCAGGGAGCAGTGCCCAGGGCCACCTGGGGAGTCCCTGCCCTCTGGGCTCTGGGTGACTTCCCAGACAGCAGCCATGTCAGTGGACAGCCAGGCCCTATTGCCCGTGAGCCCCAGCTGGCTGTCCTTGCTGAAGGGAACAGGAGTGGTGGTCAGGGGGCCGCCAGAATGCCACCTCTGGGTGAAGGAGAAAATGCAACGGGGCTCTGAGGGACCTTCCCAGGGGCCCCTCTGCTCTGGCCTGCCCCCAGCAGCCCGGTGGTGGCTGCAGGCCCCCTGGTTTCCATCCCCCTGCCTGCCTCACGTTGGGAGGACTTGCCACAACCTCTACCGCCACTGCCAGCCTCCAGCTCAAGGGCCAAAGGTCCGGACAGGGCACCCCAGCCTCTCCCAAGTACCCCTCAAAGGCCCCCGAGTGTGCCCCAGCAGCGCCCTCCAGCCACCACGGAGTCGTCCTCAGAAGGCATCCTACCTGTACTCACAAAAGTCCAGAGTGTGAGGGACAAGGCCACCACAGCACAGATTACAAAGGGGAAGCTGGGCTCCCATCACCCTCTGGCCAGGTGTGTAGTGCCCATCCACTGTCGGCCGCATTATCCATCTGAGGGTGGAGAGGGTCAGTATCTCACTTGGGTTCATTCCCTCAAACTCTGTCCCTTAACCTCACTCACTTCCGGACGGGTGAGTGGTTTTGGTGCGTCTTGCAGTTGGCTGTGTACAAGTAGACAAGTAGTTCCTGACAGTAGAGACCCCACACACGATGCAAGCTTCGGGGTGGGCAGTACTGCTGGCACCTAGTGGGCAGAGATACCCGCACAGCACAGGGCAGGTCCCACATGACTAGCAAAGGCTGAGGAGTTGGAGTATTTGTGTCAAGACCCAAAGGAGACGAGCTCAATGATGCCGGGGTGATGGCCCAGCACAGGAGCCAGTGAGCTGCAGGACTTGGGCAGAGGGGAAGAATTGGTCAATGTGGCTTGGGGGCTGGGCAAGGGTGGTGGCCGGAGGTGCCGGTGGCTTGGGCAGGTGCGGAGATGGCGGGATGTGGAGGGCCCCCAGGCTCTGCCATTCCTCTGTGGGGTGAGCCATGAGATGGCCTTATGGATTGTCGTGTGATGTCCGAGGTGGGTGGTGAGGTCCCCAGTCTAAGAGACCCAGAGGCTGCGGTGAGTGGAGCAAGTTTCAGGGCAATCTGGAACTCCCTTTTGCACTTCTGGATTCTGAGGGCAGCTGGATAGAGGCATCTGGAGCTCAGGAGACGGTCTGGGGACTCCGGGTGTGCGGCAGGGTGACTCTTATCCAAGAGAGGAGGTCAGCAGAGGGAAGATGAGGCCAGCTGAGGTGGTTAGGGAGAGGGGACAGAGAAGGGACCTCCCCAGCCACAGCTGGCCAGGACCTATGGGGGTCACCTGCTGGGGTGGGAGACGAAGGCTCCAGAGAGCAGGTGGAGAGGGTGATGGCAGGCCACAGCAGGGTGACCCTTAGGGCCAGCATGCCTGGGAAAAGGAGCAGTATGACCATGAGGCCCGGGAACCCTCCACCCCCATCCACTGTCCACGGACACTGGACAAGGCAGGGAGCGACTGTGAATGAGTCAAGGTGTCACCGGTGTGAAAGTCACTGGCACATTCTCCTCCACCATGCCAGTCTCTTGACAGCTGTAGCTCTCTTCCTGCAGGCTGCTGCATTCCCAGCGCTTTCAGTAGCGGGTTACAGGGAACTGCACCTCGGCGGAGGGAGGCGGAGGAGCCCTGCGGGTCCAGGTACCCCTGAGACCCTGGGACCTGCCTTAGCCACCCAGAGGGCCCAGGCCTCACTTGGCCTTTTCCTCCCACAGGCCCTGCGGGCCCAGGGTACTGGGCGCCCTTCCTCGGAGGGCTGGCAAGGCTGGTGGGGTCCCTCCCTGGGAGGTGGGGTCCCTCCCTGGGACAGGCCAGAGCTGTGTGTACATTTGTATATGGCGCACGGGGTGGGAAGCGCCCCCCGAGTAGAAATTAAAGACCTGAGTCTGGGACTCAGCGCCGCCGCGGAGGAGCCTCAGGGCCGGCGCGTGGCCCCGGGTCGGGCCGGGGGGGTGGGGGGGTGGGAGGGAATGTGGATGGGGGGGGGTCTCGGTCCGGCAGCGCC
>PVLA01003597.1:0-54827 GCA_004027455.1 Hydrochoerus hydrochaeris | reverse complement strand
GACGCCAGGACCTCGGCCTGGTGAGGGCAGAGCCCGGGGCGGGACAGGACGGGGGCGCAGTGGGGGGACACCCCAGCCCAAGGAGCCTCCTCTCGCCCCACAGAGCGGCTGTCTCTGTGGATGTTGAATGTCGAAGCCCAGAAGCCCCCCGAGGGGAAATGGACCACACCGCCATTCGACCCCCGCTTCCCCAACCGGAACCAGACCCGTAACTGCTGCCAGAACTTCCTAGGTGACAGCCTGGGCGCAGGGCAAGAGTCCCAAGGCGGGAAGCCAGAGTACCGCCAGACACCGGGGACTGTTGTGGGGGCCAGAGAGGAGGGCGGGGCCCGGCCCGGGAGGAGGGGCCGAGTCCTGAAGGGGCGGAGCTCTGTCAGGAGGGGGCGGGGGCGGGAAGGGGCCGACTCAGGAGGGCGGAGCCAAGTCCTCAGGAGGCGGGGCGTTGTTTCAGCATCAGCTTCAGGCCGGGAGGAGGGGAGGGGCCTGGTTTGACTACTGGAGGGGGCTCAGCAGGAGGGGAGGCAGGGCCTAGGGCAGAATGGGAGGCTCCCAGTCTGCAAGGGAGGGGCCAACCTTAAAATGGGCAGGGCGAGGGAGCCTGGGCGGGGCCAAGACCCTGAGGGCGGGGCCTGTTCTGAAGTGGGCGTGGTTCTCCTGATCTCGCTCCCGCTCTCCGCAGACTTCCACCGCTGAGTGAAGGCAATGACCCACCGCGGCAAGAGCATGCAGCCCTGCGAGTACTATTTCCTCGTGTACCACTCACTGTGCCCCATCAGCTGGGTGAGCGGGATCCGGGGCTCTGGCGCACCAGACCGAGGGCAAGGGCGAAGGCGAGGGTGAGGGCGAGGGCAGGGATGCGACTGAGCCGCGCCCCCTCCTGGCCGGCCTCCCCAGGTGCAGCGCTGGGAACAACAGATCCAGGACCGGACCTTTGCAGGCAAAATATGACCGCCTAGCGCGGCACCTCCTCCGAGGAAGGCGGCCCCGTGATAGCCATCTCCTCGGCTCCTGGAGTCCTCACCAGCCTCACACCCGTCTCTAGGCACAAATAAAATCGTGTGTTGCCTATGCGTCCTGCTGCCGGGTCGGTGATGCACAGGGTAGGGCGGGGTGGGTCCTGTGTGTCTGCCCGTTATCAGAAAGAGTACTAATAACGGGGAGGTAGGCAAGGTCCAGCTGTGGCACACCCACCACTGGGCTGGGATAGTGCCCTGGCTGGGTACCAGGCTGTCTCACTGGCTCACCTCCACTGGGGAACACACCTGTGTTTCCTAGGACTGTGGGAAGAGGTGACAATGTGGGAAGGCACTTGCCAGCTGTTCCAAGTGTGCTGTTTGTCTACAGAAACAGCTGGGGCACTTAGAACACCAATACCAGTAATTCTGGTGCTCACTTTTATGCTGGGTCCTGAAGGACTAAGGGTGACCCCGTCAACCAGGCCTGTAGCCCCTGGAGGCATCTGGTCTACCTGGGCTCAGTATAGGGGTCAGAGAGCACCTGACCTCTGGGGTTTTCTGGGGAGGGGGACTCCCCAACTTGTGCTCATCTGAGAGCAGCACTCCTGCCCAGCACACATTAGCAATTTCCACACTGGCAGTCACTTTTTGTTTCTTTGTCTTTTTGAGACAGGATCTCACTATGCAGTTTAGGCTGGTTTTAGATTCGCTTGCAGCCCAGGCTGGTCTTGAATGTGCAATGATCCTCCTGCCTCAGCCTCCCCAGTGCTGGGATTACAGGAGTGCACCACACCTTGCTCACTTTCCCATTTTAAATCTCTCCAGCCTCTGCCTGTAGTCCCCTGTGGCTACCAATCTCCCTATTTCTCCCCAGTTTCCTGTTCTGCCCAGGATAATCCCCACCTCCTCGGGAGTCACTTCCCCTCTAGGGACCTGAGCCACCTGGTAAGCTTATGATGCCAAGCCTGGACTCCACAGAAATGTCCCCCAGGTCCCACCAGCTGGCCAGTGCCAATGTCAACTCCTGGAGCTTCCCTCAACTGTCCTACCCGACAGTCAAGGCAGGAACCCCAGGCAGCCAGGTGGGCTCTGCCCATGCACAGTCAAGGGTTGCAGTCCACAGGTGACAGTCCTGGTCACGTGGACCCTCTGAGTCCTGTCTTCATTGCTGCTGGGAAGACCTGTGGCCCCTCCCTTCATTTTTAATATGGGAAATAAAACAAAACAGGGCTTCATAGGAACAGCATTGTAAGAAAGGGATTTTCTCACCACAGAGGGAATCAAACAGGGTGTGCCCAACAGCCCACGCAAATGAATTTAATGTAAAAAGTTACCTGCTCTCAGCTCTCCCTTATTACCCCTTCTGCGTCCAGCACTGAAGGGCCACTCTAGACCACCTGCACCTGTGTGGCAGAGCCTCCTCTGCTGTCCAGTGGCCTTGCACTCCCCACTCCAGGGTGACCACGTCCAAGCCCCTGGGCACCCACAGGTGACCTCTGCAAGGCCCAGTGGTCTGAAAACTGCCTGTGTGATGCTGAGCAGGGAGCCAGAGCCCACAGGCACCTGCCAGCCCTTGGTCAAGAGCTTCCAGCTTCCTCTATCCTCCCTCAAAGCCTGGCTCTCCGACTGTCGAGGGAAGGGCACAGATCAAGGCATGGACTGGACAGGAAGACTGGTGCGTCCCAGCCCCAGTCCTGTGCCCCCAGCTGAGGGGTACATGGCTGAGAACCCAGAGCTCATAGTTTGGGCACTGACCGGGGTTGAACCAGGGCCTTTGTACTGAGCTATATTCCCAATCCTATTTTTTTTTGAGACAGTCTCACTAAGTTGCTTAATTCCCCTGGTTGCACTCATACTTGGGATCCTCCTGCCTCAGCCTCTTATAGTGCTGGTATTCCTTAATTCCCCTGGTTGCACTCATACTTGGGATCCTCCTGCCTCAGCCTCTTATAGTGCTGGTATTCCTGTGGACAGCTTCTGCCTCATGCCCTGTAGTCCTCAGAACCCACTGTTCTTTATCCTCCCAAAGCCTTTCACAGTAGGGCTCAGGGCCTAGGCCTGTGCTGCCCCTAAGACGTGAACCAGAAGAGAAAAGTCCCAAGGGTGCTGTTTATAACAAGGTTTTAATAAAATAAAAAAGTTCAAGTGGTTTCAATCCTCCAATATACCCCATTCTGGTGTGGCAAGGGGAGGGAGCCCCCCACACCCTAGTAGCACCAGGGATAGCACCATAGAAAGATGAGGTCGCACCCGGCCTCCCTGAGACCCGAGGGCAGTGAGGGGGCCTATGCTCCCAACACCCCCACCCACTGTTCCCACCTCAGACAGCTGCAGAGCAGAGCGAACCCACTCCCCATCCTGGAGGTGGTCCGAGAAAGCCAACCCTGGTTCCACCTCCTTCTGAGGCCTGGCTTCTGGGGAGACGCCATGGGGTGGCCCCACCCTCTTATGGCTTTGCTCCCTGGGGAGGGAGGGGCGAGAGGGCTCCTGTAGTCCTGAGATGGGGAGGGCCGGCAGGGCTCCCTGCTGTGTAGGGTGGCTCAGGGAACAGCAGTCACAGAGTGTCAGGGGTCAGATCCCCAGGGATGTATAAGTAACCACTCTTAGGCCTGGCCCATCACAACTCTTCGCTGTTGACATCCAGGTCGATGGAGCCATGGCTCACCACGAGCCGCAGACGCCTTCGCGGGGAGAAGGACGCAAAGGCGAGGGCCTGCTTGGGGACAGGGACAGAAGCTGGGATGGAGCCCGGGGCGCTGGAGCTGGCAGGAGCAGCTGGCAGAACTGGGGTGGGGGCTGGGGTTGGACGCGGGTCCAGGCGGCTGAGGTCCACGCGCACCACGGAAGGCAGCCCATAACGGCGGGCCCAGTGCCAGTCCTGTTGGGGGGCCCAGCGGGCACAATGGGGCAGCCCCAGGGCGACCAGAGCCTCTCCCAGCAAGCGGCAGTATGGGCCGCAGCCTCCCCAGCGGTGCAGGGAGACCTGGGCCTCACGGAGCACAGGGAGCAGGTGAGACTGCTGAGGCTGGGGGCGTCGACGCTTCCGGGGCCGCGCTCGGGGCTGAGGCTGGGGCAGCCACTGGAGCCAGAGTGGCAGGCTCTCCAGGGGGGAGACACTGGGCAGCAGGTGCAGAGGCTGGCAGACAGCTGCAGGAGGAAAACAGGAGGGCGAGGCGTCACCTTTGACAGGGCTTCTTCTGTGAGAGGGCCGAAAGGTACAGGGAGGCTGCAGGAGGCAGGAGGCATAAAGCAGGAGGGTCTCCACCCAGTGCTCACCGCAGAATGGGTCCCAGCGCAGGGGAGACAGGTGGGTGCAGGCCCGTGGGCCCAGCAGGCTCTGCTTGCCACTGTCCTGGCCTCGCTGCAGCCGACACTTGGTTTCCCGGAACGCATACTTGTCGGAGGGCTGCGAGGGCTGCAGCTCTGGCTCCCTGGACTGCAAGCGGAAAGCGCCTTCCCCCTTCCTGGGGCAGAGGGAACAAGGCTAGGATGACGCTGGGGCTGCAGATAGGGCCCGCCCCCCGGCCCTGCCCCCTCCCATCCCCCCTACCTCTCACATGTGTAGCATTCACAGTGCTCGTTCTTCTCGCCAAAGAAGCCATCACCGTAGTAGCAGGTCACCTCATCCCCCGGCTCGATGTCCCGCAGCGCCTTCACGCAGGCCGCATTCCCATCTGCGGGCACAAACTGGGGCCAGGCGCATTCAGCAGCGGGCCTGGAGCAGGGGCTGCTTTGCCCCTGCCTGCCAGGCACGCTGGTCCCCCCAGGCCCTCAGCACCAGCCACCCGCAGCGGCCACACTGGCCAGACCTGTACGCCGCGCGCCCCCTGGCTGGGGTCCGCGCCTGGCCTCCCAGCAGCAAGCAGTGCCAGCTCTACCCCCGCGCCCCGCCCCTCCCGCCCTGCGCACTTTCTTCTGGCTCCAAGGCCGGGGCCGGGGCCGAGGCTGCCCCCGAAAAACCCAGAGCCACCGGGCCTCGGCCACCTGCCTGTCCCCGTGGAGTAGGCCTTAGCGCTGCCTCTGGGACGACGTATCCCATGGCCGCACCTGCGCCTGCACCTAACTCCACAGCCCCTGTCCTGGAGGGGGCGTGACCAGTACTGTCCATTCGCCCACCCGTGCACGCACACCCGACGCTCCCCCGGAACAGTCCCGGACGCCAGCCCACCTGATGACCGACAGGCCAACTGGCCAGCCACTCCCTAGTATGCCCCCTCCTGCGCCCTTGTCCTCCTTCCCCCTCCCCCCTCTTCTTCTCCCCCCTTCTCTCCCCCTCCCCCGCACAGCCTTACCTAGAGGTAGCTCTCACAGGCCAAGCCCGCACCAGCTGCAGGTGGCGGCCTAGAAACAACCCCTCACACGCCCGCCCCCTGGCAGGGACAGGCTGACAACACCACCCGCGGGCTCACGAGGCCCCACGGCCTCTGGCACACCAGCTTTGCTTCCAAGTCCAGAGAGCTTGCTCCTTCAGCCCTCAGCACGCGGCTGCCACCTCTTCTGCGGTCCTGTGTGTTGCTGTCTGCACTGTGTCCCACCTGGCATCTGTGCACACACGGCACGACCACGAAGCTGTGCTGCTCACTCCAGGTCCCTCCCACACAGGAAACCAGTTTACACAGGACCTAGGGTGGGGTCTCACCAAATTGGTGAGAGTCGTCGCCCCAGGCAGGGTGGTGCAGCCAGCACTTGCAAACCTGAGTCTGCTCCTGGAGCCTGTGCTCGGCCCTGTCACCCTCTGCAGCTCCCTGCCACCCCAGACAAGAGAGACCTGGAACAGGAGTGCCCGGTCTCATCCCTTCCCTGCTGCTCTGTGTCAAGTGCTCTGGTTCTCCCCCTCCCTTAACCCCCCCAGAATCTAAGGGGTCCCTGGCTGTTCTCCTGCACATGCCCTCACAGCAGCCTGCCTAAGGCCAGGCTCCAGCAGGAGACCCCGGCTGCCACTCTGTCACCCAGCTCTACCAGGGCTGCTTCAGACAGCACCCTGTTTTAGGGCCCGGCCCAGCACAGGCCCTGTACTGCCCGGTCACAGGCCAACAGCTGCCAGGGGCCACAGGACCAAAGCCTGCTCTTCACTGTCCTGGACCCCTCACTTCCCACTCTGCCGGAACCCACGGGGCTTACCTTGCAGTTCGGTTTGCAGTCTGTGAAGAGCGGGTGGGAGAGAGAAGAGACAGTGAGCATGGCACAGGAGGGGTGATAGGAGACACGGGATAGGCGACAGGGACAAAGGATGAGGGATGGTGCCAGGGATGGGGACAGGGACAGGGTACAGGGCCTCACCGTGGTTGATGAAGGCGGCGGGGCCCAGCCACAGCTGCATGCTGCGCTTGCGCGTGGAGTACATGATGCTGAAGTCATTCTCACCGGCCCGCAGCAGGTCCTCGTCGGCCTCCCGCAGCTCGGCGATGCAGCCCACCAGCAGCTCCAACTTCTCGTTCTTCTTCCTGCCAGGGCCTCCAGGGCTCAATGCCAGAGGCCACTGTGAGCAACACTGCGGCTGTCCCCCCAGGACCCTGTTTCTGCACCTCACCCCCTCCCCCGCCATGGAGCAGGTTCCCTTTACCAAGCACGGGTGGACACGATCTTGGCCCCGTTGGTCTCCATGGAGTAGCGGGTACAGGGCAGGATAGTGAAGCCACTCTCAGGCAGGAAGGCACGGAGGTAGCGAAACACCTGTGGGGTAACAGCTGGGGTGAGGTGCAGGCAGGCGGGCTGTAGGAGACCCCTCTCCAGGACACTCTGGGTGTGTGGTCTGCACCTCGTGCCCCCTCATCACACAGAGGCAGGGCCCCTTCTCTCCTGTCTTCAGGACCCTGGGGCTGTGGTCAGGGGCTGGGCTCGTGCAGGAAGGGGTCCCTCACGTGGGTCTTGAGGGCAGCCTCCTGCCGAGGGCCCCGGCTCTGGAAGTAGTGGTCCATCCAGTCTCCCAGTGTCAAGGCCCGGTACGCAGCCTCCAGGTCCCGCTGCCTTAGAAAGACCTCCAGTGCAGAGCGCAGGTGCTGCTGTCGCCGCAGGGTGGGCACAGGGCTAGGAGAGAGGGCATGCCTGGGTCCCTGGTCCCTGCCAACCCCTACCTGGAGCTGCAGGGGGGATAGGCTGAGGAGCAGGGTGCAAGGAAAGAGGTCCCAGAGTGCTGCCTTTGCCCCCCTAGGCTGCTCACCTGATGTTCATCTTATGGGTGCGGAAGCCGAGGTAGGGGTCAAGGACCAGGCTGGTGGCCAGGTCATCATTCTCACACAGCTCCCGGGCTGTCACTCTGTCGGGGCCCATGCTGTTCTATGAACCATGCTGTCTCCCACAGACAGCAGGCAGCCTGGGGGCACAGCTGTGCACAGGACAGGAGGCTCCCAGAAGCAGGGTGGTACTCAGCGGGCCCTGTGGTCTGCACATCTGCAGACAGGAAGGAGGAGGTGAGGAGAGGTCCCAGGGCTGCACAGGGAGATCAACAAGTGCTCCTGACACTGGGCCTGCAGCACTGGGGCCTGTGTGGGTGGAGCACCTCCAAATCCCAGTACTGCAGCGCGATGCCAGCGCCCCAGCATCTCCCTCACTCCTGCACAGTCCAGGAAGTGAATTTTCTGTCTATACAACCCTATAAAGGGCTCGCGCTGTGGGACGGGCACAAGAGCTGTGTCACTGGGGAAGTCGGTGCCTGCCCGCAGGGTGCCCCCTGGGTGCCCTGCCCTGCCCGCCCCCACACACAACCCCAGGGAGTGGCCAGGAGCCTCAGGCAGCCTTCGAGGGATGAGGGGTGAGACCCCAGCACCTGCTCCAGCTGCGAGGAGTGTAGAGGGGGGCTCTGAGGACAAAAGTGGGCCAGGTGAGAGGAGAGGACAGCATGGAGAGATAGAACAGGTGAAATGGAAAAGGAACAGCAGGATAGAAAATCAAGCAGTTAAGAAAAATGAGACCAGATACAAGCGAGCGAGGAGGGAGGGTCTGTCCTGTACCCATACCATGGTGCTCCAGGCCCCTCTGAGCCCTGCCGAGGGGTGGATGGGGCCCGGCAAGGAGGGGGAGCGGCAGAGGCATCAGGACAGGCTACATCGCCGGGAGAGGGGTCTGGAGGAGCCAGAGGGCTGGCGACAAATGGAGAGGGGGTGCCGTGGAGCGCAAGCACCGAGGCCGGAGCGCGTGGGCGAGGACAGAGCAGAGCCGGGCACCGCAGGGCTGGGTGCGGGGAGGGGTTCGGGGGTGCCGGAGGCTGCGTCCGGAGGCCTTAAGGCTGGGGTCCAGGTAAGGGCCCGAGGAAGGCCCTTGGGACGGAGAACCTGGAGGAAGGCCAGGGATCGGGGAAAGGAGCAGAGAAAAGCCGGGATACCAGAGGGCAGTGGGTAGGAAGCGGGAACCCAAGGGAAGCGGCCCAAGGCTAAGGAGGTGGAAGGCCAGGGGGCGAGGTCAGGGGCGGCCTTGGGGTACACAGAGAGGCCTGGGGAAGAGGCTCTGGGGTGCAGGACAGGCCTGGGCGTTGAGAAGGGCCGGGAGAGGTTCTCGAGGATTAGAGAGAGGTGGGGGAGAGGCCCCGGGGTGCAGGAAGCTTGGGGGCTCAGGGTCGGCCGGAGTGAGGAGCGGGGAGACCCGGCTCCCAGGCGCTAGGCAGGGCCAAGGGCAGGAACAGCAGGGGCGGGGGCGGCTGGGAGCCCAGCGGCGAGAGGCGGGGGCCGAAAGGGGGCTCAGAGATCGGGCCCCGCGCCGCCCCTCACCCGCTGCTTCTCCTCCTCCTCAGGCTCCCGCGCTGCCGCCGCCACCACCCACAGCCTCCTCTACCTCTCGCGGGATAGAATTGTCGCACCACCCCTCTGTTTTGCGGGCCCCGCCTCACTACCATTGCTGCGAAATTCTATTGGCCGAGCCTGCCGCCATTCTTCCGTTGCTATGAAATTCACCCCACTCCTGTTGGCCGAGTCTCACTCCTACCCTCCCCTCTCAATTTGTCTGTGCCCTTACAAAACCCCGCCACGCCCACACTACCAGCAAGGGCCGTGAGCTACTGTCATTGGCTCACGTAGATTTCTGTCAACCGCTACCATGGGGATTGTCCTGCTTCTTCTCTATTAATGCCTGATGTCTACTCCCTTACTGGAGGACAGCGCCGTCTCTCCTTGCAAATACAGGTTGGGTCGGGTTATCCAAGTCCAAATAGAAGAGGGCGGGTCCCGTCACCTCCAGAGGTCTTATATGATTGGCTGAAACGGGCTATCTTTCCATTGGCTAAATTTCTGTCGGTCATTATAGTTGCGACCTCCTTATTTTTTTCCAGACACAGGAGGGAGAAATCCCTGGGCAGCGGGCTGGAGGCGGGTAGGGTGGACACGAACGCACCTCCCTCGCTCCCTCCCCTTGTGGCCTGCGGTTACCAAGGCGACAAAACTGTATTAACAGCCCTGCCTAGCTACAAAGGGCTTCCCCTTCTCTCCCTCTACCATTACTGCGTTTCATTTTGGAAATACGTATACATGAGGGCTTTGTGGGCCCTTATTGTCATATAACCCTATCGGAAAGAGGAGAGCCTGGGAAGCAGGGGCTTTGGAGAGAAGCCCTGACTTAGGGAGCGCTCGCTGCAGCCCCCCCCCCATTTAGGATCACGTCTCTGTTCAGTCCTAGAGGCAAACATCCTTAGCAACTCGTCAGCATTACGTCCTGCACAACACGCTCCACGCTCAGAACAGGCTGTCTTTGCTTTTGTTTTCATCCCAGCTGTACATTCGGTGTTCTGAAGCCCAGTGTACAGCACGCGCTTTGTTAAAATGCCTGCGATGGTCGACAATCAGCCAATGGGGAAAGGGCTAACAGTTCCTGCGCTGCTCTGTGACCCTGGGGAAGTGGCTTGCCATCTCTGCTTCAGGCTTCCATCTAGCAAACAAAGACCACCCCATGACTCCCATCATGATCGCTTCCCTAATCCCTGCAGAGGTCTAAGACTTCTCCAGCCCAGGGCGACCTCATGGCTGGGGCCATCACTGCAGCCAGATCTAGTGTTGGCAGAGGGGGACTTAGGTGAGGTGACAAGGTGACCTCTGCCTGGGAGAGACAGGGAATCAACTCCAGAGAAACAAAAGCAGCTTTGGGGCTGGGAATTTAGCTCAGCGGCATAAGCGCCTGCCTTGCAAACGCACGGTTGTGTGTTGGGTCTCCGTAACGATTAAAAAAAAAAAAAAAGCAGGTTTACCCAGGCAGGAGAGACTCCGGAAGACCTAGGCTGGCAGTAAAGTCCCAGCAGCCAGGCTAACGCTTAGACAGCCCTGGCCGGGCATGGTGGTGCCTGTAATCCCAATACTCCGGAGGCTGGGGCAGGAGTTCGAGACCAGTGTGGGCTACAAGGCCAGCCTGAACTGCATAGTGAGACTCGGGGAAAAAAAAAAGAAAAGAAAAGAAAAAGAAAGACAATTCTGTCAGCCGGAACTGGTGGCAAAAGCCTGTGATCCTAGCACCCTGGGAGGATAAAACAGGAGGACCACAAGTTGCAGCCCAGCCTGGGCAGTTTACTAAGTAGCAAGAATGCATTTCAAAAATTAAAGGTAGGGTGAAGGGTTTAGCTCAATGGTGGAAGTGCCTGCCTGGCAAGCACAAGGTAGTGAGTTCAGTCTCAGGTACAAAAAAAAAAAAAAAATTATTAAAGGGAGCTGGAGATGTAGCTTGGTGCAGAGAGCCAGAATTCAATGCCTAGTACCATAAAGGGGGGGAAAAAAAAGACTTTGTATGGCTAAGTAAATACCCTGTTGCATGCATGTATCACATGTTTATTTATAGGTTGGCATAAATTGGTGTTAGTTTCACATTTTGGCTGGTTTCAACCCCAGTACCAAAAAAACAAACAAGTCCAGGCTTTCTTCTTGGGGCAAACATACATGAAGTTTCACACAGAGGGAAGAGCTAAGCACAAGAACCCTCACCACAGTGCCATACGATGACAAACTGAAATATCCCAGCGGCCATCAGCAGCACAGCAGCTCTTTTGAGATGACCGAGTTCTGGACCGATGTAGCACCAACAGTTATACAAGATAGCGCACCTCCTTAATGCGACTGTGGTGTACTTTAAATGGTTGCTTGCAATGGCGATTTTTATGTGTTGTGTTTGAAAGGTTCTTGACCTAGTATAAATTACTGTATAACCATGGCGATGGTCTAACATGGTGGGAGGCCAAAGCGGGAACACTTACCACTTCCTGCTTCTTCAGCCCTAATTGCAACTCTCCTTCCTGTTTGCACACATGGAGAATTCCAATCAGTTCCTCACATGTCATCAATATCCACTATGTGCCACTTCTGATCAGAGGTCATATAACCCTCTGCCTCGCTGCATCTGGTCAAAGGAGACAGCCCAACTGCTGTGGGTTGTGTGCTCCTTTCCATGTCTTCAACTCAATAAACCTGTTCATTTTGTACTTCTCTGTTGCGCCAGAGTAACATCATGGTGCCATGACTCGGATGGCAGAGTGCTAGCTCCTGTGAATCTCTCCCAGTTCAAGCTTCCTGCTTATGAACCACCTTTTTTTTCCTCCAGGACTGTTTATTTGCTGCTGCTAATCTGCATACAACACTGATCCTCTTCACTCATCACAGGTGAGCTGCCGCCTGGGGTTTTCTGTTTTCCTTCCTAAAATTTGCAAACTTGTGTCAGAAAATCTATCCGTTGGGTTGGTTGCCGTTCCTGAGCACAGATACCAGTTTTTATGTTCCTTGGACAGGACAGCCTGAGGCAAAACTGTTATGCTCTTGTTCTCTGGGACCTCATCCCACACTCCTTGGTGACAGCTGATGAGAATGGGTTGGGACCTTCCGTGTCACACTTTCAAAACAGGTGAGGACTTCTTTTGATAGGTGTGACCCAGGACAGCTTCCACCCTCCTTGAGGGAGGGAGCTAAAGCTCTTACTTCCCGAGGCAAAGCTGTTCTCTCAGCTCACTTATAATTCAGTTATGGGGACCATTTCCTGTCGCCCAAAAAGCACACTTCTTGGATGCCTGGTTCATAACCTTGGTGCTCTTGGCCTTAAAAAGGCTATACAAACCAAAAAGCAGATATTTTATTTATATTTTTGTCACAATGGCGGCAAGTTGGCAGAAACCCTTCGTTTTTAGGCCTTTTTCACTTTGAGGATGTGTCCTCTCATTCTGTCTTGTATAATGACCCAGATACTTCTGGCCCACTCTGCTTCACCAGGATCTCTACCTCCCTCCCCACCAGACCCCTTAGATAATACACCTCCTGTCTTTACGGCTCCTCCCCCATTATCTCCAAGGCCAAATCCCACAGCTTTCTCAGAGGTTTCTGATCCCCCTGCATCATCCTCTCCCTCTTCCTCACCCGCAGGGGCCTCTAATCCTTCCCTTAGTTTCTCTACCCAGTCTCAGATTTCTTGATCCCCTCCACCTGAGCCATCTATCCCATCGGATGGCTCTTCTTCATACCCTACTTCTGTGCTGTCATTTTCCCTGCCAGCTCACCATACTTGGTCTCCTGTGTTTCAGCTACCTAGCAGGCCACATGATATTTGACTGCCATCGTGTGATCCTATACCACATGGTCATCAGCAGCCATCTTGTTGCAGCACACATGGAGGACAGCCACCATCTTGTGGTCCTCCTCCATGTGACAGTACACCACCATCTTATAACAGGTCACAGGGTAAACGGCCGCCATCTTGCAGTCCCTCATCATGCGACCAGCAGCCATCTTGTTGTGGGTCTCATTGTAATCAGTCGCCATCTTGTGCTTCCCTGTCGCATGGTGGTCGATCACAGACTTCTGCTGGGTAGTTGGTAATTGCCCACAGACTTCTGCTGGGCAGCTCAGTGGCCATCTACACCTCTCACTCCACAGCCTTCTCAGCCTCAGTCCCTATTCCCCTTCAGGAATAGGCAGGTCCCAAGGGACTAGTTCATATTCATGTTCTTTTTTCCCCTTGCCAACTTATCTTAGAGTAACCATAAATTAGGTTCATTTTCTGCTATTCTTATTTCAAGAGATCTCTATTAATTAACCTACAAAATTGTACACACTAGTGTTGCAATCTAACTCTTAGTGCTGCCATTCTGTTCTGTATGCGCCACGCCCTTTGACCTTTAAAAAAAAACAAAACAGGATGTCCTGTTTCCTCAGGAATGCACAGGTGTGGGGCCCCCCACATCTTTGTGGTTTTCCCCCTTTATAAACCACCCTCAAATCTTAGCCCATTTGCACAGCAGTGTAAATTCTACCCTCACTCTGTGTCGCTGGATACCAGCCTAAAAAGCGCTCTCTTCCCTCCAAGACATCTTGGCCTTTTTATTCTTTTTGCCTTTTTAAAATTTTCATTTTATTTTGGGGTGCAGCCTTTTGGGGTACAACAACTAGTCTATTTATTATAGTTCAAATTGGCCAAATATATTTGAGTGCACTCTGACTTTGTAAGATGTGTTTGTCCAGTCTATTTATACTATACAGGTCATCTGTCCATGTTTGTCCATTTGTCTGCTCTGTAAACAGCTGTTCCTTTTTATTTGAGCTCAACAATCTTTTTTCCTTTTTCTTTTGCATTTTCAGATCATTAGATCAAGGTTTATTTGGGTTATACATTTAAAAAGCATGCTTCCACCTAGGTTGCCATCTGGTCAAAATGATGCTAAAACTGGTTAAACAAAATCCCTTGGGGTGAGGAGAGCCTGGACAAGACTTCAACTGATGAATAAGAAAGTGGCCTCCTGGTAACTTTAACCAGCTTTTATTCATTAATTGGAGGCCTCAAAATCTCCATAGGCTTATGGGAGACACCCCAACTAAAGCTCATATGACTAAGACAATTTATTGTTGCTGATCTTATGGTATATTCACACCTTTAAATATAAAATTGGAATTGTTTATGATGATAAATATTTGCTTTCAGATCCAGATATCTGATTCTTGTGTTCCAGCCAGGAGATCCAAGTCAAACCAACATGAGGTCACCAGTCAAATGATAATTTTTAAACAAAAGTTTATGTAGTGTATATGTTATACTTGAAGATACTTAAATATTGAGCAGTCCAATGTCACAAATTTCTTCAGTGCTCAAATGTTAAAACACTCATACAAAATAGTAGTTCCATTTAATGTTCTATGTTAAGCCTCTACTGCACTGTACTGTTATCAATCTTTTCTTCTGGATATTCAAAAATTAAAATATAGAGATAATCATAAATTCCTTTTAGGGGCCGGGGATTTAGCTCAGTGGCATAAGTGCCTGCCTGGCAAGCATGTGGTCATGAGTTCAATCCCCAGTACCAAAAAAAAAAAAAAATTCCTTTTAGATTCCTTTTACTGGGATCCACCAAATCTTTTCCAGAAAAAGGTTATATGATGCATATTGAGGCCATAATTAACTATACTCAACTGGCCTTAAATGACACTGCAGCTGATCTCCTAAATAAAAAGGTAAAATTAATAAAACAGGCCATCCTCCAAAATCAGATGGCATTAGACATTCTAACAGCACAGGAGGTATTTGTACAATTGTAAAACCTAAATGTGTGTATGACAAATGAATGACATGTCAGTTTCTGAAATTCCCCAGACCTTATCCTTATCCTCCTTATGGGAAGCCATTACTAAAATTATACTCATAAATATCCCGTTGATTCTATTATCTGACTCCTGCATACTTGATTCTTTGCCTTTGTCTCATTTAGACTTAAAGCTGTACACATACCCAAGATGAAAATGCCTGGTATCTACTGAGGGCCACTAGTTAAAAGCTCTGCAGAGTATCCCTGACTGCTGTTCAACAACTTCAACCCCATTCAGCCTGAAGAAGTCAAATCAGTCTCCACCCATTATCCCTCATGGCAGTTTGGGTTACTTCTTCAGAGGAAAATTGCTACAGGTAGCTAAGTCAGTTAAAAATATTATAGACACAGCTGAGGATTTAGCTCAGTGGCACAAGCACCTGCCTAGCAAGTGCAAGGTCCCGAGTTTGATCCCTGGTACCAAAAAAATATATTATAGGCAGTCAGACAGGGCTAGGGCCTCAAAGGAGCCAGCATAGAGGACCGTGGAGGAGACAGATACCTGCCAGATCCCAAGACAAAAAGCTAAACTTGGCCCTCAAACCCCACAGAGAGACCTTCTTAATATGGCTTTTCTTCTTTTCAACAGCAGAGATAAAAATCAAAAGGAGGAAAAATAACAACCTGATCATTTAGCAGTGACACTTGGAGCTCTAAGACAGGTAAACTTAGACAAGGTGGAGCTGCCCGAGCCCCACCTGGACTATGCTTCAAGTGCAACAAAAAGGACCCTGGGTAAGAGAGTGCCCCCTCTGCAATCTCAAGGGCCATTGGAAGAGCAACTGTCCTAGCCACCAGAGAGTGGGTAAGCCATCCTCTAACTCCTTGCCCTCACAGGAGATCTCATCACCACCAGATTCATTGCCGACTGATTTACTAGGACTTGATACTGAAGACTGATGGGGCTTGGGGTCCACAGCCCCCCATTAAGGTGTCCTCCTCAGAGTCCCAATCCAACTGGAGGTCTCAGGTAAGATACTCTGTACTTGTAGACATGGAGGCCATGGATAGTGTTCTTCCTGAGTTTTCAGGTCATTATATTAAATCCTCAGTCTCTATAGTGGGTGTTGGCAGCCAACCTACAGAGCCCCTACAGACACTATTCCATGCAGGTTCCAAACTCTCTTCTTCACCCATAGCTTTCTGGTAATTCTAACATGTCCCATCTCCCCTTTAGGTAGAGATCTCCAAAAGCTCAACTTCCCCTTTACCTTCTCCCCCTCACAGCTCTCATCCTCCAGACATCATCACAGTGCACTTCAAAGCCATCCCCTGCCCTCCCTTCTTCTCTGGTCAAATGCATAGTTTGGGATACCTCCCATGCCACCAGGCTATCCATGCCACCTATGCCTGTTTTAATTTGTCTCAGCGATCGCTGCTTTTCCTTGCATTCCTCAATATCCTATAGCTCCCAACATTTACAGGGACTTAAACATATAATCAAGAGCCTTTTAGACAATGGTTTTCTTAAACCTGCCCATTCACCCTACAATACTCCCATTCTCCTGATACTCAAGCCTAAGGGGTCCTATCATCTGGTACATGACCTTAGGGTAATCAATGATGCTGTTACCCCAATTCACCCAGTGGTGCCAAATCCTTGTACTATGTTCTCTCCATATCCCTCCCTCCACCACTCACTTCATAGTCCTAGACTGACCCAGACTCTCAGGTCTCAACAACTTACACCTGTCATGTCTATATTAGAACCTCTCCTCAGGAACACATACTACCCCTTTCCTTTCCTTAGCTACTCATCAATTTCACAGACACCCCTGGTCAGGACTGACAAGTAGATTTTACACACATGCCCCACCACAAAACTCTCAAATATCTTTGTCTGTACTTTTTCAGGATGGATAAAAGCCTTTCCCACAATCAGCAGGGAGACTGCGGATATAGTTACTAAAGTCTCGTTACAATAAGTCATTCTAAGGCTTGGTCTGCCTCAGAGTATCCAGTCAGATAATGGTCCAGCCTTTATTTCTCAGATGTCTCAGTGGGACTATGGAGTGGCCCCTACCTGGTCTTCCTTGGAACTTCAACAGTGATCAAGGTCACTGGACTGCCATCCTGGTTCCACATTACTCAAGCATATGATGCCCTCCTAACTCTAACTGTCCTGACTAAATATTCTGAGTGGTCATCTCATCTCCTATCTCCTGTCTTCATCTCACAATTTTCAGGCTAAGTCATGTTTTGTTATCCTATTTGGTTCCTGATCCCTTACATTAGATTAGTTAATTTTTTCACTACAACTGTTAGTTCTCTCCACCCTCAGCTGTTTAGTTAAACATGAGACTCCTGTAGGTCTAAGATCTCATGTAACTTACAGTGACACAGCCATGGCCCTCCCACCCCTACTTTATAATTTCCAAACATGTTTCAACTGCCAGGCCTTACATTTCTCATGCTTCTTATTCTTTCCAGCTCAACTCCTGGACCAAGGACAAGTTCTACCTACCTATACTTTTAACTTCTACTCTTTCAGATGGGGGAATAATCACCTCTCATAACTCCACCCCTCCCAACCCCATGCTTATTTTTCAGATTCTTCCTCACCATGGCCCTGATGGAATGACACATTTGGGTCAAGGGCACTTTTCCTTCTACCTTTCCTGGGACCTTTAAGTATGATAGTGATCAGCCTCCTCATAGCACCTTGTGATTTTATTTCTCCAATCTAGGATGTGAGTGTTCACCAATGATTAATTCCTTGTCCTGGCTGAAACACCTTGTACCAGCTTCTACATGGGCATCAACTATCATCCCATCGACCACCTAGACCACAGTAGGAAGCCCCTGTCCAGCAGGAAGTAGTAAGAGACAGTCTTCACCATTTTCCTAATAATGCAAAGACAAAAATGAAAGGTTCTTGTCCTAGTATAAATTACTGTACAGTTATGGTGATGGTCTGACACAGTGGGAGACCAAAGCGGGAACACTTACCACTTCCTGCTTCTTCTTCAGCCCTAATTGCAACGCCCCTTCCTGTTTGCATAGACAGAGAATTCCAATCAGTTCCTCACCTGATCAGTTCCTCACACGTCCTCACTATCCACCACATGCTCCACTTCCAATCAGAGGTCATATAACCCTCTGCCTCTCTGCATCTGGTGGAAGGAGACAGCCCAACCACCATGGGTCATGTGCTCTTTCCCACATCCTCAGCTCAATAAACCTGTTCATTTTGTACTTTTGCTTCTCTATTGTGCCAGAATACTCTAACAGTGTTTGTTTGTTTGTTTGTTTGTTTGTTTGTTTGTTTTGTACTGGCAACCGAACACAGGGCCTTCACACTGAGCTGTGTCCACAGCCCTTTATTTTTCAGTTTGAGACAGGGTTTCACTAAGTGGCTAAGTTGCTCAGGCTGGGCTCTAATTTGTGACCCTCCTGCTTCTGCGACCCATAGTTCTGGGATTACAGGGTGGGCCACCATACCCAGCCCTGGTACATATCTTGATTGGGACCTCTTGAGAAACCCAAACCAGGCCCCCAAGGCTAAGTCCCTCCCAAATTCCTGCCCCACAGCAACTCTGGGAGCTGGGGAGTGTTGCCCAGGTCTGTGTCACTGCAAGGTGGGGAGTGTCACACACATCTAGATTAAAATCTCATTTGCTTACTAAACCCTCCTTATGCTGTTTGGTTGTTACCTCATCTCTCCCAAGTCTCCATGACTCAGCTGTGACATCTCACCAGCCCCCCCCCACACCCAAACTCACCCTGGGCCTGTTCCTTCTGCATAGCAG
This sequence comes from Hydrochoerus hydrochaeris, assembly GCA_004027455.1. Taxonomy (NCBI): domain Eukaryota; kingdom Metazoa; phylum Chordata; class Mammalia; order Rodentia; family Hydrochaeridae; genus Hydrochoerus; species Hydrochoerus hydrochaeris. The sequence continues at coordinate 36,597 of PVLA01003597.1, read as the reverse complement.
GCTGCGCACAAAGATCCCTATCTAGGAGCTCCCCCTCCATCCCCTCTTCTAGGTCTTGACTCAAATGTTGCCTTCCCCTGAGATCTTTCCAGACTTCACCAGCTGGAAGCATCTCCAACACAAAGCCCCGAATAAACAATAATTTGAGATTATAACATAACAAGCACCACCTGGTCCAGTAAATCCAGATAGACATCAATCACCCTGGTGGTTGACCACAGTATCTGGCCCCATCCTTTCCCAAAATGCTTTTGTTCTTGTCATGTACCCTTGCTACATGGCCTGCTTTCCTATTGGATCAATATCAGCTAAGAGGCTGTATTTGTACTCCTATTGGTTGATTATAGTTTGATCTGCATTGTACCCACTTTGTGATTTTGCTCTATAAAATGTTCTTGGAGAAGTAACCTCTGTGGCAATCCACTTTGGAGACCTCTCCTGTCTCTCAGGTGCTATCTCACAATAAAGTGTTCCTAGCCTTTTTTTTTTTTTTTAACCAGTCTTACTATGTAGTTCAGACTAGTACTGACCTCACTATGTAGCCAAGGTTGACTTTGAACTTTCAGCAATCTTCCTGCTTCAGCCTCCCCAGTACAGGTATTACAAGCATGTGCCACCACACCTGGCACCTTTCCTACTCTTAACTTTCCTTGTTCCTAGGAATTCATTCATTGATTTGGGGACACAAATATAACATATCTGACGCTTAGTGTGTTAGGAGCTTGCTTTCTTTCTTTCTTTCTTTCTTTCTTTCTTTCTTTCTTTTTCTTTTTGTCTTTTTGAGACAGGGTCTCTCCATGCAGTTCAGGCTGGCCTTGAGCTCACTTTGTAACCCAGGCTGGTCTCGAACTTGCAATGATTCTCCTGCCTCAGCCTTCCGAGTGCTGGGATAACAGGCGTGAGCCACCATCCCTGGCACTATGCCTTGTCTTTTTAAAAACAATGGTAGAGTTAAACTGTGTGTATGGGAAGATTGCCGTGTCTTCATACTTTCGTTTATTTGATGAGACATTATTGTTGCAGGCCTTGTACTCTTTTTTTGCATATGCAGGATTGAGACTTCTACATTGGTTGCTTGACTTACTTGTATTTCTTTTTTGACTGGTTTGGCAGGTACAAGATAGCCTGTTGTCTTATTTTAGGCAGCTCTTCGGAAGGGCTCCTTGAATTTCTAATTGCTTTGCAACTCACACTTTTGGGTATGTCCAAGGCTAGAGGACAGACAGGTTTTGGCAGTTTACCTGTTATGCTTGCTGTCACTGTCGGTAAAAGCTGATACGCTTCGCTTTGTAATCCCAAAACAATTTTTTCCTTTTAACTGGCTCCCAAACCTCTGGAAAGCGACTGCTCTTCTCTAAGGGCTCTGAAGATAGGCATTGCTTTGTAGACTGTATAAACTCCACCCGCAAGTTAGGAGTGAATCGGAATTTGTGCTCATCCAAGAAGGCACATGTGAGGGTCTCAGCCAACCTAGTGCCTGGGTGGGGCTTTTATATAGCTGGAGCTCTTCCAACCTGCCCTTCAACTTCCTCCCGGCCCCCCACCCCCTGAGAGTCCTACAGGTCTCATGGTTGCTGGTGCTGCTTCCCTCCTTCAACAGGACTGTGATAGCAGGTATTGGGTGAGGCTCGCACTTGTGGAAGCTCCCTCTGGCGCCCGGAATGTGAGTGCTCAGAGGAAGCAGGTGTGTGACTCAGTCCACCCCGACCTACCTTCCTGTCACTCTCCAGGTAGCAGCCACCTGCTCTGGAGCAGGGAAACCTCAGAGGACATCCTGAGGGCATATAAAAAGCAAGAGGGAAGAGCCCTGTAGTATTTTTCTCTACCCAAACATGGCCTGCCTATCTCTCAGAGGGAGAGCAGAAAACAGGAGGAAGCACTGATTATAATGCTGTTTTACAATCAAGAGTTATAGTGAAGAGAGAGGGAAAATAGTCAGAGGTACCCTATGTTTGGACTTTCTTTGCACTAAGAGACAATCCTGATTTGGGTTCAAAGTACAGATGTAAGGCCAGGCATGGTAGTTCACACCTGTAATCCCAGCACTCAGAAGACTGAGGCAGGAGGATTCTGCAATTTCGAGGTCAGCCTGGGCTACCAGGTGAGCTTAAGGCCAGCCTGAACTGCATGGTGAAACCTTGTCTCAAAAAGACCAAAGTGTAGCTAGCTGTAAGTCACTGAGAAACCAGATGCCTCTGGTCATGAACCACTTAAGGGTTTGCCCCAGCATCACTCAGGCACTGGGCATTGTATGGACTGTCCTGAGCATTCCTCTGGCCAGTGTCATTTCAACCAGTCGATTCTTATACTGAAAAAAATTCATAAAATTGTCATTCTATATTTCCTGTTATCTCATAAAAATTAATGAAAAAAATAGGCAATATTTGGTCATCCTGTATTTGAATAGTTGGGCTGGTAAGTCTGATGCATCTACCATTCCTGAGCTCGAATCCCTCCCCTTGTCCTCTGCACCCTAAAGACGAGGCTCCCGAGCCAACCCTCACAGAAGCCTCTGTAGAGCTGCATCCACTTCTGCCTGATTTTGTTCAAGAAGCTCCTTGCAGGAGGTGGGTGAGATTGTATAAAGGAAGCCTAGAAAGCAGATGTCCACATTTTAACCTGGGAACCTGATTCTCAAATTGCATTCCAGAAGCTTAACCAAGCGCTTCCGCATGCCTGGCACTGAGCCTGCCAAGGGGACACTGTTTGAATTTGTGTGTCGGTGAAAGGCAAGGCCTGGCTTTGCGAGTCCTGGTGCAGCTTGCAGGATTGAGGAGCCCCAACAGCCTGAAGGGTATCTGAGTCATAAACTGGATGTAGTAGCAAAGGGAAGACCTGTGGTCGCCTTGGCTCTTCTGGTACCAGAGGTATCCAAACTGACCCTGGGCAAAGTCTTCACGATGTGGCACAACTTTTTTTTTTTTTTTTCTGGTACAGGAGATTGAACTCACAGCTTTGCATTGGCTAGGCAGCCACTTATGCTGCTGAGCTACATCCGCAGCAGACAACCCACTTCTTAAATACCAGGCTCTACCTAGAAGGACCAGCCACCCAAATAAGGACACATTCCTCCTTAATCCCTGCCACCTGTCTACCAGAAAAGGAAGAAACTGAAGCTAAAAGACAAGACTGCCAGCAGGTGTTCTCCACATGGACCTGCCCAGAGAAGACTTGCCCCTTCCTACCCTGGCTTGACCTTCTTCTCTGCTGGAAGTTCCTTCCTGGAAAATGGGGCAAGAAAGGCAGGGTATGGAGTAGTGACTATGAGACACTTGAAAGTTCCTCACTCACCCCTGGGACTAGCAGAACTCCCAGCCCTAACCAGGGCTTTACAACTCAACCAAGGACCAAAAGTCAATATTTAAGATGGTTGTAATACTGATTTTTCTGACTTTACTGAGGAGAAAGATTTGTGTAGATGCTGTTGGGACGATTGAATGCAGATGTCTTGTGCTCTGGATGAATGGCTTGGGGATGATAATGTGCAATGTGTGTGCCACTGTTGCCCCAGATTAACATGTTTTCAATTTTCTTTTTTTCCCCTTGAAATAAAATGACTTTGAAAAAATAAAAGAAAAGAAAGTTGATATTTATACTGATTCAAAGCATGCTTTCCAGGGGCTGGGGATTTAGCTCAGTGGCATAAGCAAGCCTTGCAAGCACGCAGTCAGGAGTTTGATCCCTGGTACCGATTAAAAAAAAAAAAGCATGCTTTCCTAGTGTTGCATGCTCATGTAGTCACATGGAAAGAGAGGAATTGTCTAATAGTCAACAGATCTCCCATCAAGTATCAGGAGATAGAACTCCTGTCATCATCTATTTTCCTTCCAAAGTGGCAGTAATTCACTGCAGAGGGCACCAAAAAGGAGTCAATGAAATATCTCAAGGTAATCAACTGGCTGACAAAGCTTTCAAAGAAGCTGCTGGAGGGCTCCTCCGTAAGCCCCCTGACTTGGGAAGGGTCTCTCCATCATATTTAACCCAAATACTCTCAGTCAGAAATCCAATGGGCTTTCTCCCTTGGGGGTCAGTTCCTGCCATCAGGTTGGTTACAATCAGATGGTGGCAAATTGTTCCTTCCTGGTGCTAGTCAATGGAAAATAATTTTTTTATATCAAAACTTTCACTAGGAGCTGGGCGTGGTGGCTCACGCCTGTAATCCCAGCACTCGGGAGGCTGAGGCAGGAGGATTGTTGCGAGTTTGAGACCAGCCTGGGCTACAAAGTGAGCTTAAGGGCAGCCTGAACTGCATAGAGACCCTGTCTCAAAAAGACAAAAAAAAAAAAAAAAAACACCTTTCACTAGAGCAGAGACAAGACCCACCAAAGTTATTCATAGGACAGGGACTCTCTTAGACAATCTGACAGATAGGCCATGTGAGCTTGGCCAAAGAATGAGTCTTTTTTTTTTTTTTTGGTCCCAGGAATTGAACTCATGACCTTGCACTTGCTAGGCAGGTTCTTATGCAACTGAGTTAAATCCCCAGCCTAAGAATGAGCCTCTTAACCAGACCATGGCCCTCCCAGGTCAGCAGAGACATGGTAAACACCCTGGAGAAGACTGACATCTTGATTTTATTCATATGCCCAAGAGGAAGGGCCTCTAGTACCTATTGGTCTGAGTAGGTACCTTCCACTGCAGAACAGAAAAAGCCCAAGAGGTGGTGATAGTTTTGGTCCTAGAAATCATCCCAGCTTGGGATCATCCTGATTTGGATTTCCCTTAATGACCCCTCTTTCACAGGCACCAGGCATTCTCTATCACCTTCACTGTGCGTGGAGGCCACAATCATTGGGAAAAAGAGAGAAAAGGAGAGACCCATGAGAGACATCTTTGCAAAATGGTCCAGGGAGCCCACCTGCAATGGCCCCAATATACTAGCATTAAACTTTACCAGTGTGAGAAATACACCTCAAATCCTAGGCTTCAGTACTTTTGAAAGGCTTTATGGACATCCTTTCCTTACTAATGATTTTCAACAGAGAAACAGACACCTGTGAAAAGCTGTCCCCTCATTGGCTCAACACCAGCCGGCTCTTTAGTAGCTAATGAAAGCTCAGCCTAAAGAAAAGGGAAATCCCAAATTCTGCCCCGAGACATAGCACTGGTAAAGTTTCTCCCATCATCTCCTTCTCCAGGACCAACTTGGGAAGGGCCATACACTGTGATTCTGTCAATTCCATCAGCTGTAAAGGTAGCAGGCCTGGACTCCCAGATCTACCACTCCTGTCTCAGGCCCTGGGAACCAGACTGTCATTGAGCAGGAGTGATCATTGTCAGAACTGGAATAAACTACAAGACCACATTAATAGGGGGCTGGGAATGTAGCTTAGCAGCATAGCACCTGCCTGACAAGCATAAGGTCCTGAGTTTGATTCCCAGTACCAAAAAAGGAAAAAGACTACACTAATGAGCCATGAGAAGGCTCGGGGGTTCACAGTTGACCCTACCCTTACAAGGTAACTGAGTGGCCTGTATACTCCACGCTTCAGGACCCTGGACATTTAATCAGTTTTTCTTTTTTTTTTAATTGGTACTGGGGATCGAACTCATGACAGTGAGCTTACAAGGCAGGTATTTATGCCACTGAGCTAAACCCCCAGCCCCTAATCAGTTTTTCTAAGAGTGCCACTGAAGCCTCTCTACGGTCTCAGGGAGAACCCCTCTTAAATAAGAGCAAGGGTCCTCTCATGAAAGCCAACAATCACAGAGATGAAGAAGGCCAATTTCAGATACGGGGGTGATTATATGTGATTAACTACCACATATGACACCCTGGCCTTCTTGTGTTGGGAACAGAAAAATCACTCCTACTCTTATTGGCCTAACTACTAAATACTAGGGGTGAATCCCCACATCCCAGCGAGGTGTATACATCATAACTTTACAGGTGCAAGGCTGGTTTATTTGCCCTGGGATTATATGGGCAGCCCCCCAACAGCATTTACTAGTCCTGTGGAACCAATCTTGACCTGTGCTGACCCCAAGGTGGAGAGGGAGATACAGGCTGGGATTTCCATGGTCACGGGACAGGAATATCAAAAATGTCGATCAACCCACAAGCTAACTGGGTCTTACATGGATGGTCCAGGAGTCTGTTTCACTAGGAGGATCATTCGACTGTTGTCACTGTCCCTCCCCTGGATTAGAGGAGGGCATGCACCACATCAAGGGTTTGACTGCCCATTCTCGACAGGCCTTAGACTGGGATCTTTCTCCTAAATGAAGAAGTCAAATCAGTGAGGCAAACTATCCTGCAAAATCAGGTGGCCTCAGATACCTCAACAGCAGTGCAAGTGAAACCCGTACAATTGTGAAAGGCGAATGTCACATGCACATTTCTGATCCTTCTGCTGATATCTCGATGGCTGCTCAGAACAGGTTAATGCCATGTCAGGTCAGACCCCGCAACGCCCAACTCTCCCCTCACCCTCTTTCTGGGAGGCCATTCCTGGGTCTTCCTGGTAGAAGCATGTATGGCCCTGTTATTAACAATCTTGTTGATCTTATTGTTTGGCTCAGTGCACCCTTAACTGTCTCTTTGGCTTTGTCTCCTCCAGACTTAAAGCTGTACACTTTCCCAAGGTAAGAACACCTGATGTCTTTTGGGCCTCTCGATAGCCCCTCTGGGGAGTATCTCTTACTGCGACCATGACTACCACCCCTCCCAGCTGGAAGTACCCGGAGCGGTCTTCGCCCCTTGCCGCCTCACGGCAGTTAGGGATACCCCTTCAGAGCAGGGAGTACTATAGCCAGCTAAGTTAGACGGAAACTAATAGCAGCATGGCACAATGGGCCCTCAAGGATGTCAGTGTAGAGGATGAGAACACATCAAAACTGGGGCTGGAGGTGCATCTGAAGGCCAGGCCCCAGCATGAAGATGCAACAGCCAGACCTGCCTGCCTCCCTAAGGGACGAGCAATACTTTAGAATTATTCTACCCTTTGACTTTGTAACTTGAACAACTACATCCAGGATGACAGTACGTAATTTATAAATTACTGATTTCTTAGTGGGGCTTTTTCTCATTCTCCTTTTTCTTTGTTTCTTTTAGAATTCTGTATTGTTGCTACCTTTTTTCTGTTTAAATAAAATTTTTAAAATGTATAATTGCTATTGTAAAAAAAGAGGAAATAGGAGGCACTATAAAAGATATAGCTGCATGTATGTTTAGATGCAGTCACCAGAGTGGGGGACCAGAGTATCAGGCCCCTCCCTTCCCAGAATGCCTTTGTTCCTCCTATGCACCCTTGCCATGTTAGATCATTATCAGCTAATGTTACGGGTGATACATTGTGCCAATTTGAGTTCAGAAGTTTAAGAAACTCAGCAGGGAGCCAGGGTTCTTTGTAAATATCCTCAGCCTGTGCAAGAGGAGTGAACAGAGATTTTGTTGAGTGCTACATCTGCCCTGGGGGTAGGGTGTGGTCCGTGTACAATACAAGGAAGGAGAAGAGGCTTGTTCTTCCCCGTTTTGCTCTGGCTGCTGCTTTGAAGTGTTGTCCCTGTGCCTCGCCACCCTGCCCTGGAGCCAGCTGATTATGGACTGAAACCTCCACAAACTATGAGCTAAATAAACCTCTCCTTCCTTCATTTTGGATGTTGGGTATTTTGTCCCAGCAATGAGAGAAAAGTAACCAAGACAGCTAAGCAGCCATACTTCTCTACTTCTATAGTTTGATGGCAGTTTGACCTGCCTTGTACCCACATTGTGACTTTGCTGAAGAAATCACCCCTGATAAAGATGGCCACTCATTCAGAACCCCTCCTGTCTCTCAGAAGCTATTGCTCAATAAGCTTTTGCTACACTTAACCTCCACTGTCTCTGGGAATTTAGTCTTTGATTTCGGGGGACAGGAACACGGCATATCTGACCCCTGAGCAGGCTGCGAGTTCTATTTCTCCCGTATCACTTCTGAGTGTGCAGCCTCCCAGCAGTGTGGTTCCCAAGCCCTGAGGCCAGTGAGTGTGTGGCTCCTTCCTGCTGGGTACACTCCCACCCCCACCCCACCCACCCCCAGCCCCACCTCTGAGCACTGCTCCTTATTCTCTGTGCTTCTCCCAGCTGGAATTTGCCTTCCAGAAGGGCAGTGGGCTCAGTCTTATTTATAGCTGAGTCTCAACCTCAAGGCCAGTGTCTGGTGCACTGCTGGCCTCTGATTAAGATCTGCTGAACATGAAGTGATAACCACACAAGAAGTAAGATCTCAGCCAGGTGTTATGTTGTTCCTCTGTAATCCCAGCACTTTGGGAGGCTGAGACAGGAGGGTTGTAAATTCTAGGCCAGCCTGGGCAATTTAGCAAGACTCCGTCTCAAATCAAAACATTAAAAAAAAAAAATCTGCCGATGTAGCTCACACAGCTTTTCCACAGCTAGTAGCAACTATAACTAGTCCCTAGGTTCAGTCCCCAGGACCACCCAAAAAAGGTGGAACTAATCCAAATGCCTGTTGACTGATAAATGAATGAGCAAAACATGGGGAATACCAGGTGCTAGCCCGGGGTGATCCAGCCGCAGCAGAACCTGGCAGGGTGCACCATGTGGGTGACAGCAACTGTGCTGGTTTGGGTCCTGAAGCCACCACGGGGTTCCCACCCTTGTGACCTTGCACAGTTTTATTTATGTCTCAGGAGCCCGGATGATGTCTTGGTTTTATTTTTGCAGAGGCCTCCCCTGGGCTCCCAGGCTGTGCAGCCTGTGCCTGGGTTGAGTTCCCTCTTTCCAAGTGGCGCCAGGCCAGGGCAAGGCCGCTCTGCCCAGCAGGAGACACAGGTGGGACTGGGACAATGCTTATTTTGCTTTGTTTTACTTTTCTGCCCTTGGGGATGGAACCCAAGAGCCTTGCACTGTGCAACGTCCCTTGATTGACTGGTTTATTGGTTGTATGGGGGAATCAGATCCAGGGATGGTCCAACACTGAGCTACCTCCCCAGCCCTTTTTTATATTTCTTTTTTTTTAATTTTTATTGATTGATTGATTGATTGATTGATTTTGTCTTTTTGAGACAGGGTCTCTCTATGCAGTTCAGGCTGGCCTTGAGCTCACTTTGTAGCCCAGGCTGGTCTCGAACTTGCAACGATCCTCCTGCCTCTGCCTCCCGAGTGCTGGGATTACAGGCCTGAGCCACTGTGTCTGGCTTTGAGCTCACTTTGTAGCCCAGGCTGGTCCTTCTGAGTGCTGAGATTACAGAAGTCCATCACCATATCTGGCTTGATTTGTTAAAGCAGATTTCACATCATGCAAGATTCGCTGTTGTAACCTCCTGCAAGTGGACCATCGGTGGAGCCCAGGGCATTCCGACACCGACACCGTGCAACCGTCACTCCACTGAGCTCTCCTGTCTACGATCCCCCTCCCTCACCCTCCCAAAGCCACTCACCTGCCTTCCACAGCCTCCAAGGATTTGCCTGCAGGAAAGCTGTATGCCTCAGGTCCCAGGGCTGCCCCATGCCTGCCATTACTTTCTTCTTCTCTGTCTAGCCCTCACCCCAGCACAGTTCTTGCATTTTTTTTTTTACTTTTATTAGTCTATGCTTGCAGTATAAATGATTGCTTTTGCTGTAGGATGTTGGTACATGCACATAACACAGATCCTGCATTTCTAACCCCATCTGCTTCCTGGAGCACACCCTCCACAGGTGCACACACAAACACACACCACCAGGCTCCTTTCCTGGGCTACAGCTACTGACGCTCCAAAGCAGCTGCTTTGGAAAAATCTGATGATAGAAAACAGGCCACCTACCTCAGACAGAAGGTGCTGCACAACTGTAATCTCAGCACTCAGGAGGCTGAGGCAGAAGCATTGCTGTGAGTTTGAGGCCAGCTTGGGTTGCATGGTGAGCTCAGTGCTGGACTGAACCACACAGTGAAGCCTTGTTTCAAAAAACCAAACAAGTTGGGCATGGTGGCCCCTGCCTGTAATCCCAGCACCATGGCTGGACATGTGGTGCCCAGCTGTAATTCCTGCTATTTGGGAGACTGAGGCAGGAGGATGGAGTTTGAGGCCAGCCTGGGCAATTTAGGAGGACCCAGTACCAAAAACAAAACAAACCAACCAAGTGTTAAGGTACCTGTCAGCAGAGGGCCAAAAATGCTCAGTTAACAGTCTTTACAGGCTGTGTGCCTACCTCTGGTTTTGATTTTTTTTTTTTCCAGCACTGGGGATGGAACCCAGCGCCTCCACACTGTGTTCCACCCTTAGCCCTTTTTTTATTTTTTATTGTGAGACTGGTCTCCCTAAGTTGCTATGTTGCCTAGGCTGGACTCAAGTTTACAACCCCCCTGCCTCAGCCTCCCAAGTGCTGGGATTACCGGTGTGCACCAGCATACCCAGCATCTCAAGTCCTGACCCTATTGAATTTGGGATTACCCCAGTCATTTCCCCTCAGGGACCTACAGCTGAGTGAAGAAGCCAGGGAGTCTCACCTGGGACTCAGGAGAATTAGGGCAAACCCGTGGAAGTGCGGGACAGGGCCTGGGACCACAGGGTTGTTCTTGGTCATTATCTCCTTGATCTCTGCACATCACCAATGTCATCTCTTCTCACTCTTCCCTGCTCAAGAACCTTCCATGGCTCCCCAGTACCCCCAGATAATATCTATCTAAGTCCTTCATGGCATTGGAAATCTTTAGATTTGGGTTTTTTTTTTTCCCTCACCATCCATTGCAGGGTCTCTGGTGGCAAATGTTTATGTCCCTCTCGCTTTTTCATCTTCTTCTCTGAGGACCTGAGAGTCTAAAGTCCTCCCCATAGGGACTCCGGAGATTACTCAGCAGTTACGGCTTTAGCACCTCGGGTTGCCAAAGAGATCAGAGGACCATTACTCAGCTATTGAAAGGAACAGAGCACAGAGGCGTACTACCACATGGGTCCAGCCCGGGTTCCCTCCCAAGGCAGGGTAACTGAGCAGGAAATGGTTCACTTTGGCTCCCAGTCCTGCTCTGAGGTCAAGGAGCCACATCTGGCGTGGCCTTGTTGCGGGCAGAGTCCAGAGGCAGCTCTGGCTGTGAAAGGGGACAAAGGCTTTCAGCCTCCCATGTCCTCTCCAGGCTGAGGCTCCCTCCCACCTATGCAAAATGGCCAGGGGCAGAAACAGAAAGGAAAGGGAAGAGCAAGAGGAAGAGGAAGCCGGCTGCACAGACACAGAAACTGCACCCTGAAAGCAGGAATCTGGAACAGGGGACCTGAACTCTGTCCCTGAGTGGGTAAGGGGCTTGGACACAGTGGACTGAATAATGGGTGTCCTAAAAGAACTGTGGGCCCACAGAATCCCTGACCTCCAGGGAAGGGGCGGGGGCAGCCTCTGGGAGGCTGAGGCAGGAGGATTATGAGTTCGAGCCCAACTTGGCAAGACTCTGTCTCAAAATAACATACAAATGAAAAAGGGCTGGGTTTGTAGCTCAGTGGAAAGATCCTGGGTTCAGTCCCCATGGGTTGGGGGGACAGGCTGGGGGTCTAGATAATGCAGAGCACTGGCGACTCAGATTTCTGGGTCCTAGGGAGGACGCTGATGGCTCAAAGCTGGGAGGGGAAGTTAGGGGCTCCCTGAAGTTGAACTGTTGTCTACTGTGTTCGTGGGAGACAGGAAGTGGTGGTTTGGGGTGAGGTCCGCGGCAAGAGACCAGTCAGACCCAAGGCCGAGCGCAGCACCACTGCCTTTCCTGTTGCCTGGACTTTGGCTCTGTGGTCACCGGGACAGCCACCTGCCTCTCCACCCACCCACCGCACCCAGCAAACCTACCAGTGTGCTGACACCCAGGCCCCAAGCAAGGAAGCCACTGGAGGTGATGGTCCAGGCCGGAGGGCGGAACTGGAGGGTGGTAGGACTGAGGGAAGAGGGAAAGTACCTCTTGCAAGGGCAGGTCTGCTTCTGTCAGAATCCCAAAACTGCTTCTGCCTGGAGGCAGGGTGGAGGCTGAGATTCCTCACAGCTGAGCACTGGCTCCTTCCCTGCAGGCCCAGAGACAGCCTTGGCCCTCTGCTTCCCTGCCTGCCCAGCATGTGGGGCTACCTGACCCTTCTACCCATTTTCCTGGCTCTCTGGGCTATCGCTGGAGTCTGGATTGTGTAAGTGTCAGCGGCAGAATGATACCAGGGTTTGAGGGAGGGGGCTGGGCCCGGACCTCAGGGTATAAGGGAGGAGGGAGCTGAAGTCTAGGTTTGTTTTGTTTACAGAATGAAGTGTAAGTTTGGTTAAAAGAAAGACTCACTGTCCTCCAACCTCCCATGCTCACTCTCCTATGTTCCTCCCACCTTAGTTTCGTGATTGCTGTGATCAACAGGACTGTGAACCTCAGCCAAGGGTTCCCCTACATCAGGTAGCTGGGGTACGTGGGTGCCCACAGGGGGAAGTGGTGGGCGCTGGTTTGCAGCTGCCACAGGATGACAGTTATTCCTCTGTTTTCGCCAGCATCTGTGGATCCTACCCACCTCAGAGCTGTATCTTCAGCCAGGTTCTCAATATGGGGGCTGCCCTGGGTAAGGATTCCCATCCTTTACCAAGTTCTGCTACCTCGAACTAACCAAATGCCCCCCCCCCCCCGCCTCCATTCTCAAACCCGGGATCCAGTACTGCAGTCCTTGTCCTCCCTCAACCTTTGCCGAGCACCTTGTTGGCTCCAGGCTCTGCCCACTTCCCTCTCTTCCCAGCTGCCTGGATATGCATTGTGCGTTATCACCAGTTCCGGGGCTGGGGCGTCGGGACGTGTTTTAACCAGCTGACCCTGTGGTCCGGGCTCATCTGTGCTCTAGGGACCTCGATAGTAGGCAACTTTCAGGTGAGACACAGCGGGCAGGGCACAGCGGAGTACGACTCCCGGATTGCCCTGCGACCGAAGCGCGCTCGCTCTGTGGGCCCGATTCGCACTGCCTTCTGGGACTTGTAGTCCTTCAGTGACTCGCCGCCGCAGTGTGGCCAAGTGGGCTCCTGGAACCGAGCGTCTTTTAGGAGGCCCTTTGTCTATTGGACTTTGTGGATCCTAAACAGGCTGGGAGGCTCTTGTTCCAGCCTCCTTCCCATTCTCATGTAGCAATGAAATCGCCGTGATTCCCCCAGTCTGGGTGTGTGTGTGTTCCCGTGTGGGAGTCAGGAGGCTTGACACCGTGGACGAGGTCATTCAGTCTCTGTCCACCAACACGCGGGGGCGAGGGGTGTCCTCCACGGGTCCCAGAGTCCCCGTCCGCTGGTCTCAGAGACCTACTCGATCCACGGACCCTAGAAACCCGGAGGTGTCGCTAGAATGAACCAAACGATAAAGGGAATCTTAGCGATTTACTTTGCTACTTTATTTTGTCACATCACTGACGCCCAGGCTCTCTTGCTGGAATAAGAGCTAGAGAAGCCCCCAGGGTGCTGGGCCCAGAGGCTGACCCTTCTTATTTGCACAGCACTCCATTGGCTCAGGTGTTTATTCCCTCACTTCTCACCTCTGAATCTTGACCTTGCTGGACAGTGCTTCCCTGAGGAGCTATGTGTAGACTATGTGTAGACAATTCCTTGATCACTCCCCCAGGAAATGCTTGGTATTTAAACGCTTTAACCTATACCTTGGGCCAACATCACTGCATGTCTGATGTGTCTATCTCCTTGGGGGCAGGATCTGTTTCCACTTTGAGAATGCTAGGTTTATTCCCCGCAGGTTTCCTGGGCATCTGTTTGGTGTTCCTCTCCCTCTCAACTCTCTTTCCTCCACCTAGGAAAAGAACCAGAAGCCCACACACCTGGTGGGGGCCTTCCTTGCCTTCATCCCAGGCAACATCTACTTCTGGCTACAGTTCCTGCAGTCCTGGAGGATGAGGAGCCTGCGCCAGCCTGGGGAGCCCTGGATGCGGCCGCTGCGCCTGGGCCTGTGCAGCCTGTGCAGCCTCCTCATCGTGGCCAGTATCCTCCTGGGGCCGCCGGGGGCTGGGTTGGCTCCTCTCCAGGGTTGCAGTGTCCAGCACCCTTGTGCGCCACTGTGGATGTCCCTTCCGGCTCTGGGGTTCCACATGAGGCCGTAGCTGCCTCTTGGTGCTCAAACTTGGTGCTGACTTTGAGGCTGCATCTCTGGGGTGGAGTCCGTCTCCCCATATTAGTTGGGGGATGCTTCCATTGGTTTGTTAAGTTCTCAAGTCTCAGTTTCTCTTCTTACCAAGGGCAGGGCTGTGTGGAGTAAATGGGATGGTGGGTAGGAAGGGCTCAGCCCTCTGCCTGGCCTAGTGGGTGCTGATGCAGGATCTGTTCACAGCAGTTTCGGGGCGCTGCTCCATGCTGGGCATGTGCAGGGGCCTGGGCAGGGCAGGTCCCAGGCCAGGTGCTCTGGCCAGCATCCTAGTAGGCTTAGTGGTGGACTGTAGGTGGCTTGCGAGGAGGCCAAGGTACAGAATTTCCAGGTCCCTGGCAGCGTCTGCACCAGGACTTCTGATGGAACCTGCCAGCCAGAGCCAGCTGCCCAGTGTCTGCCAGAGTTGGGGTGCCTTCCACCAGCGTAGGGCACCCTGGCCTGCTCAATGAGTCTTGAGCCTCAGTCTCCACATCTGTGAGACAGTTGCCTTGATCCAATGAGTGACTAACTCTAGTAGGTAGAGAGGTGTGGAGAAGCTGCTTTTGCGTAAGTCAGGCTTGGCAGCCTCTCTCATTTGTGAAGAGAGAAGCAGGGGCCAAGGGAAGCTGAGGGAAACCTGCAGGGCCTAGCTGCAGGCAGAATGGGGATGCCGAGCCCAATTCCCCAAGAGGGGAGTCTCCTGAAGGGTGGACAGCGACTCCAGCCTGCAGGACCAGCGTGTCTCTTCGAGCCAGCCAGTGGGTGGCAAGACACAGCTGGCACCCAAGATGCCCCATCAGCTGTGCTGACAAGCTGTTTGGTGGCAGGGAGCCAGACGAGTGAGCTAAGCAGGGGCCAGAATCCCACAGAGAGCTGGCAGGAGCCTGACACTGCCGTAGACCAGGCCTGTGCACAAGGTGGAAGGAAGCCAGGGCTCTCCAAGAGGACGAGAGAGGGCCTGGGTTCCTCGAGGGGGATGTGCGGTCTCCAGAGACGGGAAGGAGGACTTGGGCCTGCCTCGGGGCTCATCCTTCTCCCGTGCCGTAAGACCCATGGGCTGGGGCAGTGCTGGCCTTGTTGACCACTTTTCCCTAATGGCTGGCCCACAGCGACCTTAGAAATCCTCAAATGAATGTAAGTCTGAGGAATAAGTTGTCCCATGAGGCCCACAAACAACTTTGGCCTGCCCTGAGGTCACAGAGCTCAGAGAACACAGGCACTGGAGGGATAGAAAATGGGTCTTCTGTGGTGTTTCTTTTTTTTGAGACAGGGCCTTGCTGTGTAGTCCAGGCTGGCCTGGGACTCACATGGCAATTTTCCTGCCTCAGCCTCCTGCTATATTGGTACCACCACACCCAGCTTCTGGTTTTGCTTTTTGAGGCACCATTTTTCTCTGTAGTCCAGGCTGGCCTTGAACTCCCACCTCTCTGCTCCAGGCCCCGGGGTGCTGGGGTCATAGGTGTGTGCTGCCAGGTGAACCCAGAAATAATTTAGAGGAACTGGGGAGCCAGGGAAAGGATGGGGCAATGAAACAGAGTTGGACAAGGGCAAGAGGTGGCCAGATGGGCAGATAGGAGGGCAAGGGGATTCCCAAGGGTCTGCCTCGGCACTGAAGGGATGGTGGCACAGCCTTGGAGGTGTGGACACCAGAAAAAGGGACAGATTTTGGGAGGCATGGGAGATAGATTTAGGAACTGTGACTAGAAGTGGTGGCAAGTGTCCTGGGGATGTGCTGGAGCTACCAGGGGACTGGAAAAACTCAGCTGGACAAGTGGCATTTTGGAGCGCTCTGTGGTGGTGCACACCTGTAATCCCTGTACCAGGCTGGGCTACAAAGTGAGCTCAAGGCCAGTCTGAACTGCATAGTGAGATCCTGTCTCAGAAAGACAAAAGAAAAAAAAGCAAGCAAGTCAGCAAGCATGCTTTGTGATATCGGGACTACACTGCTAATGGTGTCTGTACAGGGAAGATCCCTGGTGATGAATGAGAGGTCACTGGGGTGACCAGGGCCAACACCCATCGGAGAGCACAGGTTAGAAACGGGTGCTGAGGGTAGGTACCTATCCTAGGGCACCTGAGCCAGCCCCAGGCCCTTCTGGAAAGCAGGTGGCCCTTGACCCTGGCATCTAGTGATCGTCCTGCACTTCTGTCGGCTACGCTCGGCTGCTGCCGCCTGTGAGTGGGCCCTGGCCATGCTGCTCTTCACGCTCTTCGGCCTCTTCGCCGTGGACTTCTCCGAGCTGGACGGCTGCACCCTGTGCCTGAGGCCTCGGCCAGAGCTCACGCCCCTGCCAGCCTCCCCTGAGCCCTCGCAGGTCCAACTGTAGCAGGGGGTCGGTCCCCACGTCCCTCACACCTATGAAGGAAGCGAGCCGGAGCCACCTGGGAGACCCCCGAGATGAGCCAACGGGGGGCTCCCCAGCCATCGGGCAGGACCGGAGCTCCTGGAGTTTGGAGGATGTGGAGCCATCACCTGCACCTGCCTGCCTGTCCCCCCCTCTGCAGCGCGGGCGTCCAGGAAGCCAGAGGCCAAGCCCAGCGTTTGTCCCTGATTGAGGCTATTTATTATTATTTTTTTGTTGTTGCCGCCGCCGGCAGAATCAGAGACATGGACGCAGGCAGGATCACGCGAAACCAGAATTCCTTCCAGGAGAGCAAATCCGTACAGAATGTTGTGGGGGGCAGGGGAGGAGGGGCCCAGGAAGGGGAGTTGGGGACGACACAGGGACAGAGGGCCCTGTCCGGATCTGCTAAGCCACCCCAACCAGCTCCCGTCCCTCCCCCACCCCACCCGCAGAGAGATTGATCAATAAATAAAATAATAAATTAATCAATAAATAAAATAGAAACGGCTCCCTGCCCCCATCCCCCGCGCCTCCCTCCTTGGGCACGGCCCAGAGCCCCATCCCTGCGGGGCAGGCCGGTTTCTGGGTCACCCCTCCCGATGTACTTCTTGGGCCTTATTTACAGATTCACAGTTGGGGGGCAGGGAAGGAGGACGGAAGGACCCCCTGGCCCCCGGGGTTAGGGCAGAGGGGTCCCGTTGGTGGCCAGGAGCTTCTTGTCCTTGGGGGGGCCTCGGCGGGGAGAGCCGCTCAGCTCGGGGTCTGGGCGGCTGGGCGGGGGCTGCAGGCTTCGGGGCGGGGTGCCAGTGGGCCGGGGCTGCACCCCATTCTTCTCATCTGTGTAGGAGGAAGAATTTAGTGTGGGCTGCTGTGCCTCTCACAGGTCTTGGGAAGCCCAGGGTGGTTGAGGCCTCAATTCCAGGCCAGCATACCCTGGAGGGACGGCCAGAGGACACCAGCCACCCGCAGATGGGCTCTCCCTCCTGCAAGCTGCATGGGAGCCCCAGAACCCAAGCGGCACTGGAAACCGAGTGAAGTTAGTGCGGATGAGACCTGGGCCCAACCTCAGAGGACCCCAGGAACAGCTGGGTGTGGCTTGGGGGTCACAGGCACCCCTGGCTGGGCCTCCCTAACCCAGCTGCGCTCCTGTGGGTCCAATGTCCCCTATTGGGGCCACCTGCAGTGGCTCCTGGGGGGGGGGCAGCTCCAAGGGGTGGACATGACACCTGAGGTGTGCAGGTACAGGCCCAGCTGCTCCGAGAGGCTGAGTGCTGGGCAGGAGCCGTGCTGGCCTGTTGCCAGAGCAATCAAAAAGGCTCCCTGCTTCCAGGCCATCCCATCTTTGTTTCTTCCCCAGTGCTGGGGAACTGAATCCAGGGCCTTCATCCAGAACTCTGTCCTCAGCCCTTAGGGTTTCTGTACCTTGCTCAGGCTGGGCTCGAATTTGGGATCCTTCTGCCTCAGCCTGGAAGTGTTGGGATTATAGTCACATTATCAGTACGAGAAGAGTGCAGGGGGTAGGGGGGACAGGGGGGCGGGCTGCCTGTTGGTTCTGTATCTTTGAGGATGGACCCTTTTGGGATCCTGGTTGCTGAGGCAATGGGGCCCAGTCAGCCTAATTTGCTCTTTGGTTGCCCCTAGCAACCGAACAGGAAAGCAGGGTGCCTATACCGGTTGCTGCTGACATCTGGGGCCTGGGTGACCCTTTGTGATGAGGGGTATCCTGTGAGTTGCAGGGTCTCTCATGGCTTCCCTGACTACTGTCCATAAGATGCTACTGAATCCTTCTGCTATCCTCAGTTAAGACCACCAGCAAGCCATGCTGGCTTTCCTCATCACAGCCTGCCCTGCTTCCTCTAGGCTGCACTTCTTTACCTTTTATCTTGCCTCTTTTCTTTTCTTTTCTTTCCTTTCTTTTTTTTGAGACAGGGTATCATTTGAGGCTGGCGTCAAACTCACAGAGATCCTCCTCCCTCAGCCTCCCCAAGTGCTGAGTTTACAGGCATGAGTCATCATGACCATCTTTATCTTGCTTTTTCCTGTCACTCACCCTAAGCTCACTCTTCATGCCAGTGACCTGTGAATACATCACCTTGTGGGAAGGAAGACTGCTTGCATGGTGATTAAGGGTTAAGGACTTTGGCCAGGAAAACTATTCTGGATTATCTAGGTGTGAACAATTTAGTCTTATGAGACCTTGGAAGAACTTTCCCAGTCAGGGAATACGGTACCCACCTGTAATCCCAGCACTTGGGGAGGCTGAGGCAGGAGGATGGCAAAGTCAGAGCACAGCCTGGGAGACTTAAAATACCTTAGGTCGATTTTTTTAAACAAGGGTAGGGAACATAGCTCAGTGCAAAGGCCTTGGGTTTAACCTCCTGGACAGGAAAGTGCGGGAAAGAATCTTTCCCAGCTAAGGTCAGTGTCTCAAGCACAGGGGCCGGAAGAGGCCACAGGCAGAGGAATACGTGTGATCTCCAGCTGCTGCTGGAGGCTCAGACACCACCAGGTCAGCTGGTGAGACTCACAAGGGCCTTCAGATTTCTAGGACCCAAAGGATGACAAATCTGTGTTGTTCCAACCAATAGGTTCATGGCCTTTTGTTTATGGCAGCTACAGGGAGCTAACCCAAGGGTGACCCTGGGATGGCATTCTTTATCTTGTTTTTTGACACAGGATCTCCCTGTGCAGCCCAGGCTGCCCTTAGCCTCAGCAATCCTCCTGCCTCAGCCTCCTGTGAGAATTACAGCTGTACAGCAGCACGCCCTGCTGAGGTAGCAGTCCTCAGTGACCAGGCTGCTGTGGCTCCAGCTCCTCTGCTGGGTCCCTCTGCTCACACCCTCTCACAGGGAAGGAGACAGTCTCTGGGTGGCCCAAGGGTAGACGGTAGACCCCATGGGATCCATGTCCCTCATACTCACATACCCCGTGGGCAAAACCAGGAGAGGCTGCCATATCTCAGGCTGTAATATGGGCCTAATGTTGTGCCCTCCAGAATCCACATGCTGAACCCCCAGCCCCCAAGGTCGTGGTGTTAGGAAAGAGGACCTTTGGGAGGCGATTACTGACAAGGGTGGAGCCCTCGTGCATGGAACTGGCGCCCTTGTGAAAAAGACCTCAGAGCTGGGTTTGCTGGCACACCCTCGTAATCTCAGGCTCTCAGAGGCTAAGACAGGAGGATCAGAGCTGGGGATTTAGCTCAGTGGCATAAGCGCCTGCCTGGCAAACGCAAGATCGTGAGTTCAATCCCCAGTACCGCAAAAAAAAAAAAAAAAGACGACAGGAGGATCACCAGTTCAAACCCAGCCTAGACAACTTAGAAACAAGGGCTGGGGAAGTAGCTCAGAATAAAGGCGCTGAGTTCAATTCCCAGAACACATATGTACAACGACCTGCTGTGCGAGCCCCCTGCCTATGTTCCTGCCAGAGACCAGCAAGAAGGTGCCTCCTCCACCTTGGACCTCTGCCCTGCAGATGGTGGGTGAGCCACACATTTCTGTATAAGCCACCAGGTTTATATTCTGTTCCTATTGTGGCCAGGATGGACTGAGACACTTTGGCGACAAATGTGGCCGTGGCCTGGCCCGTTTTGCCCCTTGGTAGCTAGGGACATTAGGCCTTAGCAACAGGCCCCTCTGGAGCCTGAGTTCTTGGGTGCCAAGGACATCTAAGTCCTGCAAAGGGGCGATCAGTTTATCTCAGCTTTAGACCAAATGCCCTGAATCCAGGCGGACGGGGGTGGTCTATCACCCCACACCACAGCGTAGGTCTGGGACCTCTGTGGCAGGATGTTCCACAGCCCCAGTGCGGGGGCCATGTTCCTCACAGAGATCTCTGGAGTCTGGTCTGCAGATCCATGGGGAGCCCCTGTCAGGGCCCTGATGCTGCCTGCCACCCGCAGCCCCACCCACCTGCCAGGGCCTGCACAGATGGCTGGTCGTGTGTGCTCAGCAGCTGCGCCTGGATCGTCTCCACCACACGCTTGAATCGACGGCTGGGACCTGGGGGACAGCGGGCGAGAAACACGCTGATGGCCAGCTGAGGGGCAGGGCTGGTCCTCGGCCTGCAGAGCCTAGCTCCTTCAAGTGAAAGAGTCTCCTCCTCTGGGACTCAGTTTCTCTGGTGCTGGTGGAGCGGGCATCAACCTATGGTTTACAAATGGAGCTCCCTGTTGCTCTGTAAGAAACACCCTAGCTGAATGTGGTAGCTCATTCAGGCACTCAGGGAATCTAGGCACTCAGGAGGCTGAGGCAGAAGGACTGCTGTGAATTTGAGGCCACCTGGGCTACCCAAGTGAGTGCAGGGTTGGCCTGAACTACAGTGAGACCCTGTCTAAAAACAAAAGATGAATGGGCTGTGGATGTGGCTCCGTGGCAGAGGTCTTGCCTTGCATGTACAAGACCTTGGGATCAGATCCCCAGCACCACACACACACACACACACACACACACACACACACGCATGCACGCACGCACGCAAATGGAATATTTTAAAAAAAAAAAAGAAAAAGAAACACCTTGACACTCAGATGCCTTCAACTTAAACTAACAACAGGTATTGTCTTCTATTTATACAGAAGCTGTTGCTTTTCCTCTCCAGTTGAGGCTGTGAAAAGCCAGAGATGTAAAAAAACACAGTGAAAGAAAAAAACAAATTGAGGTGGAGAAAGGTCTGCTTTGGGAGGCTGAGGCACAAGTTCCTGCCCTGCTGGGACAACTTAGTGAGATCCTGGCTCAAAAAGTAAAACAAAGAGTGGCTGGGGAATGTCACTCAGTGCAAAGGCCCTGGGCTCAGTCTCCTGTGCTGCCCCCACAAAAAGAGAAAGGAAAGTCTTCATATTTGTCTTTAAGGGGGAGAATAAAAAGGGCTCTAATTTGTTTGAGTGAAGGAACACCCCACTGTTTCATTGAAGCCTGATGTAGAAACCCTCAGAGCAAGCTCATCTCCTGCTGGTGACATAGTAAAGATCAGTGACAAAGGGCAAAAACAGAGGTGTTCCTCGTTATCCAAAGGCCCATCAGCAGGACCCAGGAACCAAGCAGAATCGAAGCAAGTTACTCCTGTGGTTTTCATCTCTTGTGCCAACTATCGATTGGCTGTGGCTGTCTGATGTTAAAAAGACTGAGGCAGCAGCATAGCTCAGCTGTAAGAGGCACTATAATTGATTGGTGATGTCTGTTCTGAGTAGGGGTCTGATATTTGAGGACAACACGTTGTGCTTGTCTTTGCCCTTCTGATCTAAGGGGAAGTGAAAGTAGCAGGCAGAGCTCCACTGTCCTCTGTGAGGGCAAGAGGCCTAGGTTGATCCTAATTTTGCCATGGTTTACTGTGTGACTGTGGTCAAGCCCATCTGCCTCTCCAGGACTCAAGTTGTTTTTATTTGTGTGTGTGTGTGTGTGTGTGTGTGTGTAAAGTCGGTCCATATCTCAGAGGCTGCTTGGAGTAACACTATTTATATGATAAATACCCATAGAAGACTGGGGAAGGATGGGATGTGGGGGTTCTGTGTGAGGAGGGGGCTCACAAGCTGAGTAGCCTCTCTCTCGCCTGGCTGGCCTCCTGGGGGCCTCTGACATCCCAGTCATAGCACTGGGGTCTAGTCAGCAGACTTACCAGAGATGAGAGTAAAGGTGACAGAGTAGATGCCACCTCCACTGCTGCCATCCCGGCGGGGGGAGGGCTCAGGGCCCTCAGAGGAGCTGATGTCCACCTGAAAGCGGACAGGCTTCTGGAAGACGGAGGGGCCGCCACTGGCTTTGTATTCGGCCCTGAAGCTGGTCTGTGACAGCACACTGTGACTCAGGCTGGGGATCTGAAAGGTTGGCACACGGGATTCAGTGAGGGACTCTAGGGTGGAACACATGACCACCCTACACCTGGTTCTGCCCAGGGAACTCCAAACCCCATCAGTCACTGGAGCAAAGCATGAGAGAAAAGGCCTTGGGAGACCCTGATGCCTACTGGGACTTGTAGTTTCTTCTGCCCTACAACATGGACAAGATATCAAGAGTGGTTGACCACTTGAAAGTGAACCCCAATTTCAAGAGGACTCTGATAATACCAGGCTCCAGGACCATGGGACACCTCCTCTAGTCCCATCTACAGTCACAGGTCCCAGCCATCATGTTTTCTTTAGCCCTACACCAAAGCAGCACAGGGCCAGCTATGGGCAGTCCCTAAAGCCTGCTGGGAAAAGCAGCTCCTTCTGCCATCTCTGACCTGAGGTGTTATGGGTGATGATACATTGTGTCAACTTGAGAAGTTTAGAAATTTAACCAAGAGACTCAGCAGGGAGCCAGGATCTTTACTTTGTAAATATCCTCAGTCTCTGTAAGAGAAGGGCACAGAGATTTTCTGAGTGCTACAACTGCCCTACAGGGTGGTAGCCTGTTTACAATATAAAGGAGAAGAGGCTTGTTCTCCTCACTTTTTGCTCTGGCTGCTTTTGTTGGCTGCTGCCTTGAAGTGTTGCCTTGGTGCCATGCAACCCTGCCTTGGAGCCAGCTGATTATGGACTGAAACTTCCACAAACTGTGAGCTAAATAAACCTTTCCTTCCTTCATTTTGTGTGTCAGGTAAGCAAGACACAGGCAAATTGCAACTCACTCACCCTTCATTTATACCTGGCAAACTCACTGGGGTTCCCTATGCCCTAATCCTGAGGAAAAATAACCCTTTCTTTCCTCCCTGCCCCAACATGGACTAGAAAACCACACAGCCTGTGAACCCCAAAAGGAAGCCTGGCCAGGCCACTGTGATTTAGCCCAAGGCGCTGAACTTTACAGCTCTCCGTGGGGTCACAGGCTCCTCACCGACAGGAAGGCGTGGACAATGTCCGCTTTGATGCTGCTGAGCGGTTTGTCCTTGAGCACAAGGAATATTTGTTCTTCTTTGTCCAGGGAGATGAAGTTCCCAAACCAGGAGCGTTTGGCCAGTCTGAGAGGGAGGGACAGCAGTGGGTCAGGGGTGTGTGTGTGTGTGTTGATTCCTCTTTCCCCCCTCTTCCCTTTCTATGCCACTCACTCTGGAGAAGACTCCGGTGTCAAACTGGACATCTCCTCCGCGGTGGGGACTGGGTTGGGGAGGAAGAAAAACGCGGTCAACACCTATCCACCGTCCTGCAGGCTAGGAGCCATCTTCCCTGGGTTCCTGACTCCATCGTTGGGGCAGCATGTTTAGGCCACACCCCTGGGGCATTATAGTCCAATGGGGAGGAGGCCTAGAGGGCAATAGGGGCGTGGCTTCCGGTGGGCTCCTCCTCCACAGCGGGAGGCTCTCCTCCCTCCCTGACACCTGCAGCTGTGCCCAGCTCTTTTTACTCTTAGAACGTGGGAAGCCAGCCTATCTCCTATCTGAAGACACTGCAGGGATTCCGGGATCCAGCAATGGAGCGCTTTTCCCAAGTTAGGACTAAGAAACCCTTGCACCCTGAGCCACGTACTCCGTACCCTGCATCTTGCGCCGGTGGAAGCGAGGGGAGCCCAGGAAGCTGTTGCGGATGGAGTTGAGCCGACTCCTCCAGGCAGCTCCCCCGACACCACCGCCGGGGCTGGGGGGCGGCGTCGTCCCCGGGGTCCCGGTGGGGCTGGCTCGGGGCGTGTGCAAGGGCGAGTGCAAGGGAGTCCCTCCAGTGGAGCGCGGAGAGCCTGGGGGTCCGGGCAGGGGTGTGGAGCGGGCGCTGGGGGGCGGGGGCTGCTCCCCGGCGCCCCCGCCTCTGGGGCCTCGAGAAGGTAGCGTCTGCGTTTTAGACGTCGGGGAGCCCCCGCCTCGGGCCTCATCTACAGCCCCCGGTTCGGGCGAGAAGGAAAACACCGGACTCTGCGGAGGAGCGGGCAAGGTGAGGGCGGACTACAACTCCCAGGAGGCCCTGCGTGTGACACCCGCACAGGCTCTCTAGGGCCGGCCCTGAGGCACGCTAGAATTTGTAGTGCAGTCAGTCCCCTTTTAGCCCAAGTTTGCACCCAGGATATATAACCGCAGCTGAATAGAATGGTACACAGTAGATGGCCAACAGGCTTCTTCTTCTTCTTTGTTTTGTTTTTTTGTTTTTTTTGAGACAGGGTCTCGCTATGTGGTTTAGGCTGGCCTTGGGCTCACTTTGTAGCCCAGGCTGGTCTCAAACTTGCAACGATCCTCCTGCCCCAGCCTCCTGAGTTCTGGGATTACAGGAGTGTGCCACCACGCCCAGCTTTTAATAGGCTTCTTTTTTCAATGCTGGTAATGGAACCTAGAGTTTTACGTAACCTGGTCAAGCGCTCTACATCCCAAACCCCCTGCCCTCTTAATTCTCCGAGGAGCCTGCCTTACCCTTGGGCTGCTTAGAGGGCTGGAAGATAGGCCGGTGGAGGCGCCACTGACGCTGCGGGACCTGTTTCCAGGAAAGAGTTTTAAAAATCAGTTGGAGAGGGCTTCAGAAGTCTTCAGGATGAAGAACCCAGGCTCAGAGAGGGGAAATGACTCACCCCAAACACACAGTGCATCTGAGGTTGGGCAGGGACTAAGCTGTTGCTCCCCGCACCCCTGGGCACCAAGGATCCCCCCAGAGGGTCAGGCACTCACCTCTGGCTGTGCTGGGCCATCTCCAAGGCCCGGCGGGTGGGCACCGGGGAGCCACCACCTCCGGCGTCCGTGATGCTCAGGACTTCCATGGACTTGCGCTCTGGCCGCCTTTTCCCGTGCCGGCTCAGCATGGGGGAGTCCACCCGCTTCCGCGGTGGGTCTGAGGGCCAGGAGTTCCACTCGTTTAGGGAATGCTGCGCCCCACTGCACAACGTGCTACACGACTGCCTCACAGACTGCACGGAGGGAAAACTGAGGCCCAGGAGAAGGTAGGATCTGATGAATCCCCAGCTGTCTAAAGCTGGCGTGAATAGGGCCAGCGGTGCCGTCCTTCCTCTGACCAGCATCCTGGGTCTAGGTTTCTTACCCACATCGTTCCGGGGAGGCAGGTCCTGGTCTTCACAGCTGGGATACCGTTCCTTCCGGTCCAAAAGCAGGTAATAAATCATCTTTTCTTGATTCTCCCTGAGATGGGCACAGGGATCAGCTAAGTGAGGGCTGCCCAAAGGTCACACCCCTTCTGGCAGCTCAGCCTCTCTAGGCTTCAGGTCCACTCAGTAGCTCTGACTCAGGGACATTTTCTAGCTACCAGATGTTTAGTTTTCTATGGTTCAGAGCATTTCATGGCTTCACTTTACTCAATAAATATGTCACACTTGGGTTCCTACTAAATACTCCTGTGAACTTCATGAGGGTGGTATTGTCCAAGCCTGCCTCAGCATCTTTTGTGTGCGGTGACCTAGGCCTGTAACTCTGGGAGGATGAAGCAGGAGGATTCCAAATTCAAACCCACACTGAGCAACTTGGTGAGACTGTCTTAAAATAAATTAAAGAAGGGGTAGGAATTGGGTGTGGTAGTGAATGCTTGAGATCTCAACACTCTGGGAAGCTGGGGTAGGAGGATCGCCAGTCGAGTTCGATCTGCAAATTTAGCAATTTAGAGCAACCCTGTTTCAAAATATAACATATGCATGTATGTGTGCATGTATATATGTATGTCCGTGTCTGTGCAAAGGCATTGGGTTCAATCCCCATGACCTCCAGAAATAAAAACAGCCGAGGATTCAGCTCAATGTAAAGATCCTTGGTATAATCTCCAGCATAAGTGCGGGGTTGGGGACAGTCTCTGCATTTTTTTGGGCAGGTCCCAATACACCCACGAGGGATCTGGAAACTCCCCCAGCTATTTGGACTAAGTGGAGGCGGGGCGCCCCTTGCCGGCGGGTGTGGGAGCTGCGGCGCAGAGGCCTCCCTGTGCGCATGGGCTGATAGTGCAAGGGCTGGGCTGGGGTGGGCGCGGGGTCTTACTCCTCACTGCGCAGCTCGCGGTGTAGCCGCTCGCGGTCTCTGAAGCAGCCTAGCGATGCCATGCTCTCCAGGACATCAGGGTCCAGCTCTCCGTTGGAAGGCAAGCTCCGCATGGCTACCCTGCGGCCCGGGGCTGGCTCCAAGCAGGGATCCGGCTCATGCTTCCCGCCCCTGGAGCAGGGCAAATAGTTCATCCAGATTCAGGGTCTCGGGCCCAGACGGCTCCCTCAGACTTGGGGTCCAGGTCCAGCCTTCTCCCCCAGGACACGGAAGCCAAGCACCCAGGCCATCGTCTTACAGGAACCCAGGCAAGACGATGCCTTTCTACCTCTTCCTCCCCTAGGGACCCAAAAGTCCAAGTGCCCCTTACTCACAGGTACCAGGGATGTTTCTGAATTTGCTCCAGCTGTAGGGAGGGTGTAGAGAAGCAGAAATCAGGCTATATACACATAGGCACATTATTAAACTTCATGGGGTGGGCTCACCTTTGGAAGATCCCCAGCCATCAGTCCCCCCCCCCCAAAAAAAAAGCAGGATAAATGACCATGTCTCCCTCTTGTGGCGGTTGACCAGCGGCCCCACCACTCAGGACTTGAGATAGTAGCTTCTCGCATGCGCAGTGGCATGGGGGGGGGCTGCGCATGCGCTCTTTCATTCATGGGCCTCCCGGGTTCAACCTGGCGTAGTTTGGAGCAGCAGGTTTGGGAGGATTTGGGGCTGCTACTCATCAGCGACCCCCGGTTACAGGAACTGAAATCCCTCCTCAGGACTCCCCTGAGGGCACTTTCCTCACCTCCCACGGCACCCTCTGCCAGTCCCCCCAACTCACGCTGAGCCTCTTTTCGGGCTCCACCTCGATCATCCCGCGCAGGAGGCTCTGGCAGTCGGGAGGGATAAAGTGGGGCATGTGGAAGACGCCCCGCTTCACCTTCTCCAGCAGCTGACGGAGGTTGTCGTCGTCAAAGGGCAGAGCCCCCTGCATGCACAAGAAGTAGCCGGGCCTCTTGACTCAGCTGGGGTTAGATTCCGGCGACTCGACACATCTCACCCTCACCACCAGTCTCTGGTCCCCGTTTACTAGGTGGGGAAACTGAGGCACGGAGAAGCCCTGCAGGTTTTTTTCTCTTGTGGTATTGTGGCTTGAACTATGGTATTGTCTCTGCTCTGAGCTATATCCTAGCCCTGTTTTATTTTTACTTCTGCAGACAAGGGCTTACTAAGTGGCTCAGGCTGGGTTTGAACTTTCAATCCTCTCGCCTCAGCCTCCCAGAGTGCTGAGGTTACGGCCATTGGCCACCGTACCCACCCAAGTCCAGTAGTTTGCCCAGCTGCCTGGCAGAAGCACCGGGGGAGGGGCTGACCCTTGTTAATTCCACAGGAAGGTGCGCACCCCAGGGGCAAGCAGCCCCGGATGGCAACACACCGCAGGGGCGTCAGGTAGACTGCAGACAGCAGCAGAGACCTGAGTGTGTCAAGCCCTAGATCCGGACCGTGTCCTTCTCAGCGAGAGGACATGGCAGTGGAGGCAGTTATGTGATGATGGAGGCAGGAGCCGCCAACAACCGGGACAAGGATGGGAGCCTGGATGGCGACCCCTGACTCTGGCCATGTGGCCAATGCACTGGGAGACAGCAGGCGTCTCTCATCTCGAGCCACCCACTCTGCAGCTGTTTCTTATAGCAGCAGCCCTTGGACTCCCATGGAGGTGGGAAGAGTGCATGCCAGGGCCCCAGGGTGACAGGGACAAGGGGAGAAGGCTGGCAAGGATGCCAGAGAGATGGGAAGTGGCCAATGACACAATCGCAGAGGGGCACGAGTGCCACAGCCAAGAGCATGGTGCCCTGCTCTGCTGATGATGGCTGTGTGGTTTGGCAGGTCGCAGCACTTCTCTGGAAACAAGGGTGGTGGTGATGCCTCCCTGTGGCAGAGTGGGCTGGCTTGGTGCAGGCGGCCTCTGAGGGAGCGCTGCATGCCTGGGCAGCTGTACGTGGTCAGCAATTGACTGCGCAGTGATGTGCAGATCACCTGAGATCTGAGGCTTGTGGACAGGAAGCCTGGCTTTGACTCTAGAACCGAGGCTCCATTTCTTCTCCTCAAATAGACATAAGAAGCTTGGTGTGGTGGTGCGCTTAGGGAGGCTGAGGCAGGAAGGTCAAAAAGCTTGAGCCCAGCCTGGGCACGTTAGTAAGACTTTATGTCAAAATAAACAGCACAGAAAGCCTGGGGAGGTGGCTCAGTGCAGAAGCCCTGGGTTCGTTTCCTGAGATTTCTTCCAGGGTCTTTGCATGCCACATTAGCCCTAAGCCTCCACACTGTAGGTACTACAAAAAGCTCCCCGAGGAGATGAAGAAACTGAGGGCTGGATGGAGGAGGTGACTGGCTGACACACGGTGAGTGAGCAGGGACTGGAACCCGGCCTTGTCATGGTGACTACAGAAGATGGAGGTCGGGATGAACTTCATTGACTCCACCATGGGCTCTGAGCCCAGGAAGGCAGTGCCCACCTGGCCACCTCTTTCGCCTCATGCTGGTCACTTGGCCCAGCACTTAAGAGAGCCAAGGTTGAGCTGGGTGTAGTGATGCACATCTGTAATCCCAGTACTCTGGAGGCTGAGGCAGGAGAATCTAGCCTGGACTATATAGTGAGATCAAGGCCAGCCTGAACTACACAGCAAGACTCTGTCTCAAAAAAACCAAAAGAACAACCGGGAAAGCCAACCCTAGAGGTGATGGGGTTCCCTCTGTGCTCCCCACCACCTGGGGCAGGGGGGACTTACCACAAGCAGGGCGAAGAGGATGACCCCGCAGCTCCACATGTCTGCTCGGCGGCCGTCGTACTTTTCCCCCTGGAAGGAGGAGGACCATGGCGAGGGCATCTGGACCCACTGTCTCTGCCCGCCCGCCCGTGGCTCCCTGGCCCGCTCACCTTGATCACCTCTGGACACGCGTAGTGGGGGGACCTGAGGGAGACACAGCATGTGAGCTGCAGCCGCACCCCCGCCCTGCCCCGCGATGGCCGCACTCACCCGCAGCTGGTCTCCAGGAGGCTGTCCCCCACCTGCAGGGACGCCATGCCGAAGTCTGCGATGCGGATGTTGTTCTTCTCGTCCAGCAGCAGGTTCTCTGGCTTCAGGTCCCTGTGGCTGAGACAGGCAGGTGGGGTCAGCCTCGGCCACCAGGGCTGGGACCTTCTGTCTGTGCTTGTTGGGGCACCAAGGAGGAGGCAGGGCTTTTTTTGGTGGTATTAGGGATTGAAACTAGGGCTTTCAGTGTTTCTTTTCTCTCTCTCTCTCTCTCTCTCTCTCTCTGTCTCTCTCTTTTTGTTTTTCTGAGACAGGGTCTCACTATGCAGTTCGGACTGGCCTTGAGCTCATTTTGTAGCCCAGGTTGGTTTTGAACTTGCAACGATGCTCTTGTCTCAGCCTCCCAAGTGCTGGGGTTACAGGCGTGAGCCACCATGCCTGGCTGAACCTAGGACTTTTACACTGAGCTACATCTCCAGTCCTTTTATGTTTATTTATCTTCCCAGGCTCAGACTTGAACTTACGATTCACCTGCCTCAGCCTCCTAGAGCACTGGGACTAGAGGGGAGTACCACTGTGCCCTGGTTAAAGTAGAATCTTTTGAGGTCTGTTAGGACTAATATGAAGCTGTTTTTAAAAAATATCAAAATGTTTCCAAGGGACCAGAGATTTAGCTCAGCAGTGTAAGTGCCTGGCCTGCAAGCACGAGGTGAGTTTGATCTCCAGTACCAAAAAAAAAAAAGTTTCCGGGCCAGGGATTCAGCTCAACTGGCATAAACGCCTGCCTTGCAAGTGCATGGTCATGAGTTTGATCCCCAGTACCAAAAAAAAAAAAGTTTCCATACTATGTATTGAATATATTAATAAAAAATTGAAAAAAGAAAAATGTTATCATAAAATTATTTTCCAGTTACACACATACAAATATATATATAATTTTTTTTTTTGTTTTGGTACCAGAGATCGAACTCATGACCTCACGCTTGCCAGCCAGGCACTTACCCTGCTGAGCTAAATCTCTGGCCCAATATATGTATTTTTGATGCAGAGTCTCACTGCATTCAGGTTGGTCTTAAACTTGCAATGATCCTTCTCTCTCAGCTTCCTGAGTGCTGGGATTATAGGCATGTACCACCATGCCTGGGTTTTCCTTGTTTTGTTTTACGGAAGACTTTACAAAATATAACAGCCATTTCTGGGTTGGGCATAGTGGTACAGGCCTGTAGTCCCAGCACTCGGGAGGCTGAGGAAGAAAGACTGCCACTGTTTGAGGCCAGCCTGGGCTACATAGCAAGACTCTGTCAAAATACACACACACACACACACACACACAGAGCCATTTTTCACAAGTAAATATGTATGAATATTTTGTTTATAAAAATATACCAAAAAATATACTAAAACTATAAACAACCCACTGACTCTCACCTGGGGAATGAATAAACAAACTCTGGTGGGTCTGCACAATTGAATTGTAGTCAACAATACAAGCAAAAAACCCAAACAAACCAAGTTTCCACACTGAATCATTGAAAAATACTGCAATCCCAAGCTGGTCACTGGTGTCTCCCCAGACAACCTCCCTTCCTGGGCCAAATTCAAGATCTAAAGCTCAGGTTGGGGCTGGGTCTCATAGTATGCATGCTATGCACTTGGAAGTTTGAGGCAGGAGGACCACTGTGAGTTCAAGGCCAGCGTGGACTACATAGCAAGACCCTGTCTCAAACCAAAACCAAAGCAAAACAAAAGACACCAAAATTAAAGGTCAGGCTGAGGAAGCAGTTTGGTGGTAGAAGGCTTGCTAAGCACAAGCAAGGCTCTGGGTTCCATCCTCAGACTGCCTCCCACACCCCACAAAAACCCTAAGGGCTAAGGACTGGGCGGAGGTGGGGCTGCAGCACTAACTGGGGTGGTCAGTAACTGGGTCACACAGCATTAAATGTTGCATAGCGCTCTAGCGCCCCCTAGAGGACAGAGGCGCCAAAGTCAGGGTTGAGACAAGGTCTTGTCAATGAGGTGTTGAAAATTTGAAGGCGCCAAGATTCACCCCAGGGCTGCGGTGGCGTGGGGTGGAGGTGGTGTTCTTGCATCTGATCCCTATCTCGACTCTTAACACGCGGCCCAGAGGGAGAGGCCTGCGCACCCAGGCGGCGACGCCAGGAAGGCCCAGTTTTGCACCTCAGGTAATCATAAAAATACTCCCCAATAAACACCCAGTTTGGGGGGTAGAGGCAAAGCAACGAGGAAAAGATAATATGCACACTCAGAGGACAAAAAATAAACGACCAAGCGCACCATATACCCAGTAGCTCCAAATGCAGCCAGGCCGAGCAAGGCACAAGCACTCGGCCTACGTAACTTTTAGCATCAGTGGCTTGGAGGTGCCTGGGATCTGGCGAAGATTTTTTTAAACAGGGTAGAAAAAGCATGAAGTGTAACAGATAAACAACTTGAGTTCATCAAACTTTAAAAATGTTGCTTTTTTCAAGACATTGCTGTAAAAATGTAAAAAACATATCATAGACCAGGAGATCATTAAAAACATTGATAAAAGACTTATTCCAAGAATACATGATTCTAAAGAGTTATTCCTGAAGTCATGCTTCTTCTCAGATTAAACAATTGTTACAAATCAATTGTAAATAGACCAATTTTTTTATTTGCTTTTTTGAGACAGTGTCTCATTATGTAGCTCAAACTGGCCTTGAACTCAGTGACCCTCTTGCCTCAGCTTCCCAAGAGCTGAGATTATAGGCATGCACCACCATGGCTGGGTTGATAAAAAATTTTTAAAATAACTCGAAAATGGGCAAAAAATCTGAATAGGCATTTTTCCAAAGAAGATATATAAATGACCAGTAAACACGTAGTGAGATGCCCCACACCACAAATCATTGCTCCTATGAGGCAAACTGAAGCCCCTCTAAAGGTCTGAGACAGTCTAGTGTCCCTAGAATCCAGCAGCAATACTCCTAGGCACGTACTCAAGGGACTAAACAGCAGAAGTACGTGCAAACATGTACACACGAGAGTTCGGGAAGACAGAACAAAAAGCTCCACCAGTGGAGGAATGAGTAAGGAAATCTCGGTCTGTCTGCACAGTGGAACATTATCCAGCTGTGAACAGGACCGGAGCACTGCCACATGCTAGAGCAGGGGACAGCGTGAAGGACATTCTGCTAAGCAGAACGAGCCAGACACGAATGCCTCACACTTGTAGGATTCTACATCTAAGAAATGTTTGGAACAGGAAATCCATCAGATACATGCAGATGCATGGCTGCCAGGGTTGGGGAGCAGAGAGGAATGGGGGATGCTTGGTTAAGGGGTACAAAGTGATAAAATATGTTCTAAAAATGTACAGCAGTGATGCACAATGCTTCCAATATATGAAAAAAAAAGTTGAACTGTACACTTTAAACCCCTAGCATTAGGAGGCTGAGGCAGGAGTACTATAACTTTAAACCCAGGTAAGGCAATTTGGCAATTTAAGGAGATTCTGTCTCAAAACAGAAAAAGAAAAGTGTGTGTGTAGGGGAACACTTGGGATGTAGCTCAGTGCAAAGGCCCTGGGTTCAATGCCCAGTACTACAAAAATAAATAAAATAAGAAGGGTAGGGCCAGGGATTTAGCTCAGCGGCAAAGCACCTATCTTGCAAGAGTGCGGTTGTGAGTTCGATCCCCGGTACCACAAAAAAAAAAAAAAAAAGAAGAAGAGTGATTTGTATGGTTCGAGTCATTACCTTAAGAATTAAGACCACGCAAAAAGATTAGTTTCAGTGCCAACCCCACTGCCCGCCCCATCATGCTGCCCCTCACCAGATGGAGTAGCTGTGGCAAAAGTCCAGGGCTGACACGATCTGGCGGAAGAACTTCCGGGCCTCCTTGGGTGTCAGCCTGCCCTTCTTCACCAGGTAGTCGAAGAGCTCTCCGCCAGAGACGTGTTCCAGGACCAGATACCTGCAGGGTGCGAGGGTGCAGAGGGCTGGAAGGGGCTCCGGAAGACAGGAGGGCTTGGGCTCCCTCTGCCCTAGGCCCTCCGAGGCATGGAGCCCGATTCCTGTGGATTCTGGGGGAAGGCGACTCCGATTTCCCCCAGTGTCTACAGAGCCAAGACTCAAATCCTTTAGCCCTGGGAAGTAGAGACTCCTGTGTCAACCTCAAGAGGGTCAGCACTGCCTCCTTGGTATTCAGGGAGATCAGGCAACTCCACTGGCCTCTTTCTTATGAGTCCCAGACGAAGAAACCTAAATTCTCATTGATTCTTGGGCATTTATAACTGCAGTGTGCAACAATGGGAGATGACAATGCCCTTTAGTCTTGAATGAGCAAAAACTCCTAGCTCCTGCTGGGTGTGGCATTGTACACCTGTAATCCAGCACTAGGGAGGCTGAGACAGGAGGATTGCTTCAAGTTTGAGGACAGCCTGGGTTACGTAGTGAGCTCAACAGCAGTCAGAACTACATGGTGAGACCCTGTCTCAAAACAACAACAACAACAACCTAGCTCCCATAACCTTCTGGGACATAGAGTCCCAATTCCCATCAGCCACCTGGATCCTAAAGACTTCAAATCCCATCAGGCTCTGGGAGGTTCACATAAGTCCCCATCAGCCCTTGGAAAACAAAAGCTCAACCTCAATGAGCTCTTGGAGAGCAAAAATTCCCATGGGCAGCACAAATTCTCAAGAGTCTTCCTGCCCAACTATGATAGTGGAGTGATGATAATTCTACTTGTTGAGACAATGGCCTCTTCGCACCTCAATACCTGGGGAAGTCTGAGAACTGTAATTCCCACGAGCACCTAGCACTGGGGCAGCTTCCTGCCTGAAGAAATCTGCCCCAGCATCTGAGGGCTGTTGGAGTCGCTTCATTTTGGGGACTGGGTGGAGGACAGGAGATCTGTCCCCTCTCCTGCTGCCCAGCCTAGCTGTCCTTTGGGCTACCAGGCTGGACAAAGGCCCACTCTCTGGAGCTCAGACAGCTGGACCCTACCCTCCTCCTTTCTGGGGGTTCACTGACTTTGAGATATTGGCTCAGAACCCTAAGAAGGCCCATGGCTGGGGTGTACAGCCACGGCACCTGGAGCAATCCAGGGGAGCACAGGGGTCCCCCAATGGGAAGACCCTTTGGGCTCTGCCAGGCCTCCCACCTTGGTAAACTGGCTCTGGCTGAGGGCATCCAGAGCGTCCAGGAGGGAATGGGGGATCGGGGCTGGGGAGTCAGTGCAAAGCCCAGTCTCGGTTCCCTGCTCTGGATGGCCTAGGTGTGGCTGTCCTGCTGCTAACACGAGGCTGAGTTAGCACAGCATTTGGGGGGCTGCCTGTGTGACTGTGGGGAGCTCAGAGCACAGGTCTCCCCTCGTCACCCGGGGAGGGACGCGAGGTGGGAGGGCTGGGTGTCTATAAATACCTACAAATATTTCTTGTTCTCATAGACGTCATGGAGCTTGAGCACGTGCGGGTGTTCGATGAGCTTCAGGATGGCGATCTCCCGCTCCACCTGGGGGTGCAGCACACATTCAGCGCCGAGGCTCCTCACCCACCTTTGGCCTGAAGGAAGGACCCCCCACACCGGCCTGGCCACACACACCTTCATCAGCACAGACTCCGACAGCTTCTCCCTGTTCACAATCTTGATGGCAACCTTCTGACCCGTGATGCAGTGGACCCCAAGTTTAACCAGCCCTGGGGGAGTGGGTGGGTGGAAAATGTAGGGTGTTCTCCAGGAGCACCTCCCTCCCCAGCAGTGAGGTGCCCGGGGCCACCCAGATTCCACTTCCACCTCTCTCCCCTGCAGGCTGCCTAACTGTGACCTCAAGCGGCCTGCAAACCCCATCCCTCTGCCCAGCGCCTCCACTCCAGCCTCCCCAAGTCCCTGTGCCCTCGGCCCACTGCCCTGTGTCCTGTGTCCCCCCCAGGGCCTGCTCAGGCCTAGCTTTCCTCTCCCCACCTCTCCACAGCCCTCTGCTCCCCAGTGCGCCCTTCTGCCCATCGCTTCCTGGGTGAACAAATCAGCTCCGTCTCCCCCTCCCCAAACCGCCCATCCTTTACCTCTCCCGACCTTTAACATTGGTTGTAGTCGGAAGCCTGCGGACGCCCAGGGCACTCAGGAGCCCCAGCTCCGGGGAACGGCGGGCCCCAGCCTCACAGTCCCACTGACCCGGGCCCCTGGCCCTCCGTTACAAGCAGGGTCCAGGTTCCTGACCCCTTCCTCCAACCCCCAGCAGGAATCAGGTCACCAGCGCCCTCCTGCTCTGGCCGGGATCCGGGGCCGAGCTCGGGCCCTTGACCTCAGCTCCGCAGAGACCCCGGCCCTCAGGTGCTGGCTCAGTCCGCGTCCCTTGGACTCAGCCGGGCCCAAGAAGGCTGTGGGCTGCTGCAGCCCCTCTGCGCCGGAGGACGCAGCCGTGGCGCCCCGCGCGCGCCGAGCTCCGTGCAGCGCCCGCCCGTTCCTGCGGCCCCGAGCAGAGGGCGGCCAGGCCCGCGCTCCCCGCCGGCCCAGCCCGCAGCGCAGCGCAGCGCCGCCTCCCATCGCCGCCCCGTCCCCGTCCCCATCCCCGTCCCGGTCCCCGTCCCCGTCGCACAGGGCCGGCGCCCGCGTCCGTGGGGTGGCCCGGGTGCACCTCCGCGTCGCAGGCCGGGCTGCACACCCGGCGCCCCCGCCCCCAGCCTGGGCTCGGCCCGCCCCCCGCGCCCGCTCACCTGTCTGCCCCTTGCCCAGCGTCTTCTCCAGCCGGTAGGGGCCCACATATTGGGCGTGCTGCGGGGGGTGCGCGTGGGGGTGCGGGAGGTGGTAGGCGGGGGAGCCCCCGCCGCCCTCCTTGGCCCCGGACGACATGGTGCCCTTGGTCCCAGCCCGCCCGGAGCCCCGGCCGGCCCCCCTGCGGCCAGGCGCCCCGTTCCTCCGGTGGGGGCCGGCGACAGCCCCGTCCCGGCCCCCCCGGCTGTTCCCCACCTCTCCGGGGGTCCCCAGGGGGATGCACTGGGCCCCCCCCCGGCGGCGGGCCGCAGAGCTGGGGAGGGGGGGCTGTCCCGGGGGGGGGTCAGGCCCCGGGAGTCAGCATGGCCCGGGGGGGGCTGCGCGGCCCCCCCTCCCCAGCCCGTCCCTGGCCGGACCCCCCCTTCCTGCGCCTCCCCCGGCGGGGGGGGGTGGTCTGAGCTGCAGGCCGGCGGATGCTGCAGGCCGAGGTCCCCCGCCCCCCCACGCGCCCTCTCTCCTCCGCCTCCTCCTCCTCTCCGCCTCCCCCCGCCACCTCGTCCTTTCTCTTCGGCACGCTGACATCACCATCCGGGGACTCCGGGCCCTTCCCCAAAGTTAACCCTTTCAGAGGGGG
>PVLA01003596.1:113049-206846 GCA_004027455.1 Hydrochoerus hydrochaeris | reverse complement strand
GGGCATTGAAAATGCATGGATTTTTCTAGTGGAAAATAGAATAAACAAAAAGTGTCAGTATTACTGTACTGTAATTCAAATGCTACAACCTCTTTTCCCGTCCTCCTTTTGATTATGTATATGATTCCATTGAAACCACATTGGAATCCTGGTGAGCTAATTCCAGTCTCCCACCTCCAGTGCAACCCATGGCAAGATAATGGCACTAAGACTGATTTATACTTACAGGCAGCCAAGGGGTCCTGAGTCTAGTCCAGGTGAGGATTCACAGATCCAAGGCCTTGATCCAGGGCTTCATCCAGAATTTATTAACTTGTGAAGAAGGGAGTGGCTTGAGCATGAGTGATGGTGAGAAAGGGAAATTACATGAGTCTGTGAGCTGGGCTCAGCTAGGAGGCCAGAAAACACCTCTGCAATGTGTAGAGAGAAGGGAATGCGAAAGACAAAGCTGTGTGACTCAGTTGGGGTAGCACTGAAATGTTACCCCAGTATCAAATTGCTTCAGCATCAGTCAATTCAAGACCAGTCTCCATGTACTGCTGTGTACAGAGCTGGCTAATCTGCATTCAGGCAGAGTCTCCCGCCCAGCTTGTCTTCCATGTTAGAGTATAATAGTTTTGCATCTTTCCCAATGTTTTCTTCTCTTACATGGATTTTGTTTTCAGGCAACTATTTCCATGCTATAGCTAACCTGACCACTTTGTCTCTCTGTCTTTACTTTTTCTGGGAATAGTAAAACTACATAAACCACAAGGTTACCCTGAAAATCAACTAACACACTTTCCTTAAAAGTCTTTTAAATGAAAAGTATTCTGGCAATAGCAGTGTGATGCAATAGCAGTGTGAAAGTTATAGATTAAAATATTTTAAATGGTCAATTTGATATGCAACTATCCAAGAAAAATCTATGAAAAACCTACATGAAAACAATATTTAAAACTATGATGCCTAAATTCCTAAGCTAGGTATCACACAAAAGAGCCACCATACTTTACACTGTGCTTGATCTTAAATATGGTCTTTCCAGTTCTAATGAACATCTTTTTAAAAGCAATTAATGTACAGCTGGTTGACAACAGAGAAAATGAAATTTGTATAACACACGAGTTAAGTTGATCCATCTTCAAATGTCCTAAGCACATTAATTTGCTTCAATGAAGCCATACACACCTGAAAGTAGGGACTGAAGGATGACAATAAAAGGCCACCGTGGCAGTGATCACTTTTTCTACATTTAAAGTGAAGCCCTGAGTGGCTTTTCCCTATGGCATAGGTATTAAGAGGAGATTTTTTTTTCATAGTCCTCGAATCTAGCTCACTGGTATCTCATCTGAGCTCAACACAATTATGACTTTTATTATATTTAACCAACTCTACTAGTCATTCTGCAGATTTTTATGATAAAACCCACGCAGGCTGATACCAAGAACAAAAAGTTGAGTGGGGATTTTGTTATCACTACTTTCCTGCTAAATCATCAGGTATGAGTCTCCAACCTCTAGAATAGCGGGCTGCTCATCTGTAAAATAAAGCTAACAGCATCATCTCCTCTTTCCCTCTGCAGAATCAATGGTACAACTGTTGTCAAAGGCCATGCAGCGGGAGCCTCACATTTAAATCACTGCTGAAAGAGAGTCACTATCAACACTGGGTAGTCAAAATGCTATGAGTTGATTTCCAGTTTCTGGATCGTTGACTTTTTCCACAGAACATAAAGTATTAGTGCATTTTAGTTTGTGAAAATGAATGTTCCATCTCTGGGTGAACAAAATTCAGCAAACTGGTTTTCATTCCATTCTGTCCTGTGTTCAATGAAAGGTTTGACCTCAATTATCTGCATATTTGAAATGAAAGTATGGCCCAAACTGCACTGCTGTCCTAGAAAATTATCTCAGCTCTTTACTTTGCATTGATGTGTAGCCCTAACATCTCAACCTTCCCAGCCAAACTTCTGTCTTTAATTGTGATTATGCTCAAGCATTCACTGATGATATAAAAGCACCAAAGAGCAGCTATCATTATGTTTAAGGAGATTCCAAAGCATCTCCCAAACCTGATACTTACATCTAAACCACTCAGCATGTTTGGCAAAATACTCACAACACAGCTATCTGTTTTTGGAGTAAGTGCCCCTCTCCATTCTAGTTAATTGAAAACAACTCTAAATTGCCCTCTTGAGCATAAAAAAACAGGGATTAAGATATAGGAGTGGAAAAGTATCAAGGTTTTAAAGACTTATATAAACAACACAGTTGTTTGAGCCTGTGACAAATAAATCCTAGCTCCCCAGGACACACTTGTTTAGGGTTTTCTCAATTAGGCATTTTATTTGATCTTTGGGTCTGGGTGAGCCACAATTCTCTGGAATTGAAGAGGAGATTAATGGACCAGAGACAATGGCTAATTCATCTCGAGGGCTTTGTTCATTGCTTGTCATTGCTATTTAATACTGTTATTTCCAAACTTAAATAAATCAAAATGAGAATTGGGCTAGGGCAGCACGTCTTAAAGATCTGCACCACTCCAGGATTGTTCCTTAGTACCTGTATCCTTATACTAGGTATCTTGGCTTGGAAACAAAATTCCCCTCCTTGGAAAGGTGTAAACAGGCGAGGACAGCAATTTTACATGATTGCTATTAAGCCTGTTCTTTAGTATTATGGAGGGTGGAGTGTAAGTTTGCTAATATTTACAAAGAGATTGCAGATGGAAATTTCTCAAGGGT
Source organism: Hydrochoerus hydrochaeris (assembly GCA_004027455.1). NCBI lineage: Eukaryota > Metazoa > Chordata > Mammalia > Rodentia > Hydrochaeridae > Hydrochoerus > Hydrochoerus hydrochaeris. The sequence goes on along the minus strand of PVLA01003596.1, from coordinate 204,121 downwards.
TACAACATAGGGACCCAATTGCTCACAATAGCTTAAAGAAAAATGAGTAAAATGTGGGGCACAAATAAAAAAAAAGCAGACTTTTCTTAATGATAGTTCTAGAAATGGAAATGAAGTACAGCAGGCTGGGATGGTACATTTTTAAAAAGATGTTTCATATCTGTGGACTAACAAAGTTGTTTTTATCCTTGCATACCCTCCTCGTTTTTGAATTCGGGATATATAAGTCTAAGTACATTTTCAGAAGAGAAGTGATTTTTTTTATCTTGTTGAAGAAAAAAATTAAAATAAAATTTTTTATCCTACTGGAACTCAAAAGATTTGAACACCAACAAATCAATTAAGCAATACAAAGAGAATATATGCTTAGAAAAAGGAAGGGCTCATATAAAAACTTTAACTTTCAGTCCTTCGATGTGAGCGTAAATTCTGCACTAACATATTGTGAGCTGAACAGCTGAACTTGGGGATCACACTTTTAGATCCATTTGCATTAGTCAAAATATATATATATATATATGTACTTTTTCTAAGCTCACCAAACTCCTTGAAAGAATTCTTTTCTACAAAGCACTGTGCTTTCAGAACAGTCTGGAGATACATGACGATGTCCCTCAATGCCAGTCACACTACTCTCAGACCTGCACAAATAATGGAATAAGACTGAAGTTAAAATAAAAGATGCCTCTTTTTTTTGGTCCACAGTCTTGTCTTTCTACAAGAACTAAAAATAATGTAAAAGCAGAGCAGTCCCTCCCCAAAAAACAAAAATATTATGATGAAAATTACAGCTTGTTAGATTTACTAAGAACCTAACAAATTATCTTGTTTGGAAACACTTTTAAATTTTCTTCCATTTCTATCCTACAGAGAATGGGAGGCAACCCCCACTGTGGTGTAAAAAGTCTATGGAAAATTCGGGGTTTTTTTATTACTTTGAGCAAAATGCTCAGACAAGATTTGTGACCTGCATCTTTTCCTCTCTCTCACCCTTTTCCCTTCCTTTTGTCTAAGCACAGGAAGAGCACTTTGGAAATTAACTGACTCTTTCTCTGCCATGTCCTCCTCTGATGCTAAGTTTATGCAAAGTAGCATACATCTTGAAGAAATTTAGGAGGTATAATTTGATGATGCTTTTCTTATTCCTGTTTCTCCTTTATAATGGTAACTTTCAGTTAAGTTCCTGTTTTTAAAGTTTCCTTTCTCAGGCAACATTCACACTTTCATGAAAATAGCCATGCTTTCCAAGGGCTAATTGAAGCTCTACAGCTTATATTACATCTTTTTAGAAAAAAATGATAAAATTATTGTATTCTAGTAAGAAGCAATAAAGAATTTCAAAGATATTGATATTTTTGTAAAATAAAGGTTATCTGTACTCATTAAAATGCATTCTTCATGCGTGTACAAATGTATATTGCATACCTTTAAACCAAGAATAATTGTGGAGGAACACACAAACTCTATGGAAGATACAAATCATGCATGAAATTTTCCTTTTCAGTACTTATTGCCATAGAACGGTCTTTACACATAGAATTAAAATAGAAAAGCAGAAACACCTATACATTTTTAAGAGTACAGAAAAATTCTGTAGGATCTCAGAACCCAAACATCTAATATATTTGAAATACTTTCTAAATACTGAACAATAACGTCTTGAATTCTTAAAACAACCCTATTAGCAAATATTATTGTCATGCACCTTTTACTGATGAGAAAATAGACCCAGAATTAATAGCAGGTCCCACATTTTAACTTAAACATAACTATGAAAGGAATTTATATGAAATATTGTCTTCTATACAGTAATAAAGCATAGTTGTTGTGCTACTTATACATAAAACCAAAGAAAGCTATGCATACTTAGTTCACATTTCTGTACATGCTATATTTTTAGATAAGCTGTAAGATCACTAGGAAATCATTTCCTATCTCAGAGTTATCTAGATACCAGAACAGAGCATTCTTCTGTATTCATCAGTACTATTCTGTCCTAAAATAATGAATGCTTGCCAGTGTTTGAATGCACATAAAACACTCTAGAAATTACCTATGTAAGCAGTAAATTTAAAAGTGAAAAATTTTGCAGTTTGTCAGAAATAAGAACTATGACAATTATCTAACAAGCTGCACACCCAAACAAATGTACTTATGTGGAGAAAACCAGTGTCCAAACTATTTTTTTAAAGAGAACAGAATAGAATAAAAATTAATATTCGCAGTAAGAACATATAAACAGCAAATCGAGAAAGGTTTACAGACAAAAAGAGTTGGAAAATAGACTCACTATCACCAAACACGACACCTAACTAAACTCCATATACAAAAATTCAAACGACTATCTTATTATCTTTTATTTGCATATTGTTTCCAAAATATCTTAATAAAAGTCAGGACAAGAATACTGACAACTCTTTATCATATTCCCAGCAGTGCACCAGCTTAAATGATATAACAGTTTCAGTTTCTGAAAAATAATTGAAAAAATTTCAACCCTGAAAAGCTGTGTCTTGTCTAAGGTCACAGTCAGGCAGTGGTCTGGGAACAGACTAACATTTATTTATACTGGAAGTATAACATTTATTTATACTGATATTCAGCTTTTCTTGACAGGATCAGTAGAAGATACTGATCGACCTCCCATTTTGACCCTTGCAGTTTCTAAACTTTAGGGCGTTAAGCAGGAATCACGGTTTATAAAATATTACTCTGAATAAATTGCTTTTGTTCATTGAATCTAAAGCGTGTGCTGGTGACTAGAAAACAGGCATGAGCACAAAAATGGAACATTCGAGCTGGACTAAAGAGAAGACACCAACTAAGGAAATAGGGTGCGGTACCCCGTAGCGAAAAGCTGCAGGGAGCATGCGCCAGAGCGTCCCCTTTCCAAAGCCAGAGAATCAGTCTCAGGATCATTCTGCCCCACCCTTGTAATCAGCTGATACTGCTGATCAGCTGAACTCAAGCAGACACTTTCTGGAACACAGAGCTGAACAGGAAACATAGAAAATTGGATTGGAGGGAAATAAAGCAAGATACCAGCAGAAAGGTAGCAGAGGCTCTCTCCTCCCTGGCCCACTGGACATTCACAGGTACAAGCCAGGGGAGCAGAGTATCACGGTTCTATGATAGCACTGAACGATGCAGATAATGCTTTAATATTCTCAGCCCACGTGCTGCCGGCACTTCGTGAACCTACTGTAGACACCCGAGGTACGGGAAGGAACTGGTGAAGAGGATGGAGGAGAACCAAGAAGGAATAAAACTGAGACCACAGAAAATGTACCATTTTGTTCGTATATGGACAAAATTGATGAAAAAAAAAACAGTACAATAAAGCCATTGCTCTTAAAATATCATTTGATAATTGACATCTCAGTCTAGGGAAACATATTTTCTATGGGAAAATTGAAAAATGGAAACCGTTTTGTTAATACATAGGAAAAGAGAACAGAATTAAAGGGTAAGGTACATGGTGAGCCATGCTCTGAGGATGTTTTCGTGTGTTCTGGAGATCTGTACCCCACAATGCTAAAACAAGCAGGAGATTTTTCTGTTCAGTCAGAAATTGAAGCAATTAGTAAAAGTGTGAAATCCATAATCATTTGTTGAGCTTCTTTTAAAAGTGTTTATCATCACATTTAGTAAATTTCACTACCATAATTGACCATGTTCTTCTCACACATGGCAGGATGCAGCACACACGCTCTTCAGTGATGCCATTAGAAGGCACATGCACTGAACCTCAGGAGCAAAATGCAACTTTAATACATGCATAAGAAAATCACTTCACTTATAACTATGCACAAGGATTACTACTAAACAAGGATGGAATGACATGCAATTAGCTGGGATGTCGCTGGATCTCCACAGGCACGGTATAGAACAGAGGTGACCAGAGGAGTCCGACACTAGGGAACAGCAAAACTATCCAAGAGCACTGCTCTCTGCTTTTGGGTGACTTCTCAGAGGAGGCTACAAGGGAGATTTCCTAGTCAGATAAGACACCCGCTTCTCTCCCACAGCCCTCTGTCCTCTCCGTTCTGGTTACACTCAGATTTGCACAAGTGTTACACACTTTTACTCTCCTACTTAATACATTGCTTTTAACCTTAAAAGAATGGAAAAAAAAGTAACACAGGCAGATTGGAACTGTTATGACCTACGACATTTTTAGCTTCTGAAAGTTGTGTCTTAGCCACCAAAGTAACAAAAGGCTGATCTAAGTCAACAGGACCTTAGAAACTGATACCTTTATGCAGGACCTGAGTACATGGCAGTGACATAAGAACAGTGATCATATGTCTCTTGATTTTCTTGAAACTGTCCCTATTTATTTCTATTAACTTGTTACTAATAGAACTCATTTTCAGTTCTCAAAGTGTGTTTGCTTACAGTCACCCTATCAAGAGGGATAGTAGAACAGCCTCCTGGGTTCAGTGTATGTTTACAGTAAATCATTGACTTCAAAGGGACAACATTAAATCTAACCAGTGTGTTTGTATTGTCATTATATACTGGTTGGAAGAAAATAAGAATACCACAATAGAGAGGCATGGGATTAAAAAATGATATGGCCTCTTATAAATTAAATATAAGAGGAAAAATTTCACTCTTACATTGTGAGAGTAAGGGAGTTTTCCCCAGCAGGTTGGGAAATGTAATGTATCAACCCAGTCTGGATCATTGCAAGGTTATATTGTGCCACCGACGTTTATACAGGCTGACTTATTTTCTACCCAAGGTAAAAGATGCTCTCATATTGTGCCAACACATGACAAGGGAGGCAGGTGTGTGATCTCTTAGCCCTGTGCAGGTTAGTCTGGCATGTGCTAACCTACCTGAAAGGATTTGCTGGAATACAGGGCCATGCAAAGCAAATAACCATGGAAGAGGAAAACATTGCAGCCTACTTCATTCACTGACTTTCCATAATCGTACTTGCCTTTTTCATCTTTTAAATTTTGTAGCTCTGCATTCAAGCAACAAGCTACCTTGTTACTCTTGTAAGATTTTGTTAAGAACTAAAACCGTGCTAGTGCGAAACTATACCTAAAATAGAAATAAAGCACAGTGCTCAACAAGAAGTATTAAATTACTCACATGCCCATCTAGCCTGCCATGAAAATCATACCTTTTCCTCTGCAGCAGAATAAGTCAAGAGGCTTGAGAAAACTAAAAACTTGTAATAAAAGATGCTATTTAAATGCTTTCCTACTTGCAACTTAAAAAAATAGCCGAATCTAATACAGCAAGTATTCATTGGGAGATCAATTCAGCATTGAGATCTAAGGAAAAATATGCATGTGATTTGCTTAGAAGTATGATATAAAACCCATGAAGGGATCGCATGTAAATGGAGTGGATTTTAGGTTAACAAGAAAGCAAAGAAAAGAACAAGACAAAAGCTTAGTTAAGAACTCTGGGGGGGGCAACATTTATTTCTAGATAAATACCCCGTGCTCCTTGGAATTGGTCCCAATACCTATTTATGTAGATGGAAAAGAGAACCAACCACGTGTCCCCTTACCACTTCAAGGAGTAACTGCTGGGAAGAGGCAATTACAGTCGAATTGCTTACACCTTAAACCCCAGGTGCTCTAGATGGATGGACAGCCCCTGAAGGTTCCAAGCTGTGTCTCTCACACACAGGGGAGTGGCAAGAAGGGTTTTGCAGCAAAGAAAGCAGAAAGATCTTCAAAAGTGTAAAACAAGAGACACAAGGGAATGAATGTGAGTCCTATTTCAGTAACTCAAGCACATATGAAAAACCAGTGTGTGTTCATCAAGGTAAAAGGAAGATATGAAAGCAAGCAAAGGGGTGGGAGAGAAAGGCTGTTACATAAATGAAAGGAGTTAGTCATCCTGTGTCCAGATTTCCCAGTGGGACTTAGGGTTACATATTCAGAAAGTGTTTGTTGTATAACTGGTGCGCCAGACTCTACAGAGAACCAGAAATGACTCAGGCATAGAAGGTAAGATTTTAGAAGCAAAAGGGTAGTTAGCCCGTGAAAAGCAGCACGGGAATGTAAACACCTTGATAGAATGACTAGTTTCTGTATCAAAAGGCCAAAAAAAAATAGTTCTGTACTTTGGATAAATATTGCAATGATAAACATCTCCCAATATGAACTAGTCTATATTGGACAGAGATTTTTTTTTCTCCTCCAAGCTCAACCCTGTCTTTGACTTTTGGTTTCAGTTGTTTGAAAGGTTTCTTATGCAAATCTCTGCTGAAGAAATCCCAAACCATCTATGAGCTGATGTACCTGGCCCTTTAATTGATCTCCAGATAGACAGTACTGCCCGGGAGAGGTTCAACACCCGCTCCTGGTGAGCAATTCTCCTTCATCTCGATTACCCTTGATGTGTTATCAGGAAACCCATAGAGCTCTCTCTCTTCAGGGGATCATTTTTTCCTTTGGGTGGAGATGCTAGGGTTTTACAGATAACTCAGTTGGGGGTTTTCATGGCCCAACCTCTCACAATCACAAACTGACAAACAAAACCTCTCTTGCAGCTAATATAATCCAACATCATACATGCCAGCCATCTCTTATTTAACAGAAGAGTATCTCGACAATGTACTTCTCCAAATAAAGCATTTTAAACACTTTTTGTTTGTCAACACCCACCGTTTGATGCTGCAGTGATTTACTCCAGAGCAAACACTGTCGGATGCCTGTGGTTTCTCTGTACTACCTCAGGGGGCTTCCACTCCCACCACCTCAGATCTCAACACTTCAAAGAGTTCCCCCCAAGCTGTATTTACAGCCTGAGCTAAAAACCAAGGTTCCCACTGGCTTTTACAAACTTTTTCGCCACAGTAAAATCCAAGGTGCACTAAAATAACAGCTCTACCTCAGTTGGTGGTGGACCCTGCATTTTAATTTTTCCAAATCCTGTGAAAAAAATGGTTTAGATGGATGTCTGCCGGATCTTCTATCCAGTGCTTTGATTTGGATAGCATATAGCTCCACCTTATGGCAGGAAGTTATTTACAGTGGAGATAGGACAGGCGAAGACACAGGTAGATGCTGCCTTGCTGTTCCCATCTCCAGAATCTCCTTTTCCCTTTCCTTCTTTTCAGATGCAAAAGTGACAGGGAGTGTTTCTTCCGGGTGTTTTCCGGGAGTTTGTAGACGTCTCACAATAAACCTAGTGAATGACCGCCAGTGCACAAGAATTGATAAGTAAACAAAAAAACAAAAGGGGAGTGGGGAAATGGCTTATGGAGATGCAAAATACAAAACAAACACAAACTAACAACACAACAACACAGGTGCTTTTGTCACTCCTGTATCGTTAGCCCCCAGCAGGGTCCAACAAGAGGAGACAGGACTTGGGGTCCACACTCTACCACTTGGGAATGGGTTTGCCATTTCTCCTTATAGACAATTACTTCAGGGTGTGTCAGTGAGATGCAGAAAACAGATTTAGTAAGCAGAGTCAAAGCAGTGGGGGTGGGTGTTACAGCTCAGTGGCAAGCGCCTGCCTGGCAAGTGCAAGGTCCCGAGCTCAATTTCTGGAAAAAAAAAAAAAAGCAGAGCAGGATGCATTGGGAAGGGAGTGAGACACGCCAGGGGTGAGTGTGGCCGGAGCACGGTCTGCGGCCGGCGTTATTTATGTGCTCTCGGGTGGAAATCTGTGGCACTTGTGAATCCATAACGTGGCAGGGGAAGAAAGGAACCAGCCCACTCTACGAACTTACTGCATCTTTTTTAATTCTTATGAGTTTTAGAGTGAGTAGCCTGGAAAAGCAGGAAAAGGGCATAGTAACCTTGAGTAACTTTGAATCCTAAAGATTCAGCTTTCTTTTCTTTTCTTTTCTTTTCTTTTCTTTTTTTTTTTTTTTTATCTTTTCTTGAGACAGGATCTCTCTATGCAGTTTGGGCAGGTCTTGAGCTCACTTTGTAAACCAGGCTGGTCTCGAAGTTGCAATGATCCTCCTGCTTCAGCCTCCTGAGTGCTGGAATTACAGGTGTGAGCCACCACACCCGGCTTAAAATGCAGTTTTCTTAAAGGTACAATTTTAAAATTATATTTTTTTTTTGTCTCTTGTCTACCTTATTTAGATTTCTTCTACCTCATTTTGATATTTTGATTAATGTGCTATTTTGCTCTACATGAAGTTTTTTTTTTCTGATACACAATCACCAAATGTTCCTATTCCTCTGTTTTCGTTGTCTTATGTATTGGTTCTCTTTTCTTGGTGCCAGTTTCTACATGCTAACTAACCTCTGCAAACCATGAATCATTGCACTAAATAATGCACTGAGATTTCTTTAGGCTTTTCAAAATCTTGCCTTAAATACTGGTAGTGCCTAAAGCCTATTCCTTACAGCTATTTCCTGGATAAGGAGACAGCTGGATAATATACATGTTCTCAAACTGTTAGTGGACATACTGGATATGTCAGAAATACATTGAAATCTTACGAAGAATTTTCAAAGTGTTTTCTCATATTCCAAGAACTCTATGATGAAATTTGGAGGAAAAGGTTTTAACTTTTGTTAGCATCCTTTCCTTGTGCCAGGAATGCTGCCAAGCAATGAAATCTATTTCATCTGACTCAAACCCACAAATCTCTTCTAAATATTTACAACTCAACTTAACAATAACATGCAAGTGGTGACTCTTCCTATAGGGGGTGGGATGCTGACTCCTGACCTCCTCCCGTGATAGAGAACTATTTGGACTGTTCATCCTTAGGATGTGGTTGTGTTTGCTTTACCTTTTGTCATGAGATTTGGCCCAAAGCAAGAAGGTTATTGTCTCTTCGAAGGCTGCAAAATATCTCAACTTCTGCTCTGGCTCCTCTGAGGGCCCAGCCCTGTGTGACTACCTATAATATTTCTAACTAATGCAGCTGCCTGGAACCATTTTCCCAAAGTCAGGCATGTAATATGTGCTCCATTGTGATAAAAATGCAGCATCATTTTGTTAAGTCATGTCAAACAAATGCTTTGAGAAAATAGTTATGTGAAATTGAATATTTAGAATCTTTCAAATCCTACTTCATGGGCTGCTACTTTCACTGGATATTTTCCCAGAAAAACAAAAGAAGGAACATTATCAGACCCTCCTACGTCAGACCCTAGCCAGGCAGTATACAGATTTATTGAGCACTTGCTGTAGGAAGATATTTTGCTGAGTGTCATGAGACTATAAAGAGAAGACCGTCACTCCTCTCCTCTGTAGTGCTAGGGAATTAATTGTTTCCTCGCCTACCTGTTGCCAAATAGTGTTAGTGCCTGGCACTGAAGAAGCTGAGGTGCTTTGCACGTGAAGGCACCTGAGTGCACCTCTTCTTTCCAGAAGTACAGAGGCATTCACTGGTGATCATCACCACCACGAGACACGACGCAAGGGACAGGAAAGGAAATAGAAGCTTATAGGCTACTGCCCTGAGAAAATTTCAATGGAGCTGGATCTTTAGGATGAATAGCTCAGGTACCTTCTGTCACAGTATTAGTCTCAGCTTCCTTCCGAAGATGATGTATGTTCACTCCGGTGATGGTCTGTGATTATTACTTCAAAATATTTAGAACAGTGTAGTACAGATTTCCATCTTAGAAACTGTCAAACGTCCAACAGCGCGTCCATAATATCTGCAAATTCCCACCTGGTTATCAGCTAGTCAGCCTTGAATCTCAGATTCTGCCTCTGCTTTCATAGTTCACTGGGACTTGCATCTTATGCTTTTGGTTCAAGATGTGGAATTTCACTTTTTCTTGCTTTTCAGTTTTCCTTATCGCCCCCTGGAGGTAATGCACATGCCCATTGGGAGTTTGTGATAATCGGATGTACTTTAATGCCGGAATAGGTTTGGACAACGTGGAGGAAACTGGTGGTGATAGTTCTAAGATAGTTCTAAGATAGACAGGCCTCAGCGCAAGCATTCTTAACTGGGGGACATTCTATTATCGGGTTTCTTGACCACGTCCGGAACGCATCCTCCAGCCTCCCTCTTAGCGGCCCAGAGTTTCATCTCTCAGGCTTCCTTCTCACTTTCCAAAAATCCAGGATCTCATCTGCCTTTTTTGCAGGAAAAATAGGCAACTACTGTGAACTCAGCGTAGATCACCCTTAATAATTCATTCTTTTTAAAACATTTTTTATTTAAAGGGATAAAACAGAAAAAGGAGAGAAGTATTACAGAATTTCAAAAAAATAAACAGTAAGAAATCACTAGCTGATAAATTACATATTGCTCTTTTAGAAATAGTTGTTCAAGTTACAAAATTAACGCACACAAAATGGGCACTCAAGCAGTGAGACTGCAAACAGATCTGTTCGACAATCAAACAAGAACTAAGAAATATGGGTAACAATCCTGCACACATAAATATACATGCAGTTATATCTTTTATATCATTTCCTATTTTCTCTTTTTTACAATAGCAATTATACATTTTTTTTATTTAAAGAGAAAAAAAACAGGAAAAAGGTAGAAATATTACAGAATTTCAAGAAAAGAAGATAAACAGTAAGAAATCACTAGTTGATTCATTACATATTGTTCTTTTAGAAATAGTTATCCAAGTTACAGAATTAAAACACACAAAGTGGACAGTAAAGCACTGAGAATGCAAACAGATCTGTTCAACAATCCAATAAGAACCTAGAAATATGGTCATCTATCCCACACATCTAAACATACATGCAGCTATATCTTTTATAGCGCTTCCTATTTCCTCTTTTTTTACAATACATTTTAAAATTTTATTTAAAGAGAAGAAAAGAAAAGAAAACAGAAAAGAAGGTAGCGACAATACAGAATTCTAAAAGAAGGAAAGAAAAAGGAGAATGAGAAAAAGCCCCACTAAGAAATCAGTAATTTATAAATTACATACTGTCATCCTGGATGTAGTTGTTCAAGTTACAAAGTTAAACGGTACATAGTAAATATTCAAACAGTCAGACTACAAACAGTTTTGCTCAAAAATCCAACAAAGATTCAGCAATATGGTCATCTATTTTACACACTCAAACTTACATGCAGTTATATCCCTTAGAGCACTTTCTTTTCCTCTCTTTTTTACAATAGCAATTACACATTTTGGTTTTATTACACTTGTAGTTCTTATTTACTTTTTACACTAGAGATACAATATGATATTTATAAATATGATTCTTATTTATTTCACTAATGAGGAGAGTCTCAAGTTGTCTCCATTTGCCTATAAAGGCCTCAAGATCATCCTTTTTATAGCTGAGTAATATTCCATTGTATAAAAATGCCAGAAAAGCTTTCAACCAAGTCCAACACATGTTCATGATAAAAACCCTTCAGAAACTCAGAATACATGGCGTCTACCTCATGTATAAAGGCCATCTATGACAAACCAACAGCCAACATTGTACTAAATGGACAAAAACTGAAAGCTTTCACTTTAAAATCAGGAACAAGACAAGGATGTCCACTCTCACCAGTCCTTTTCAACATAGTTCTGGAAACACTAGCCAGGGCAATCAGACAAGAGAGAGAAATAAAAGGAGTAAAGATAGGAAAGGAAGAAGTTAAATTATCACTATTTGCAGATGACATGATACTCTATATAGAAGACCCAATAAACTCCATTAAAAGACTGCTAGAGGTAATAAACAAGTTCAGTAGTGTAGCTGGACACAAAGTCAATGTGCAAAAATCAATAGCATTCCTGTACACAAACAAAAAACTCAGTGAGAGAGAAATTATGGAAATATTGCCCTTTACAATAACATGTAAAAAAAATGAAATACTTAGGAATCAACCTAACTAAAAATGTAAAAGACCTATATACTGAAAATTATACTACACTAAAAAAGGAGATTGAAGAGGATATTAGAAAATGGAAGGACATTCCTTGCTCTTGGTTAGGAAGAACAACATTGTGAAAATGGCCATACTCCCAAAACTGTTATACAGATTTAATGCAATCCCAATCAAAATATCATTGACATACCTCACAGATCTAGAGAAAACACTCCTAAAATTCATTTGGAAACAGAAGAAAACTACAATAGCAAAGGCAATTCTAGGCAACAATAGCAAGGCAGGAGGTATCTCAATTCCTGACTTGAAACAGTACTATAAAGACACAGTGATCAAATCAGCTTGGTACTGGCAAAGAAATAGGACTGAGGATCAATGGAACAGATTAGAAGATGCAAGCACAACTACAAAGACACTCAGCCACCTGATATTTGACAAAGGGGCTAAATATGTCCACTGGAAGGATAGTCTCTTTAATAATTGGTGTTGGAAAAATTGGCTCTCTACCTGCCAAAGACTGAAAATAGATCCAAGCCTATCACCATGCACAAAACTAAGGTCTAAATGGATCAAAGACCTCAATATTAAAACAGAAACACTAAATCTACTGGAAGACAAGGTAGGTAGAAGTCTTGGAGACATAGGGGTAGGCAGAGAATTCATGAACCAAATGCAAACTGCACGGAAAACACTTCAAAGAATCAACAAATGGGATCTCACATTATTGAAAAGTTTCTGCACTTCAAAGGAAATCACCAACAGAGTGAAAAGAAAACCTACAGATTGGGAAAGAATTTTAACCAGCAACCCCTCAGACAAAGGACATGTGTCCAGAATATATAAAGAATTGAAAAACATCAAGCCCCCCAAATTCAAAGACCCTCTCCAAAAATGGGCATCTGAGATGAACACACAGTTCTCAGAGAAAGATATACAAATGGCAAATAAATACATAATAATTCATTCTTATCAAGGTCTTTATGTATGCATAAGTCACTATCTTTATAAGGTGGCCACGTTTTTCAATAGAAAACCTTTTTTTCTTCAGCTACACATACGGTGGTCACCAGTGTATAATCCTACATTTACTCTTAATAACTGTTAACAAATTGGTAACAAATTAGTAACATAATACAGTCATATAATAATTATCAAGAGAATAAGAGTTAATGCATATAATTAAATACATACTTGATACACATTATGTTGAATATCTACAATTTTAATTCTATTGGTTACAAGAACTAATTTACCACACTAATTTCTATGATAACTGATACTGGGTGTAGCACTTGGAACTATATAGTAGAATTCAGAGCCCAAAGAGTGGTACATAAACTGAGAGTGATTATTGAAAAAATCTGTACAAAAATAGCCTGTCTAAGACATCAACATCAGAAATGTCTTTATGTTGATAAGATGATGTAATTACTAAAATAATTACCTGTCTATCCATTAGCTATCGCTCAATCTACTGCAGAGGACTAAATTTTATTTGAAAGGCAAAGTAAACACTGCAAAAACATTATTTCTCCTCTCTCTTTTTAAAAATCCCTATATTTTTGTCTTGACTTATGTCTTATCTTTTATATTTTACAAGTTTCCTTCAAGCCTTGATATCCAAAGTTAACTCAAAATCTAATATATCTTTTATTATTTCACATATCCTAGCTCACTTATTTCATTTGCTTTAATGACAATGATCCTAGTTAGTTGATTATGAGATTTTGTATTGGTTTTGCCATCCCATCTTACTCAAAGATTTCCTCAAGAACTTTCACTTTTTGGTTGTGACCAGCAAGTAACTGCTTAAAGTGTATTTAGATTCTTTGGTATCTATGTCAGATGTTAGTCAGGTTTCCATGGTGACAGAACTACAAAGAGAAATCGACTTAATGGAGAAGTTTACTTGGCTCACAGTTTCACAGCTTTCAGTACATGGTTACACAGCTTCTGAGCCTGCAGTGAGCCAAAGTGTCATGGGGGAGTGTGTGACATAGCGACTTAATTTACCTGGTGGTGGGTAAGGGGGAAGAGCAATCAGGCCAGAAAGAAAGCGGGCAGGGAAAGATGTACACTTTGAAACCACTGCCCCAGGATCTGTGTCCTCCCGGGAGGCCTGCTCAGCAGCCCATTCAGCAATGAACTCAGCCATGGATTAGTTCTCTTGATGAAGTTAGAGGCTTCATGAACCAATCACCTTCCAAAAGCCAGTCTTGGCTGGCAATCCAGCCTTCAACACAATGAGACTGACAGGAGGGGTGTGATGGATCCAACTACAACAACTACAATTTTCCACACATTGGACACATAAAATCTTCTCAAAAGATAGCATAGCTTTTGAAAATACCAGAGTGCAGAAAAGATGCTTTTTTTCTCAATACCTCCCATAATATTTTGAGAAATCCTAAAGTATAGGACTGACGTGAAATAAAATTAAATGCCTATTTCTTGAGTTGTATCTCTGACCTATCAGCCAGACACCTCCATGACATGCTGCCTGGTGATCCCTGAGGCCCATTTGGCACAATACTTTGGGTATTATTCTTAGGAAATATCACTCGAATTAAAATCTTATCATGCTAGCATCATTTTTTTAGAATCTCATACCATGAGTAAGTAAACACTCCAATGAATAAAAATGAACACTCATCAGAAAATTATATGAAGGAAAAGTTACTTCAATTAAATACACTGAATGACATTTTCACATCATATTGTTTTCTGAGTTGGAGAAATACTTATTTTGTACATTGATTTGGTCGAACAATTGGTTAATGGGGCAGAAAAACAAGAACAACTGGTCTGTCTTAGCCTATTTTAAAAGGCTAAATTTTTAGAGACTGAGTGCCCAAACTGCACCCCAAAACTAACTTATTTATTGTGTTGTGGCAACATTACACTTAAACCTAATTAATGAGGTTTTAGTTAAGAAAAAATAACTCATACATTAGCATCTCATTTTAAAAGAGAAAGAACATGTGTGCTGTACATTCATCACCACTGGCTTAAGTATAAAAAAATCCTTAGTCAAAAATCAACTTCGGTAATAGATTACTCAATAATGTATTAGGCATGGACTGCCATATATATTGTGGGGAATATTTGATTATTCATATTACTGGACAGAACTAAATGTGAATCATTACAATCAGTTTGATTTGGCTTGTATATATTTTGAGTCACATATTCCAGAGTTTCTCAACCTTAGATATACTGACAGTTTGGTCTGCATTATTCTGTGGCATGTCTTTTTATTGTGTTGAGCTTAGAAATTTCTTCAAGTATTGTCTAATATTCATTGAAAGAGTCTGGAGAAAATCACTTCTATCAAAATATCATTGATAAATATAAAGTTAACTGTTTAGATTTATAAATAAAGATTTACATTTCACTTCTAAGTCTTTCTATATCTTACTAAGGTAACTCTGCTTACATGGTGACCAATTAAACAATTGTATAAAGTTCATTTTCTAAAAGTCTTGTGAAGAAATGTAAATATTTACTGAAGCTGAATTTAAAACAATTAAGATTTAGTCAAAAGCTGACAGTTGTAGTAGATGGCAGATTTAGAGCCTGGTCTCTTGCTTGGCTGTGTTCTATTAAGGAATTTTAAGTAAACACAATGGTCTCTTAACAAGTAGAATGTTATCTTCTCTCGATTTCAATGTCTTAATACAAGCTCACCATAAAGTTTTAGTCCTAAGGGGTTACAAGTCCTTTTTAGCAGGCTATAGTGTGTAATAATGGCCCCTTAATGGCTCACATTTTAAAGGCCTGGTCTCCAGGCTATGTTAATATTAGAAGGAGTTGGAATCTTTAGAATCATTAGGGCCTAGTGGACCGGTGTTAGACCATTGAGGTAGACCCTTCAAAAAGATCCCCGTCCCCAAACCCTCTTGTGTCTTTCTCTGCTTGCTGACCACCATGAAATGTTTGATTTAGCTTCACTGCAAGACCCCTGAGATGATGTTTTGCCTTATCACAAGCTCAAAAACAACAAAGGCAACTGACCATGGGTTTATGCCTCTGAAACTACGAACTAGAATAAACCTTTTCTTATTATATGTCATTTACTTCAGGTATTTTGTTATAGCAAGGGAGAGATGACTAACACATATTGGGAGGTTTAAAATGGTCAGCCAGTACAAGACTAATGATGTAAATGTGTCTAAAATTTCTCTGTAAGAGAAGGTCCTACTTATTTCCGTAGATGCCTCAGTTGCATTTTCATTTGAAAGTGTTCAACATGAAGTTTTCCACACCTTAGAAATGATAAACCAGCACTTTAAAAAATAAAGGCCCATCTGTGCATTTAATATGCCCTTAAATCTTTGACATCTATCTACATGAATCAGTGAAGGTTTGGAATCCTTTATGTGAGGAGCGACAAGATTTTGGGCTTTACTCTTTAACTGTTGATTATTATTGAACTCTTTTTAATCTCACTGAAAAAAATTCTGCTGAAAATAGCAACACTTTTCAGAGCTTTGATTAACTTTACATCTCACTTTGATTCTCTGGATATGTTTTCTGATCTCTTAGAATTGAAGGTAAGTCTCCAGTTATTAATATACTTATAAAATCTATATCCATGGTATCACTGTCAGAATCAAGCAAGACATCAATTTAAATGTATAAGAGGAAAATCAGTCTTGGAGCTTTTTACTTTCATCTAGATATTTTTATTTTCACTTAAAAGACATTGGATCATTGCCCACTTGCAAGAGTGGAGAAGAAAATAATTAACCTTCTCTGCAATAAGGCCATGGTTTTATTATCATGGATTGTGACAGATCTTAAAAGATTTATGAACTTGGTAGTTATCGATCAAGAAGAGGAAATTAACATGAATTATGATGACAAAGGTACTTGTTATTTTAGCCCAACTAAGTAATTCTCCAATAGTTAAGTGGTTAATATTAACAAATTCCATGCAATGGAGAGTTGGTTCTAATCTGTCAATACTGTTTGTGTCAATCCATGGAACACACTTCACGATGTTTCCGGGTAGTATGTGGAGCCATAGTGTTGGGGTCTATATCTGGTTACACACCGCTTCCATTCTGGCCCTCTTCCCCTCCCTGGTTCTTTGCCACCTTGAGCTAAGAAGCTTTGGTCTGCGAAGCTGTCCTGTGGTGATGGCTCTGCCTGAGATCCAGATGATAATGGGCTGAAACTGTGAGCAAATTAAAACTTGCCTCCATTTAAATTGTTAGTATTGAGTATTTTCTCTTCATAACTGTAAAGTGTGCAAACATAGAAAAATTTCTTCCAAGAGTTTGGTCATTGCTATTTTTGTACCTGACCATGTGGTTTAAAGCTTTATTTCTAATTTATTATTTTTTTCAAAAAAATTATTTTGCCTGTTTGTAGAATATGGATTTTACATTTGTCTTGGGGCATAGGTGTGTAACACAGCTTATTTCTTTTATAATCGCCTTATCACTCACCTCTTTCCCTCTGCCCCTGATTTTTCTTTCCCTATTTTCATTCTTATTGTCATCATTATTGTTTGGTCTTCCGTGGCATGAGAGGAGTGAGAGAGAGAGAGAGAGAGAAAGAGGGAGAACAGAAGAGAAAAAGCCTTTATTAAGGGAATGGGAGGGCTGCAGAAGACAGGCAGGCACCATCTGGAAGCTTCAGGAAAGAACTGCTGACTTTATTTGGAATTTGACAGGGGGCAGAGTTAAAGGGGAGGCAGAATGACGTTTTGAAAGCTTATTGAAGGAGCATTTGCACATGCGTGAAAAGCAAGAGGTTGGATGTTTGGTTCATGAAAGGAAGGCAGGGAGGTGCTTTCTAAGAAAAATCTATGAATTATTTTTCTTAGCTTACGTTTATGACATATATTGCTTGCATTCATCATGAGTATTTGGTTCCTGTACCTGGCATATTTTTAAATTTCCCTTTCTCCTCCTTCCCTTGTCCTCTGTTTCCTGGACACCTTCCCGTTTGCAAAGATCATCTTCTTCTTCCCATCTATCCATTCTTTATTTTGCTCTTTGTTTGTACTTTGCCTTACTCAAGTGAAAAATACCATATGGTACGTAAGCTTGTGTGTCCCATTTATTTAGAGCCTTCTAAAAGTGTTTTACAGGAAGAATCTGGAAAGGTTGGGTAAGCAGCAAAAATCCCTAGAATGCTGTAGGCAGAGCTTCTTGGATGCTTCTGGTGAAAGCTCAGAAGAACCAAGATGCTGATAGTACAGCTGACAGCAAATGGCAGGAGCTGAAAATTTCAGTTGGGAGCAGACTTTATTGCCAGTTATACTGGAAGCCTTATGTGTCACACTTTAACAGAAAAATCTGTCTGCATTTTGCCCATGTCTTGAAACCTTGCAGGAGACCAAGATTAAGGAAAAAGAGCTAAATAACCTCGTGTAGGAAATTTCAGGATGCTCTAATATTTAGGCTACGGCATAAGTAAAGACACCTACTTTCAGTCAGATGTATAGTGGTAATCCAGGACAAAAGACAGAGCAGAATAATTGGAAATATTTAAATTTTGGCCTACAAGGAACCAGGGTTAAAGTTGGGGCCATAGGAGGTATGGCTGCTAAGGAGATTAGCTCCATGAAAAGGCAAGCAAGAACTTTGTACAGGGATAAGAAAATACCTTGAGAACATCTCAGGAATCATCAAGACCCCACCCACGGCAGACTCAAGGATACACAAGCGTCAACCTTTCGTTTAAGAAGAGAATACTGGAAACCCACAATGGAGAAGGCCGTCCGGGGAACTGAGACCCAGTATTGACTTCACTACGCTCAGGTTTCTAGGCACTGAGAGACTGCATCTCACAGGCCTGAGTACTGCTTCCACTGACAACAGACCCCGCCATCATCCACATAATGTTAATCTAACTAATCTAATTTTAGTATCAGAGAGACAGCCATGTAGATTTCAGCAGAAGGCCTGGGAGGCCAGCGAAGAAGGCCCAGAGAGGGAAATATGTGAAGCTGTGAGAATGAACCCCAAGATCCAGGAAAGACACCAGGAAACTGGAGATACCAGGAACATGGAATCTTTCTAGGAAATCTGTAGGCTCACAGTGCACCCAACCCAAGAGAGAGGCTTCAAGAAGCACAGCCCAAGGAGTGGGGCTACCCTAGCCCCTCAGAACTCACATCTCACCACGTGCCCAGAAGCCAGATATGGAGCTGCAGGACTTAATGTTTGCCATGTTGAATTTCAGTCTTGCTTTTCTCTGATTCTTTTCTACCCCATTATTATCCCCTATGGCATGGGAATTTACCCCCTGCCATTGTGCAACTTACTTTTGATTTTTGTAGAAATTTTTAGCTAAGAGCTTGTCGTGACTTTCAGGAGAGACTTGGACTCTTGAAAAATGCTGGAACTGTTGAGGCATCAAGGAAAGGATTATTGATCTTCTTGGTTATATTTAGGATTCTTGTAATATGTTTGGTAGGTTTATGATGAACTTGCTATTGCCTCCACTTGAAATTAAGTCTAGTTTTAGGAGATGAGTTTGGGTCTGAAGTTGACAAGGATTTTGTGGTGTGGGGCTAGGTTGGCGTTTCAATTTGATTGACTCCGGGTTCCCGCCTGGGGATTGGTAGATCATACTTAAGGTACGTCTTTGTGGGTCATATTGTGTGGCCTTGGTTTCTGTCTGGTCTCATGTCTGGTTCACTCTGAATGTCTTCCCTAGCTCTGCTTTCTCCAGCGAGGTCTCATAACTGAGAAGCATTGCTGTCTCATGGCTTTTACCATGATGTCTCTGCTTTGGATCCAGGCGATCATGAACTGGAATCAAAAGCAAAGGCAACTTCTCCTCCTTTAAACTGTGGATGTTGGGTACTGTGTCTAGCTCACAAGAAAGCTGAATAATGTCCATTGTTTTATAATCACATGACTTCTGAGACTATTATAAGGGATTTCAGGAATGGCTGTGGGAGAAAATTGGTATCATCTGCTCTGATATTTTTCAACAATAGAATCAGTCTTACATTTGTTTATTTTGCTCCCAAAATGGTTTTCCTTTTAATCAGTACCCTAGATCATAATTTGTATAAGCAATCACAGCATGCTTACATTCATGGGAATTAGCACAAGCATATAACACACCTCAATTTTTTTTACTTCCAATTTCTCTTCCCAACCTCTCCTCTCCCTTCATCTCCTGATTCATATCCCATTGAATCTTTTGCTTTTTAATTGTTGAATGTTGAGTTTGCTTTGTAGATGCCAGGTGCTAATTCTTGGTTGTATATATGATTTGGAAATATTTTCCCATGTGATAGTTTGTCTTTATGTCATCTTAGAAAGGATTTTTGTTTTGTTTTGTTTTGTTGCAAAGAAAAACTTTTCAAATTTTACATATTAATATTTAACATTTTTCTAATTTATCTTTACATTATACCCCTGACATCAAGTGTATAAATTGTGAATCATTTCTCCATTTTATGAGAATTTTTGGTTTTAAATTTTATATTTTTCCTGTGCCCCTTTTTGAGATAATTTTTATAAAAGATATAAGACTTAGGAGAAATTCCATAGACCATTCACCTGTGGATGAACAATTACTCCAGCAACCGTTTTGAAAAGGGTATCTTACGTGTATCAAACTGTTTTTGTATCTTTGTCGAACTCAGTTAGGTGTGTATATTCTGTTAACCAGCTTACTGTGACTAGGATATACTTGATTTAAAAAAATAAAGAAGAATTTACTTTGGATTATGATTTCAGAGACTTTAGTCCCTGGTCACTCGACTCCATTACTTCTGAGGCCATAAAGAACCATCATGATGGTAATATGTAGTAGAGAAATACAGCCCAACAGAACAAGAGACCAGGAGAAAAAGAGACCCAGAAAGGGAGATGCAAGGGACAAATTATAATCCTCAAAATAATGCCACCGTGACCCACTCCCTTCCACTAGGCCATACCACTGAAGTCTCTACCACTTCCACAAAACAAGCCATCAAAGAATGGGTCCATGGTTGGTTTAATCCCCTGATGAAGTCAGAGCCCTCATGATGCAAACATTTTCCAAAAGCCTATCATCTGAACATCTGAAGCCTTTGGGAAACATTTTGGATCTAAACCATGATACTGTGGTTGATCTGTTTCTAGATTCTTGATATCTCTCCAGTAATACCACAAAGTTTTGATTACTGTAGCTTTTTTGGTCCATATTTATTCTCCTTAGCCTTCTCTTTTAAGATAGTTTTAGCCATTTTGATTCTTTCCACATTTTGTGTAAATTTTAGAGTAGTCTTGTTTACATCTTCTTGAAATTTAATGTGTTTTGGATTAAACACATCCTTCAATTTTAATTGTTTATTGCTTTAATTTTGGTGCCCATATTGTTATTGGAGTACATAAGAATAAAATTGATTTCTTATATTTTCTATATTTTATCATCTTGCTGAACCTGGGATTACTGTGACTATGAAAATATACCTGATTAAAAAAAAATAAGGGAAGAAGAGTTGTTTCGGATTATGATGTTCAGAGACTTTAGTCCAGATTTCTTGCAGATTTTCTTAGGATCTATTATACAGATCATGTAATCTCCAAATAGATGTAGTTTTTTTAGGAATTCTTGTGATTTATTTTCTTGTTTTACTTTATTTTCTAAAACTTCCACATTTTTGTAGAATTAAAAAAAAATGAAAGTAGATGTCCTTGCTGTGTTCTGGTTTTGGGGGTAATGCACTTTTATCTTTCTCTAGCATGCATGATAGTCACTAGTTTGCTTTGTTTTGCTTTGATTTGATTTGTTTTTGAGACAAGTTCTCAATACATAATTCAAGCTGGACTTGAACTTGCTATGTAGCCTAGGTTAGCTGTAAGCTCATGATAATCTTTCTTCCTCAGCCTCCTGTGCTGGGATCATTGGCATTCATTACCACACCAGGTCACTGTAGGGTTTGTGTAGATCTTCTTTAATCAGTAGAAAACTTTCTTTCTGCTTGCACTTTTTTCTGAGGTTTTTTTTATCATGGACAAGTGTTCAATTTTGCCAAATTACCTTGAGCATTAATTTATTCAAGAATGAGATTGTTCTTGAGGAGCACATTATTGGGTCAGACTATACTGACTGCTTTTAGATTACTGAAGCAGCCAATGGAACAAACCCCACTTTGTCATTGTTATGATTTGAATCTGAAATGACCTGCAGAGTCTTGTATACTGAAGGCTTGATCCATTCCCAGTGCAGTAATATTCAGTGTTGGATCTTTTGGCAAGGGATTGGATGGATCATGAGCACTCTGATCTCATGAATCAATTAATCCATGAATAGGTTCATAATTTGATAGGATATTGGGGGAGACAGTATGGAAACTTAGAAGGTGGTACTTAGTTGATTCAGGCAGGTCTTTACAGCATTTGAGGGCATCCTAGTCCTCTTATCCCCAACCCTTCCTCCCCTCCCCCTCCCTCTTCCCCTGCTCTGCTTTCTTTTCCTCTGCTCCCATCTCCTTTCTTCTCTTCTCTCCTCTCTTCTGTTCCCCTTTCATCTCTTCTCCTCTGTCCTTCTCTCTTTCTCTCTTTCTCTTCACTCTCTGTCTCTCTCTCTTTCCTTCTCTTTGCCTTTCTTAATCAAATCTTCCCCAAAATGATATTCTGCCTAATCACAAACCCCAAAACAATGAAGTCATATTATACTATTGTAGATTTGTCAATTTCTCTTTTCAGTTTTGTGATTTCTTGCCTAGTGTGTTTTGCCCACCTCCCTTTTGATGCAAAGACACATTGAGAATGTCTGTGTTTGGGTGAAGTCAAACTTTTCTTGTTATATAATATCTGTCTCTTTTCGTTGTCTTAAATTTACTGTATGTGATATTAATTCATGCATTACTTCTTTCTTTTGTACAAAATTTACATTAAATATCATTTCTATCTTTTAGCATTCAAATAATCTATACAAACATTCCTAAACTTATGATTAGGTGGCATCCTGATTAATCTATTGTAGTGTGAAAATAGAAGACAGAAATGCATTTGTAAACCTAACCTACCAAACACCATCGGTTAGCAACACAGTAGTCTATAGAATATCACATTTTTAACCTCATGCTTGCCTAGCTGACTAAAAACTATGGCCCTCTCTCAACATTACAACAGGATATAATATCACATACTACTAGACCTGGAAATAATCTAAATTCATGTGCAATTTCCACTGAATGCCGATCAGCTTTGTACTATTCTAAAGTTAAACTGTAGCTAGAACTACCATAAGTAGGAGACCCTCAGTAACGCTATATTTGACAGTTTCTTTTTTTCTTTTTCCTGTATTAGCACGTTTGCGGTACGTAATGATTACGCGTATCATGGGGCATCGGTACATGCACATAATGCATCTTAATTCTACCTTTATTTTATGGCCTACTTCTCCCATTCTTTCCTGCTCGTTCCAAATCTTGGTCCCCATCACATTTTCAAAAATTTTATTTCCAATTTTTTTCTTCAATTCTATTTTTTAAGTTCCCTTTTCTCATCTTCCTCTCTACTCTTTTCATCTTCTGTTCCCCTTCTCATTTGAAAAAAAAAATACCCTACTTATTATTTATCTGTATGATGGGTTTCCCAGGAGAAACCAGGTAATATTTAGGGTTGCGTGTCTGATTTATTTCACTAAACATTATGATCTTGTCCATTTACCTACAAAGGCCTCACATTTATCACGTTTTATGATAGGACAGTCTTCTATTGCCTATAAATATCACATTTGCTTCATTTATTCATCTGCAGATGTGCATATAGGCCATTTCCAAGATTTGGCTATTGTAAATTGTGTTGCTATGAACATGAATATTTCATGCATCATTGTAATATTATGACTTTAACTCTTCCCAGGAAACCTAAAAGAGGAATGGCTGGGTCAAATGGAATTTCTATTTTAAGTCTTTTGAAGAACCTCTGTATTGATTTCTACAGCAACTGTACTAGTTTCCATTCCCACCAACAGTGTAGAAGTGTTCCTTTTTCACACTAGCCTCCCTGAATATGTTATTATTTGATTTATTGAATATTTTTACCCATCTATATTACTTTGACTGCTTTTTCTGCATAGCTGTTTTAGTGATTACCCTTGGTATTATGTTATATATCCATGATTTACCATAATCTGTGTCCTTCATTTACTAGTTCTAGTAAATATAAAAATATTACTTCCTTTCATGTCTTATTCACTCCCTTTTCAAGTTTTCTTAAATTTTTCCTCAGCATATACTTAGAACATCTCATAATTTTTGTGTGAACCATCAGACACAGTTTAGAAAATTCAAGACAAGCAAGAAAGTCTATTCTAGTTCTAGTCTTTTTTTACTGTCTGTATTTTTGACTGGCAAGAAATTCAGCATTTTCTACCGTTGTGTAATTTCCCAAATCTGTGTTAACTCCATCCCTAAAACAACTAATCTTTGCAAAGATTTTCATCTCCTTGCCCTGTGCATAGAACATAATAATTTTGCCAGATTTAGAGGTACACACCACAGTTCCGTCTATACTAGGTCCTCCTTTCTGTTAACGTATGTTGAAATTTCCAGCAGATTCTGCAGGCACAAGCTCTGATTTCTTTTTACCTGGGAGGCTCACTAGACCCCACTGTCCACACTAGCAAGTAAGAAAGGCCAGGAAGCTTTGAAGACTGCCGGGCTCCTCCCCTGGTTTACCTTTTCTCCAGGACCAAATACCAGCATTAGCTGCTGCCCATCCCTCCAGATAAACATCTTGTACGTTTACTCAATATCTCAGTTGCTTAGGATAGAATATTAAATCCCTTATGTAATATCACTTCAAGACTAGAATCAAAAATTGGTTTATTTTGTTTTGTTTTGAAACATTTAGAGAATAATAAATGACCTGTAAACATTTAGAAGTTTCTAAAATCAAACACTGCCAATTCTAGGCTGGCAGTTACCTCTATATAATCTCTTAATAAACAGCAGTGTACTGTTGTTAAGATGTTTGTTCACAGGAGGTGACCTTGACTTTAAAATAAACCTTAATTTTTTTGGCAAATTCACCCACATGGGCTGCCTTTTAAATTTTGTATAATATTTATTAGTATCCTGCTCTTACATCTAAATAATAAAATTTAAAATCTTGAAGAACACTCAGTATTTATTGCCTAACTAAGGACAATAATTTATTTCAAATATTGATTTCCTTTGTTGAAAGAAAAAGATGGTAAGGAAGAGCCAGCTATGCTGCGATGAATTTTTAACCTTGAGATTTCCTTGACACTAAGGTGTGAATAAGAAAATGCAACGTACGTAACAAAGCTTGGGAGTCAAGCTTCATTTATTCTGCATCCTTTTTTACCACGCAGTCTTGTGAGCAATGAGGAAGGTGAGCATCTCCCCGGCTTCAAAAGTATTTCCAGGAAAGCAGCGAGGGAGAGTGGAAGGGCTTTTGTTTCGTGTTTTAGCCACATTAACACCAGGTTAAACCCTTTACTGAGTTGGCCACTGTAGAATTCTTTTTCTTCCCATCTCTGTGGCTCTCTTCTTATCACTATTTTGGGGCAAATTTTCAATTTCAATAGACAATTCTTGGATTTAGATGATAGAATAGATAAAAAGTATGTTCCGTACATGAATGAAACATATTTATTAGATGTTTTTCACCTATTTGCCCCAAATTCCACCAACACCACTGTTAAACAGTTACTATATATACGGTTTTGCTGTGCTCTGTCCTTGGCTTTTGTGAAGAAAATCGAGTGTCTTTAAACTATGGTGTTACCTTGTAAAAAGGAATATTCACCACCTTTCTATTTCAGTTTTATGATATGCACAAAATAAATATCACCCAGCTTCTCAAGATTTTAAGCAAATTTATTAGCTTTTTGTAAAAAAATAAAGCTTTGGAGAATAAGACAGTTCTATGAGATAATCTATTTTTCAAGGTCTTTGGGAGAAAATGGAAAATATTGCAGCCTGCCATTTATATTTCAATGCACCTTAAACATGAGTTTCTCTGATAGCCATAAGATCAATATATTATATTTTAAAAGCAAAATAAGTGTAATATCCAAATTTCACAGGACCCACTCAATTTGGCACACAGGATAAACTTTCTTGGGAGCTGTAGCTTATTTTGAATCACCATTAGAGTATGTCCCAATGTAGGAATATCTAGCTCATACTGCAGTGCTTAATGCCTAATGCAAGCAGGAAATTGAATTGCACATCCAATACTAATATATTAATATTATTGTTGGCAAGATCTCATGACCTAATGGATAAAGGTGACATGTCTCCTATACATCACTTAGCAAAAATGCCCTTTGCAGTAATTACGCCCAAATACCATCCATGGTTTTCTCCTCTTCTTCTTTACTTGAACCCCTTGCTCCCCTCAGAATGAATTAACTTTAAATGATTGTGAGCAATGGTGATGTTTCAGCCATCAGACTCCATGATAGTAACGAGTCTTTCACTCGAGGAAATATACAACATCACCACACACACACACACACACACACACCCTAAGGGAAAATGTAGCTTTGGGATACGAAAGTAAAATGCAGATACCATACTTGCATTGCAACTGCCGCCAGAGGTTGCTAAACACCTACACTCTGAAATGCTATTTTTCTGTCTTCAGAGCTCACACTGAGAGACCATGCTGAAGGACACTCAGAGGAAGTACAAGGAGAATTGGAAGTCTAACAGACCTGAGATCAAGACCATGTCCAAGAATTCAGATGTCCTTACCACCTTCTCTAAACATATCCAATCCTCTGTTCCCAGGCCCTTATAATGGATATATGGTAACTGTATCTCATGTGGATATTGCAAAGAGTCTGTGAAATGAAATATGATAATATGGATTTGATAATCAGTAAAATCTCCGTAACTCTTCTGAATAGAAAACTAATAGCTCTTCCTTCCACATAGACAACATTGACCTTAAGGTGCTGGCCTTGTCAATTTGAACACACACTGAATTCCATGTCAAAGCAATTTTTTGTTTGTTTACTTTTTTGAGACGGTGTCTTGCTTTGTAGTTCGGGCTGGCCCTGAACTCTTTATGTAGTACAGGCTGGTCTCAAACTCACAGCAATTCTTCTGCCTCAGCCTCTCGAATGCTGGGATTACAGGCATGCACTACCACACCTTGCTCAAAACAAATTATTAAATTTCCAATTCACAGATCATTTATTTTGGGCTTCAGTGTTAGTGCAACTTTTCCCAATAAAAAGTCCTTACATGAACCTACAAAGTCCTAACAGTAAGCTACACTAACCTACAATTTAGTGTATTCTTCAATTTCTTGCCTCTAACTTCTAGAGTTGAACAAATTTTATAGGATTAATTTAATATATAAAAATAATGTGAACCACTATATAACCACTTTGGAGCCTTTAAAATTCTGATTTGAAGTTTAATGGATAAAGTTGTATGAGTTTCAACTTCACGAATTTTGCAGGTACAAAGTCACTCCAAGGTGTGATCAATGGAACTGCTCTCTCTTCCTCCTCCAGTCTCCCTCCAAGTACATCTATTGACTTTCTGACAGAAAGACACATGAAGTCCAGTAAGTTTTCAGGTAAAATTTCAGAAAACATCTTGCTTTTTTGACCTAACATAATCTTGGATTACAAATCATGCCGCGAAAACTAATATCATCTCTGTAAGTGACAGATGTGTTAAGATGTATTTGGTAAAGTTGTTTGGTTATAACTCTGTGAGATAGTGGACTCTACCAGGACTGGACTAACACTAACTTCTCCCAGTTCTTCTAGGGTTTTCAAATAAGTAAGCCTTCCTTTGCCCATATTGCTTCTTCACCATACAGCTAATCTTTGATGACACAGTGACATTTTACCAATCTCACTAGCACCTGGCAAGTGCTAGTGAAACTGTTGGTACAGAAACTGTTGATAGTAGTACTGTGTCTTAACGCACACATCAATGGTTTATCTACTCTTCTTGGCAAGAAAGCCCCACTATTGAAGCGAAGCACCAGCTCTCCCTATGTTTCTTCGGCTAATTGACTCTTTGGATGAAGTTAAATCACAGTTATTCCCAGTGGGATGTAGGTTTGCCAGTAATCAATAGCTCAACAAGATCCACATGGCAGGTAATTAAGTGGAAAGTAATTAATACCCATCAAAGGTTTTATTAACTGTTTGTCATTCCTTCACTCAAAAGTCCCACTGTACTGTAAGTAAGAGGAAGAAGTAAAGGGAGAAGGCAGGTGGGAACTAGCTTTTTAATAGGAAGCCAAGCAATTGCAATTTTTGTTTTTGGTTAGTAACAGTTTGAGGCTAACAATTGCTCTCACAATTATCATTTGGGTGGTGTGTTTTCTCATTTTCACAAACATTTAAGTAAAAGCAGGATCTCAAAGAAATTCTCTATCGCAGAAAAACTTTTACTGTGATATCAGTTTTCTTTTTTATTAAATTTTATTTAAAGAGGAAAAAAAGCAAAACAGGAAAAAAAGGAAGAAACAACACAGAATTTCAAAGGAAAAGAAAAACAATAAGAAATCACTAGTTGATAAATTACATATTGTCTTCTAGATATAGTTGTTCAAGTTACAAAATTAAAGCATACAAGGTGGACATTCAAACAGTGAGGCTGTGAACAGTTCCGTTCAGCGATCCAACAAAAACCCAGCAACATGGTCATTAATCCTACACACTTAAACATACTTGTAGTTCTATCCTTTAGAGCATTTTCTTTTCCTCCTTTTGCTTTTCAAGTCCATTATCTGTTTAGTTATATCGTGTTTCAGCTTGCACAATACCTTACTGGTCTGTTTTGTTGTTATTTACTTTTTTTAATTTATTTTAATTTTTTATTATTAGCAAAATACAACAGAACAAGACGGACCAAAGCCAACTGAGAGAGTGCAGTGGAATTGGTACAGAAACACTCAACAGGTTACTGGCATAACAGTAATAGGTACCATAGTATATCCCGTTATCTTCACAACAGTTGTTCTTTTAATAAGGTAAAGCCAAATCAAAGGAAATACAGGACATTCTAGAACTTATCAAAACAGAACATTGAATAGAGCAATATCATTAATCAGAACAAAGCAAAACAGTGATAATAAAATTTACCTTCAAAGAGATAACAGAAGGAAATCCCGCTATTTACTACTTTGCATATGGTCAGCCTCTCAAGAGATGTCTAGATCTCTGGCTCCCTTGCTAACGAGGGGGAGTGGTGGGTGGTGGTGGTGGGTTAATTCTTAGCCTGCTCACCAGTAGTGTCCTGGGAGCTGCTGAGTGATTCTTCTCCTGCCTCATGCCAGGGGTGCCTACCGATAGGGCGGGCAAATTGCCTTTCTGTGCTGCACCCTGAGTCCCTCCATGGTCGGAGCTCTGGGGCTACTGGTTCTCCTCCCAGTTCAGGCCAGGGTCCCAAACTGGGAGGGCTGGCAACCTGCCTTTCTGTGCTGCACCCTGAGTCCCTCCATGGTAGGAGCTCTCTGATACCAGTTTTCAAAGCAAAAACTAAGGCGTTGCAATATTAAGGATTATGTTTTGTGATGACTAATTGGTTTTCAACTGGATTAGATGGAGAGATACCTAAAATTAATAAAGCACACATCTGAGAGTGTCTGTGAGGATGTTTCGAGAGACAATTGTCATATGGGTAGCTAATGAAGAAGAGAAGGTCTCCCCTGAATGTGGGAAGCAATGTCCAGTAGTTTGGGGGCCTGAATGAAACAAAAAGTGGGAGAAAGGGCAAGTTGTCACCTTTGCAAGCTTGATTATTCTTGAAAATTACTTCTTTTTTGCCATCACCATCACCTACAGATATTGTACTACAGCTTCCTCAGCCTTTAAATAAGGTTTTACAACAGTCACTCTAAGAAGCGTATGGCCCATGCATCACGTGGGCTGTCTGTACCCTTGAAAGATCTAAAAGATCTAAAGTGTTCGCCATCAGTGGCCAGAGCATTAGCCTCTGTCCCTCTTGTTTCGTGACTTCCAGCTTCAGGCTGAGTAGCCACTGTTTCCTCAGCTCGCTGCTTGCAAAGGATCATTGTGGGATAAGTTGAGCCTCTGAGCAGGTGAGCTAATCTAATAAATCCCCTCTTAAAATTACATACACACCATTGGCTTTTTTCCTCTAGAGAACCCTGGTAATGTTTGTACTGCAAAACTGATGGAGGACTCAGTGTTGGAAAAGCAATTCCATTTAAAAGATCAAACGGCTATCGTGGAAAATGGAACACTCTAGACATGCTTAATTTGTTTTAACTGGACCCTTTGGTTTATATTCACTTTTTAGAAAGGTTTTATTTTAATTTCTTTGTTTTATCATTCCTGCCTCCAGAACCTTAGCTGCACAGAATAAGGTTTTACATTGAGAGCAGGCCTCTCTCCTCTTCTGTCTTGTGTGCAGCACCAGTATGGACCACATGTTCAGTGGACGAGTGTCTTGTCCTGGGGCCTTCTCTTCTTGTTCACCTTTTCGCCTGCAAAATAAAATGAGTCAGTTTCCAAGGAAGCCCGTCAGGAGGCAGAACTCTGGAATAGCATGGGAAAACGGAACGGGAATGATTAACAAAATGACACAGAACAGTTAAACCATAAAGAAAATAATATTTCATTTATTTGGAAGCTTTTATCCTTCTGCCAGACCTACTTCATTATCTTTTTAATTTAGTTTAGTTGTAGTTTTGAAAACATAGTGGTATATGTTGCGGAAACAAACACGGAAAAGAGATTGTTTCCAAGTTGCCAGATCTCTTTGTTACCCAGTCAGGATGGAATGATAGTAGCATTGCTTCCTTGGAGCTCCTGAGCTCTGAAAAAAATTTAATTAAAAAAGACATCCGTGATAAAGATTATAAATGCCACTAAACCAATAACATCTGACAAATTGCTGCATGCATGTACATTAATAAATTCTATGCCTGTGGAATTTTTGTAGTGTCATGATAGAGACAAAATTCATTTAAATATAGCACTACTATGTTCCTGAAAGTGAGTATCTTTATTGTGTGTCTGATGAAATAATTAGAACAGAAGAGTATGTGTACAAATTGGTCTAGAAAAGCAACCACACCTACAGATGTTTTTTGCATTGTCCAATTGTACTATGTATTAGTGTTATGCCCAGAAAAATACACATATTTTACTAAATTTAGTTATTTATATTGCTATTACGCAAATGTTCTTACACGTATTTATAAATCACTTTCATCTATGCACGTACAAATGAATACTGTGATCATTGTGGAGGTTTTAAATTGCTTATTGTTTTCCAGTTTCCCTGGATTCCTCCACTTTACTGGCCTGTTTATATTTATTCTATATATAGTCACATATTAAATTTTCCATTAATGATATACCACATATGACGGTAGTTCCATGAGATTGCTGTGCTCCCTGATGCTGGGCACTAGCATTGCAGTTTATGTCAGTACACTCTATGGCATTCACACAACCATAAAACTAACCAGCAGTATATGCTGCAGAACATCTGCCTTTCACTAGGTGATGTAGGA
The DNA here is from genome assembly GCA_004027455.1 of Hydrochoerus hydrochaeris. Classification (NCBI taxonomy): domain Eukaryota; kingdom Metazoa; phylum Chordata; class Mammalia; order Rodentia; family Hydrochaeridae; genus Hydrochoerus; species Hydrochoerus hydrochaeris. The sequence continues at coordinate 172,900 of PVLA01003596.1, read as the reverse complement.
CTGTACACATGGATCGATACATGCAGTTACATACATGAACATAAGTCCATATACACATACTGACAGTGCCAATTTCTGTCAGTCTTCTAGGCCCAGGAAAGGGATGGAAAACACTCTCCCACATATCCCTTCTGGAACCTCAAAGAAGCACCCAGTGCCAGCGTATTATGAAAAATGTCCTAACCCAATCCTTCTTCAGGACTCAAGGCTCAATATTATCTTCTTCTTTATGTATCTCTACCAGAATACCTTCCTGTTATCTTGCTTTATGGAGTTTACACTTCTCATTGAGAAATATTCTCCTATTTCAATATCATGAATTAAATAATAGCTCTTTAATTTTGCAGTACATTTCTCTTCTACAATACACACACACACACACAAGCAGATTTTTATTTTCCAAGAAACAGAGACATATTATATTTATTTGCCTTGAGAGCAATTCAAATCAAATGGGTGTAGATTTAATACAATTCCTCATTTTAATGGCTATATAAAATTCTATTCTTTGAATATACCATAATGCCTCCCTATAAATGAAGTTTTTCACTTCTCTTTCAATTTTTACTACAATAAACAACATAAATATATTTTAATATATACAATTGGGTACCTCACCAGCTTTAAAACTATAGGTAGTTAATATTTCCATGCATTAGTCATCTATTCTATTTTTATATATTTCCCTACCTAAAAATTTGTAGTATTGCATTTTTCCAATGTATCAAAAGTACTCCTTGTAGCATCCCATGAACAAAAGTAATAATGCCTCAGTCTTGTACTATTCACTTGACATTATTTTACTCTTCCATTTTCTTTTTTGAAAATAACTTTGTCTTTCCAGGGGATTCTGGCCTAGGCAGATAAAAGTTGTAAGAAACTACTTCTCATTCCTGGCAATTCCTGGAAGACTTAGCACTTCTTCAATAGAAGCATCAAATGCCCTTTAAAAGTTCTGAACATCTTGCCTCAAACCATCAAGTGTTATTCACTATTCCTACAGCTTGGTATCATCATTCTTTGCCAATCCTAATCAAATCTCTGTGTATGTTAAATCAGCCCTCAAATACTGACTCCTGACTCAACATTCTGTTCTACCTATGGATTGCTCTGCTACATTTTGGAAAGGCAGAATTTACAGGAGAGAATTAAAACCCTTTGACTATAGCGAGTCATGGTGAGATATTTTCAGCTGCAGGGAAATATGATTCTGTAAAGGGAGTGAATTTAACTGACTTGCCCTACATCTTTTACTGCATGATGTGAGTGAAGGGAAATGTCTTAAAATGTTTTCTTTTGCCACTAATGGATTTAAAAGAATTTTGCCAGTATATATGATACGCACTGCATTCCAAGTAGAGAATATAATGTTTTGCCAGATATGTGTAAGAGCAGAAATGATTTTAATTACACGTTCCTTCCTCGTTCTCAGGTATAATCCATATTCTGTCACCTGACGAAAATGAGGAGATCTTCTTATATATAAATACACTGTGGACTTCTTATTTTTCCATTTACTTTTCACTCAAAAGAGCCAAAAAGTAGCTATGATGACAGACACTGCATAAATAAAAATATTGAAGCTCCAAGAAACCAACTGGCTGTAGCTCACAGAGTTAAGGAGACAAAGATCTAGAATCAGGATCCAGATCTAGTTGTGTCTCTAGTGTCCCCTAACTGCTGTGTTTCAGAGGAAAAAAAGAGAACCCAAGAACCTCTGTTAGAGCATAAAATCATGCTGAAGCGAGCCTCTAAGGGAGAACGTGTTAATCCTGCTGAGATTTTCCTTAACTCCAGAATCAGAGTTTCTGCGAGATGTAACGGATAAACTGCAAGAGTCCAGGTCTGGGATCTGTGCTCTCAGAGGCAGGCAGATTCTTCCCTCTCCCACCTTCTGCATTTCCACACAAAGCCTGTGAGCTGTTCAGTTGTCAAGTAGCCAAGAATCTCAAGTTGTGCTGCATCCACAGCCAAATTCGTTTTAAGCAGCATGAAACTCGGGCGATTTGACAAATAAATAGAAAACCCAATCATGGGGAAGAGCAGTTCTGTGAGGGGCAGTGCCTGGCATGCAGGTGCAGGAAGGTGAAGTCAGCCCGAATCCTACATGTCTTTAAGAGTGTCTATGCACACTTCCGTAGTGACTTCTATTCATATTTCAGAAAAGTTTGGTAGAGTCTTAGATTAGCAGGGAAACACCAGCATATTTTTGTGAAAAATAGTTTACGTTCAGAATGGATTGATTTCATGTGCCCTAATTACCATGATTATTTCAGCTACCGTTTTTCACATACCCATTACTTTGTTTCTAGAATTTATATTTTTCATAAATGTTTCTGGAAGTATATTATAACCCTAGATTTCAGAAAAGAAAACTATAGTTTGAAGAGATGAAGAAATTTCTCAAAGCTCATAGAACCAGCATAAGATAGACCCTACATCCAAATGCATGCTTTTACACATTAGGTCAAAGTCTAAGAAGAAGCAAATATAAAAACTAAATAAATAGGAAGCAAATACTACTATATGAAATTCCATGATTAAATAATTTTATGAATGGTAAGCAAATGCATTGCATAATACTGCAACATTCATAGTTTTGATGGGTAGAAAAGAAAAGATAGCTGCCACCCTGGTCTAATTGTAAGCAATTATATGCCCAAAGATATATTCCGTTGAGCTCCTGGCCTTACATGCAATCAGTGTTAAAGGGGAGCGTGCTTACTAATACACCCAGCACGGGGGCCACTCTATAATTACACTGCTAGCAGCTCCATAAGGAGCATTCTGGCCTCCTCTGTCCAATCAATACAAATGCCTATCAGTGTAAAATAGTCACACAACATCTTGTGATCCAAAGAGTAAAATGCGATCCCAGTGTGACAGTATCTCTAATGTATCTGAGCATACTGCTTCTTTTCAAAATGCATTACTGGTGTTATTTAATGTGTGCTGAAGGTGGCCGGGATGCAGGAATAATTAGAGCAATGGTCACCTCAAATAGGACACGTAGATGCCCTGCTGTACTGATAATGAAAGGTACTATCAGAGGCAAATCACATCCAATTAAGACATAAAAAGGGGACATTATTAACGCTTAATTCTCACTGTGTTGAAAACCTGTTTGCCTTCTTTTATTGCTGATAATACTACTACTGCCTTGACCTCACTGTAAAATTAATGGTAGACATTATGTCATGTTACAGTCACTACAAGAAATGTGTTTGTGCTCATGTGTGTATGGTCTTTGTAATTTTTGTCTTTATAAAGTTTATAATGACACCTACTCATTCTTAACTTGATTCACTGCTCTTTTAAACCTGCAGTCTCAGAGCAGACACAGGAAAAAAATTTATTTTCACAATAAAAACTCTCCCAGAACAACTTAATTTCAATTTCTCTGAGCTGTAGAGACTCCTGAGTGCTACGTTCTACTTTACTTCTTTGCTTTTTAATTATATGCACTTTACTATGCATATTTAAAGACAGGAGGAGGTTTACAGCAAGTTGATTTGTTTTCATGTCAATGTGTTCCTCCTTACAAGGAGCCATAATATTGCTGAAAAGGTGTGTCTACACAGCGGTTGCCTGCATCTTCTCTGGCAGGTGTTCTGTGGTTTCTCTTCCAGTGCCACACCAGTTCCCCTGGGCCTGGACATACGATTCTAGTTGTTGGACTCTTCTTCAGTCCTAGCTTTTGTTTGAAAACCTCCTGGAAGAACCTTATTTCAGCTTTGATTCGTTCTTAGTTAATGCTGGCAGTGCCTCTATAGAGATAATCTCTATTCTCTGTATGGACATCTGTGTTTGCTTATGGCTTGGTTAGTTGATTTGGTTTTGCTTTGTTATCCAAGATTGGACATGAGGATTCTAGAGGCAACAAAACATTTCTGCATTGAAATTCAAAACAAAAACTGATTTCCTACGTTAGCTATTCCATGACATTTTCTCAACAGTACCATTGTATTCTCCAGGCAAAATGTGCTCGATGAATTGCTTCAGTGGTACATATGGTACAAGGGTAAGAGCATAAATGATGCTTTTGGATCTAGGCAGCAAATGTACTTGAATATTTACTACATACTAAGCTTACGTAAGTCAATTTATCTTATTTATTCATTCATTTATTTTTTTCATATTGAGGATTGAACCCAGGGTGGTCTACCTATAAAGTAAATCCCCAGTGATTTTTTCCTTATTTTCTTTTAAACTTTGTGACAGAGTTACACTAAATTGCTAAATTGCCTGAGAGGGGCTTGAGATTGAGATTTTCCTACCTCACTCTCTCAAGAAGTTAGGATTACAGGCGCTTACCACCATGAACACGCATAAACTGAGTTTTCAACAGCAAAGTAATCCATTAACAAATACACCAAGGACTAATATCCATGAAGACTCACGCTACAGAGGAGACCTAGAAAAGGTATTGATGCAATGCCAGGATCCACAAAGATCCTCCCACAAATGTTCTAAGAAAAGGAAGAGAATAGCTTCTAATTTTAATAAACAATTAGTCAAAGTTTGCCATAATTGAAAGTAGATGCTTCTGGGAATAGCTTTACTTCTTCAGGTGTTAAGGTTTTCAAGGTCAGGATAGCGAACAAACAAACTCTCATCAACCTTTCTTATGTCTAGGGAGTCATCTGTCTACTGAGTCATCTGTCTACTGAGTCATCTGTTGAGTAACATGATACTTCACTGCTGTTTACCAAAAAGTATGATGTGAATGTTATCAGCCGATGTGAAAAAGAAGGCAGTGTTGAGTGGTCCAGAAGGGGATCTAACTCAGGCTGAGTCTCCAGGAGAGCAGAGTGGAGTGAAAAATGCGACCTCTCCTGAGGCCTGGCACTTAGCCACCTACTGTCATCGCAGGCAGAATAATAAAGATGAGCAGGATGGGGACAAAAGGACTGTCAAGGACCACCTACCCCTCAGGGCGGGGTAGTGACACAGTGCGAGCTGTCGAACTGCTGGTTTCTGCTTTCCTTCATCACTTCAGTAAAGAGCGCAGCATCCGTCCTAAGTATTCATTAAGTAGTAGGAACTAAACACAATAGAATGTTTCACATTCAATGACCAGTGAATCTAAATATTTCTGGAGATAACTGAGCTGTTACATTTCTATGTAACTTTTACTGAGCGTTGACTGTGCTATTCTTTTCTAACCACGTAATATACATTGTTTCTGCAAAATTTATTTCGTAACCTACAGGATTATGCATAGAAATGCCAACTAGTTATCTTTTAAAAACTGTTTTGCCTCTGATTGCAAGAGAGCAATGAAGGAAAATAAGATGGAAACAGAGCTTTTGTTAATGGGGACAGAAAGGAGGGCTAGAGAGAAGAGAGACTGGGAAGAACAGGAAGGTATGTTACATACAGGTACAAATTTCCCAGGATGAATGTGATAATTGTGTTTGGCAAACATATACTAATAAGAAATAAATTTAAAAACCAGTTTTATTAGAAGCGCTTTCCTCCCTTTCTGTCTAAATCAGGAATGGTACATACATACATCTACCTTCAATTATGACAAACTTTGACTAATTAATTATGATAATCGCTTCTATTGTGTGTCACAAACCTTCTCAACACAAAGGCCTGCTGCACCACAATTCACCAGCAGTTCTGGGTGGGAAAATTAAAACATCTTTGTTATCCCTCTCGAGAGCCCCACAGAAGTGAAACTTTGAAGTTCATTCTTCATATTTTGGTCTGAGTTGTGAACTCACTGGGTTGTCATCGCATCTGTATAAAATAGATTTTTTCCTAGAACCCTATTTTTCTGACTTTAATTTCGTATTTTTGGTTAGTTTTACATTTTTTCAGCATTTAACTAAAATAAAAAAATAAATGTATCCTAGTATTAATACTTAGCCCAAATTTATTTTCATTCATTCCAGATTGTCTTTACCTCTGCCATTATGATGCTATCATTGTTTAAAAACTTATTTCCATCCACTGGTACAATTTAGGTGTATGTAATAATCACATTCACTGTGCATAACATATTTGTACATGATTTGTCTTCACTCACTTTTCCCTATTCTCATTCCTTTCCTTCTAATTTCCCTTCCCTTCCCTGTTCACGAATCTGTTTTCATTTTATCCTTAGTTTCTGATTTTCTTCTCTCCCTTCCTTTCTTTCCCTCTCCCCCTTTTCCTTTTGGACAGTTTCTTTTTATTTGACCATATCTATTGTACATTTTGGCTCTTATTTACAATTTCAGTTTGTCACACCACATGCATAATGTGATATTTATACATGCATATCTGACTTATTTCATTTACCTCATTCTCGAGGTCCACCCACTTAATTATAAATGCAACAAATTTGTCCTTTTATGGCTGAGTAATATTCCATTAAATTAAAATAAACGTCTTTTTTATCTACTGTTTGGTCGATGGGCATTTGTGTTGCTTCCAAGATTTAGCTATTATACACTGTCCTGCTATAAACATGGGTGCATATATATCGCTGTGGTATGATGTTTTTAATTCTTCAGGGAAGATACACAGAAGGGGAATAGCTGGATCAAATGAGCTCTCCAACCCTAGCTTTTTGAAGAATCTCCACAGTGGTCTCTACAACAATTGCACCAGCCTACACTCTCACCAACAGTGGAGAAGGATTCCTTTTTCCCCATAGGCCTCCCAGCATCTGTTACTCGCTGTTTTCTTGATAATTGTCATTCTTTCTGGAGTGAGAGAGAATCTCAGTGGTTTTTTTTTTTTTTTTAATCGGTGCTGGGGATCGAACTCATGGCCGCCTGCTTGCAAGACAGGCGCTTATGCTGCTGCGCTAAATCCCCAGCCCCCTCAGTGTTGTTTTAATTTGCATTTCTTGAATGACCAGTGAAGCTGAGCATTTTTTCATATATTTATTTGCTGCTTGCAGTTCTTCTGAGAAGTATCTGTTCATCTCAGACTTCCATTTTTGGATTCTGTGTTTGTATTTGCAGTGCCTTTTTCCCCCCAGTTCTTTATATGTTCTAGATATTAGTCCTTTGTCTGAAGAACAGCTGGCAATATATTTTTCCCACTCTATGAGTTGTTGTCAATGCATTAAAAAATGAAATACTTGGGAATAAATCTAACAAATGAAGGAAAAGACCTCTAAATTAAAAACCTCTTACCACAGTGATACATGTGCACGCATGATTATAGCAGCACAATTTGTAACAGTTAAATCTTGGAAGCAATCCAAATGTCCCTAAAAAGAGATTGAAGGGGATATCAGAAAATGGAAAGACATCCCTTGTTCATGGATAGAAAGAACAACTATTGTGAAAATGACCATAATCCCAAAACGGTTACACAGATTTAATGAAATCCCAATCAAAATACCACTAGCATCCCTCATAGAATTACGGGAAATATTCTTATTTGAAACCAAAAGAGACATAGACTAGCAAAAGCAATTCTGGGCAACAAATTCAAGTCAGGGGTTGTCATGATCCCTCACTTGAAATTATACTACAAAGCCAGTGTGAAAAAAAACAGCATGATACTCAGAAAAAAAACCAGACCTTAGGATCCACGGAACAGACCAGAAGATGCAGAAACAACTCCAAATGCACTGAGTCACCTAATTTTGACAAAAGGTCCAAGCACATTGAACTTGCACTGGAGAAAGCCTTTTGAAAAAAATGATGCTAGGGTTCCACATGCCAAACACTCAAACCAGACACGCGTCTAGCATCGTATACTAAACTAAAATCAAAATACATCAGAGATCTAAATAGTAAAACGGAAACACTAACTCTACCAGATGACAGAATAGATAGGACTTTGGAAGAGGTAGGAATAGGCAAAGAGTCCATGAACAAAACCGCGATCACACAGGAAATATCACAAAGAAACAACTGGGATATTTATACATCTTATTAAAACGTTTTACACAGCAAAATATAAAATCACTCTGTAAGTGTCTAATGTCTGTTAGCTAGAAGTATTGCTTGTTCTGTTGCCCAGTCTGGTTGATTTAGGCTAGGTATATCTACACAGTGTCTATGTGTAAAGTGCAACCTCGCATTGAATCAGCGTCCTCAGGGAATTTAAGCTTCGCGAATACCTAAGCAGGGATCGGCCAAGCTCAGCGGAGTAAAGTTCGCTGGCTCTTCTGCTCGCCTGCTTCCTGCCATTGCTCAGTCGCTTGGATTGTTGAACACTCCTGGGTGTGAGCTGTGTCTCAGTATTGTCACTAAGAAAATCATCAGGTTTTTTTCTTTGCTATGTCACAGACATTAGACAGCTGGGGAATGACAAAAAAACTTTATTTTTTATCTTTTTTATTAGTACATGTTTGCAATTCCTAATGATTACACTTGTCACAGGCCTGGGTGCGCCTCCACATTCCTCCCTTCTCCTCCCAGCCCTTCTTTCCCTCTGCACTTGCAAAAGTTTGATTTGCATTTTTTCTTTCAATTCTTTTTCCTTTAAACTCTCTTCCCTTTTTTCTCTCCCCTAATTCTCCTCTCTTGTTCCTTTTCTCTATTGAGCAACACACTTCAAATATGTTTCTGGATCCACCCATTTACCTCTCTATTACTAACTTTTACATCTTCCACATTTAGTGCACTATAAAAAAAAAAAACTCTTTAAAATCAGTTCACACACAAAAACTCACTGAAAGCCAATATCAATTTGATAGCTATTATATACATGAAATAAACTAGATATCGGGCATGTGACATAGAAACAAATTAGAATCTACTGTGTTCAAGACTATTAGCATAATAACGAAATAGAAAATTCCCTATTTCTTTCCTCCTTTTCTTTAACCTCATTTTTCCTATCTACCAACTTCTCGGACACCCTCCCAGGACGGGAGAATTAATCCAGGGCTATATCTTTGTCTTTACACCTTTAATCAATTGTAGTGTTGAAAATACGTGGGAAATGCAAGTTTATAGTCTTGTAAGACCCTTGCCACAAGGTTCTTCAATTAGCAAATTAGTTTGAATTCTGCTTTTACATCTCTGGGTAGGGCCATATTCTGCCTCTTTTGTGTGTTCACTTTCAATACCAGAAACTTTTTTGAGCAGCTGTTACCCTTCAACTTTCTCCACTGTTATCAACTAGTGTTTGTAAGTTCCTTAAGAGGAAAAATTTTTCTACTTACCTATAGTGTGTGATCTCTAATAACTAGTACTATAACAAATACAAAAGAAGTTACTGTGTTAAATCATTTTTAAATTTAAAATTGTAAATTTAATTTATTTTAACTATAAAAATTGCTATGATACTTTGGTACATACACAATAATGTTTATGTCAAACTAAACATCTGAACCTCAGACTTTTAAAATTTATTTATGGTGAAAATACCCCAAATTCTTTCTTCTAGCTTTGGAAATAAATATTCAGTATATTATTATTATTATTATCTATGATCACCCTCCTGTGCCATTTGCTTTTATCTAGCCACAGTTAGATAGTCATTGGTCCCTCTCCCCCAACTCTAGCAGACTCTGGTAGCTTCCATTCTAGTCTCAACTTCTAAAAGTCCAACTTTCCTGTGCTCCACACATGAGTAACTCATGCAAAATTTGTGTTTCTGTGACTCGCTATTTCACTTAACGTACTAAGCTCCAGTTCCATCCGTGTTCCTGCAAATGATAGGAACCATTTGGATGATTATATACAGGTGTTTCTTTCTGTATTCTTTGAATCCACTTTTTCCTGGATCTATCTGTATGATCTGTCCCTAAGGAAACACATGACATGTAATTTTCATAACACATATTCATGCCATTTGATCATAGATCTGAGTTTGGGTGGAAGTGGTTTGTCTTCCAGGTCACTTTTCATCAATGTAGAAAGCGAATCTTTGCAGCATTGATGTGAATTGATAATGGAAAGGATCTAGTTTAGAAACCCAGCTGTTATCACTCTTACAGAGAGTAATCTACTTGGAATACTATATTTCTTTTCAAAGTGCATAAATATACTGAATGCACTTCGATACACAAGAAAGTATATCTTTCCTACTGCACTGAGAAGAGTACTTTTTTAACATGCAGTTCTGTAAGACATAAAGAAACAAAGCATGCTTATAAAGGCTAGCATGAGTATAAATGTTCACTTTGGAAAACCATTTGGTAAGGAAAGACAGAAAAGAAGAAAATAGATCAAAAAGAGAGGAGGGAGATAGGAAAGAAAGAAAATCAAAGGAAAGAAAAAAATGAGTGAGCCAAAAATAAGTTTAGAGAAAAGAGAAAAAGGAAAACAGAAAGAATGTCCAAGTGGGTGAAGAGAGCGGACGGAAAGAGACAAGAGCAATCCGGGCTCGCCGCCGCGGGTGAGCATAAGCCTTCCAGACAGAGAGCCGTGGGAGCCGGGCTCTGAGCTCCACCCCAGTGCTGCGCTGCTGCCCTGCTTTTGGCCTCCTGTGTGCTTCTCATCTGCTCTTTCCCTGAGGTCTTCATCCAGCCCTGACCCTGAAGAGGGGAGAACACAGAGCTTCTGTCCTGGGCTTCATTTCCCTGTCAAACTTGATATTCTTCCTGTACTTTTAATGGTTACACATGAAATGCAGCATCAGTAGAGATTAGATATCCTGTTTAGTGAACATAAGCAAACAAAACACAAGTCGTACTTACCATTTTTTCATAACACCCTCCAACTGCTGGTGGCCATCTGCAGGTGTCCTGTCTGCCCACCTGTATTCATGGCTTAGCTCACCATGGCTCGCAGTGAGTCTGTATTTCATTTGTTTGTTTGTTTGTTTTCTTTGTTTCTTTTGACTTGGTTTTAGTTGAAAACCGGAGTTCCCAGGACCCAGAGAGCTGTGTGACTCTCCACAGAAGGAGAGGAAGAGTCCAGCTTAGTGAGTGGCTGCATTTGTCAACATTCTGCTGTGAAGAATACTGAGAGGTCACTGGGTTGTGTCTTGTTGGTCAGAGGACACACTCAATCCTGGCCTGTGTCCTCTCACCAACCACATACCCAGGGCCTGTCCTTCACCCATATCCAAGTTACCCAACTCTTTTTGGCTTGTAGTTCCCTTTTGGTTTATACGGACCAAAAGAATAACTGAGCTCACTGACATATAAACTCCTCATGGTGATAGACTTTCAGTATCTAAAAGCCCTTTGTCCAGATGTCCCTTAATAGCCGCACCGATTAACCACTTCCCTGGATCTTGCCATATTTAACATGGGCTGTCTCTACTGCCTTCAGCCCTGGGTATCAGAATGTGAACTCTCACAGCATTCCCAAGACTAACCATGGAGAAGCCAAAGCAGCCTCCCCTGCCCCACAGGATAGCTCACGGAAAGTTTCCACACAGACCATTCTGTGATGTGTTTTGCCCTCTGTAATCAAGACTTTTTTTTTTTTTTTTAGAAAAATAGAGTCTTCTGTCCCTAGAATGAATTACTTTTATTTCCACCTGCTCCCTTTGTGTCTAGGACTTGGGCGCAAATGTGGAAATGGCAGAGCACTGACTGGTGGTCCAAACACCACACTGATTTCTCACCCACATCATCTTTCAGCATCAGAGTAATGTAGTCTTTTGTGCCACAAATTCTTTCTTTCCAAAGTCTCAACCTGTGAGAGTAGCTGCTTTGTTTATCACACTCTGAACTATCTCTAGACCCACGTGAAATCCAAAAATGCCTGAATCCCAATTATATTCTAAGAATGGGCTCACACATTTCCATTCTTTCAAGATCATACTCTCGGTGATTTCACAAGGTATCAATTTGATCGTGTTCTTCTTCCCATATGGAGAACTTAGAATTCTCTAAAAAAAAAAGAAAAAAATAGTGTGAATGTGTGGTGAGGTAGGTGAGCAAGGGGTGGAGTGGACACTGTAACAGATAAAATCTCTCATAATGAAAGAGAAAGAAATCAACAGAAAGCAGATGCAGACAGAGAAACCGGTATATCCATTAAGAGATATCTCAGGGAAATGGATTTAGAACAACAGAAAGCCTAAGGATGCAATATCTTACTATAAGAAGAATTAAACTCTGAACCAAGATCCTTACTCACAAGAAAAGAAACCAAACAAATAAATCATATCTTTAGCTTCCTAACAGATGTTAAAAAGGTTTAGAACCCACTCCTGTCATCTCCCTGAATCTCATATACTGCTGTATGCCACATACTCTGTTTATACTAAACCAATTGATGGGCTGGTAGTTCTGAGATGATCACTTCTTAATATTAAATATGTTTGAAAATCTAGATTATTTATTTTTAAATTTTAAATGTTTATTATGCAATGCATACTATTATATATTTGATCTGTATTAGTTATGGATCAAAAAGTTTAAAAAGTATTTTAGAAGGACTGTATGTACAGGGAAAGTATAGTCATTTAGCAGAAGAGTATATGTCAAAAACAAAATAAGTTTTTGTTGATCAACTTGTATAGTTATTAAGGTTGTCTGAGTGGGTCTAGCTGTGCTATATAAAACTCTTAAGGTGATTTTATATCATCTGAAAATAAAAAGCATGATCTTAGAACTTAAGGGCATGTGGGATTAAAGAAATGAAAAACATTAAAACATGATTCTAGTAGCAGCAAAGATTACTAAGTCCACACCTATTTTTATTTCAATATTTAAAAATACTGTATATAAGTTCAAGGAGACCACATAGAACTCCACCTTCAAACTTAGTTCAGTTGATCAAACACAATAATAGCTTTATGGAGTACTAAAAAAAAATAGCTGTCAGGCAAGCATGACTACACCAGTATTTTGGAAAATGTGAATTAACAAGACTATTAGTTATGAAGTTAATGTGCTACCCTGGGTGCATTTTAATGGAATGGAAGAGAACGGAAAATAGTAAAATAGGAGAAATAATGCCAGAATAACTTCCAAACCAACAGAGGTGTTTCAAAAACACATTTTTGTTTCAGAAATACATATGTAAGGTGACAAGTATTGGTGCTTTCACTGTGTTTACCTGGTATATGTTTTGATAGCCTCTGCCTGGTACATTAAGAGTGAAGAGCAATTTGCATAATGCCGAGAAGGGGATGCTCTACTTCGGAAGAGTTTCAGATGGTGACCTTTCTGCTGGTACAAACGAGAAAGCGATTCACAAATAAGACCCTGCAGTGGAATAATCAGTGTGGAGTGATGATGCGGGTAAGAGAGAGGGCAGGCAAGAGCAGTAGGGAGTGGCTGGCAGCAATAAAGAGCCACTTCAATCTAACAAAGAAAAAAAATGCAGCTATTAGATTAGCAACTGTCCACAACTTGCAGTTTCTTCTCTGCTTCCACATCCCATACACTCTTTTTTCAAATGTGTCAGTCCTTGGACAGTACTGATTTTGACATTTCCTGTAATATAAAATGGCTCAAAAATCATTACAATCAACAATCATTACAATCAACTGAGTGAAATGGCTGGAAGATGCTTAAATGCCTTTAGTGCCGGCTCCTCACTCTCTGAAGCAAGCTTCAGACCATCTCTAGCTGCTGATTAAGCCATCACTTAATGCATTGTAGCTGGAACTCTGATTTGCTAGGGAAAAAAAGGGCAAAAGGAACAAGGAAAATGTTGGCTGTTTTACTATGAACCAGAAGATTTCCCTCCATTTTCCTATACACTGTCGCTTCACATCACCAATTATGCTGACAAGATAGATTCTGGATTCAACACTGGAGTAAGGTTTTATACACATTGTGGTTGACTTCCCAGTCACAGAAGAAAATGGAACCTAATGTTGTTTCCTGCATTTAAATGACTTAAAATTTATTATAGAAAAGAGTTATATGCTAATCTCTAAGAAAAGCTGTGTGGTGTAATGGAGAGAAGCTAAAGTTGTTCAGTACACCCAGAAATTTCAGTCATCCCTAAGTCACTATGAAAAATGGACACACGCTGCTGTGTTTCAGGTGACTCCCAAGGGCGATATGTGTTGGGTGAACAGCCCATGGTGCTACTGGAGGGAGGCGGGACCTGCAGAAGGCCAGGCCTAGTAGCAGGAGGCCATGTCACAGGGCTGTACTCTTGAAGGGCATCTTGGAGAGAGAGGCATCATCCTCTCTCTCTCTCTTTGCATCCTGATTGCCATTAGTGAGCAATTTCCTCCTTTGTGCACTCCAGCCACGATGTGCTTTTCTTCTTTTCCCTGGCTTCAGTTCTTCTTGTTCAGACTTCTGTCTTTGGCATGATACAATAGATCAAGGAATCGCCCGACTGCTGAAGAAGTTGGGGCCCAGACACAGAGGCTTGGTAGCTATTTCCCAGACATAGTTCCAGGCCTTGTAATAGAACTTACTAGAACTCTCAATTCCAAAGCTTGTCTCAAGTTTCACATCATAATTATGCATGTCACTTGACTTATTTTCTGGCTACCTTAAATCTCCACTGTGTGTGTGTGTGTGTGTGCACGTGTGTGTGCGTGTGTGCATGCGTGTGTGTGTGCATGTGTGCGTGTGTGTGTGTGTGTCCACCAGATCAAGTTCCTCTTATCCTTCTGCTTACACTTGTTCCTGTGTTCTCCTTTCTTAGATTTTGTCCTTATGGATTTATTTTGTTATTTTTTCCATGCATTTTCTCTTATTCATTAAAATTTCAAGTAACTAAAACATGAACCTAGACCCATAAGACATGATGCTCTTTCTCTGTGCTCTAATTCTCAAACATGGTATCTTTTTTTCACCATGCCATTTTACCATGTTACTGCCTTGGAGACAAGTGTTCATGAACCAAACCCTTCCAAAGTCATAAACCAAATAAATTTCTCTTTAAGTCGCAGGTGTCTGTATTTTGTCTAGCAATGGAAAACTGACTGATACAACATCTTATTTGGTTAGATGCAGTTTCAACTAAGTAAAAATGTCAGTATCAGGGTTACAGACAGTTGGATTGATATGGAACACTTTTATTCCATTGAGAGAAATTGCTTGAGGAATAGGGGAGGAAAATGTCTATTACTGTCAGCTTTCCAGTTACTAGAACAAAATATTTGATTCCTAAAAATAAATTTTAAAGGAAGAGAGATTTATTTGGCTCACCATTTCAGAAGATTCAGTCTATGGTCAACTAGCTCCAGGCTAGAATTGGGGTGATGGAAGGGCATAAAGGGGAAAGCTATTCTGGCAGTCAGAAAGCAAAGCATAAGAGAGGATACAGGGCCAAGAATACACCCTTCCCAGTCACACCCTCAACAATCCACCTCCTCTAACAGGGCCCTACCTCTGAATCTATGAGACTTTTGGGTCTCATGACATTTTACATATAAACCATATCAATGTCCCTTTCCATTTTTTCTTTCAGTATTAGTGTGAAGACTAATAGACTAGCAGAAAAGCAACTACAGTGATGATCAGATATTCAAAGATTATCCTAGTGAAAACAAAGGCATTCTCCTTAGAATGGTGGAAAATTAAGATTATAAGGATCTCAGCAAGTAGAACTGACTAATTAGGTATTTAAGACTTCTGAGTCAGGAACTAATCTTATTTTAGCTTATTCTTCAACTGAGGTTGTTGTATAAGGTAGAGGACTTAGTGGAATTAAAATTTAAGTCCTGTAACTTGTACATAAAAGCACGTGGCTCTAAAACTATTGTTGCCTAGCATATTTAAGAAGAAAAAGTAATACATTCAAATAAAATACAATAAAATGCATAGTATTTGTAGTACACAGGAATAGCAAATTTGTACAAGATAATTCCATGAATAGACAATGCATGCAAACCATTTGACTTTCTAATTTACTGTCACTTGCATATATTTGACTTTAACATGTGCTTTCCTTTCATCTTGTTTTTGATGGCATTTTGAGAGTTCACAATTTTTAAAGTAAAAAAAATCAATTCAAAATGTTGGCATCAACTTCTAGTTTGTTTTAAAGAAAAAATTTCTTTGATTCTGAAAAAGGAAAAATAAAGATATGTACCACTCATTTGGATGGAAGGGATCTTAGAGGTTTAGAGAAGCCAGGGTTGGAGATTGTCTAAGGAAAGCTACAAGGAGGGAGCAAAGTGGGCCTAAGAGAGAAGCCTTAGGAGCTACAACCACTAGAAGTGATGTAGGATAGAGTTACTCAAACCCTTTGGAGCTCACAGTTTGTCACAGATTCCTTCAGATGCTGGACACAGAACTACAGGACTTAATGGCTACCTTGCTGGATTTTGGCCTTGCTTTGGTCCCAATCATTTGTGTTTCCCTATTCATAACTTTTTGAATGAAATGCTTATTTTGGGCCATTGAATGTTGGAAGGGTCTAACTTTTCATTTTTACAGGGGCTTGCAGCTAAGAGTTTGCCTTACATCTGGGAGACTTGGGACTTGGACTTTTCAACAATATTAGGACTTGGGCAACTCTTAGAGATGGACTAAAGGCCTTTGGCATAAATAGATGTATATGAGTCTTGGGGATGCCAAGGGTGAAATGCTATGGTTCCAATGTGATAAAATGTTGATATACTTAATACTGGTTGTTAAAGATTGTTAAACCTGTGTTATAATGCTCAAGTTGTGAAATAATAAGAAAAAGCATGTCTTTGTATATGGAGACCAATTTAGAGAAATGTGTCTGGTTGCCAAGCTGCAAGGGGAGGATTGTAAGGGATGATACACTGTGTCATCTTGAGAAGTTTAACTAAGTGATTTAGCAGAGGGCTGTGGTCATCACTTTGTAAACATCTTCACCCTGTGCAAGAGGGGGGCACAGAGATGGTATAAGTACTATCCCCACCACGGGGCGGGGAATAACCTGCTTACTGTAGGAGAGAAGGAAGGAGGTTTGCTCTTCCCCCTATTTGCCCTTGCTGCTTTACCTGTCTTCTGCCCCTTTGAACTGTTGTCCCTTTGCCAGGCCACCCTGTGTTGGAGCCTGCATTGGAGGTTTATGGACTGAAACCTCCATAAACTGTGAGCTAAATAAACCTTTCCTCCCTTAATTTTGAGTGTCAGGTATTTTGTCTCAGCAATGAGAGAAACCAACTCAGTGACCAAAAATAGTTTCATCATACATACATACAATTTATAGAGTATTATTTTTCAGACCTTATGTTCTTTTCTTCCAAGGAGATAGGTAAGTTAAAGCTTTTTTTATGGAAATAACATCATGAAATATGTTTTAAAGTATTCTTAGTTACTACTCCTATGGATTAGAAAATATCCTTGTTTTTCAAATGGTAATAGATAATAATGTTAACATATATGTCCTTCAAATTGCATCAAGTAAATATTAAATGTTTGACTCTACATGACTTCAGTTGAAAAATACAAATTCTTTTTCATATTATTTTATATGAATTCATAGGTGGAGCTAAAGAATTTACTATAGACACTAAATATTTTGTTTGTTACTGTTCCTTTGAAAAATTGCCAACTTTAAAAAATATAATTCTATTAATAGAACTATAGTAAAAATCAGTGGCTTAGGAGACATATTGTGGATCAGTTTTTTAGCTCTAGTTAGCTACTATAATCAAGAAGTAACATTTCTTTTTGCTTCAGATTATCCAACTGAGAAATGAAATAATAAGAAAACCCCTGTGTAAAGTTACGTATAAACATTAAATAAATTTCTAAGTGCTTGGAAAAGCAACTGATTTGTTTAAAATTAAACACATTATTATTGCCTGAATTTGATGGATCCTTATTCCAGGTTACAGTAGTTAAAATCTGGAAATGTCAAACTTTCCAGCCTAGTAATCTTTTTATTAATGTCTTTCACTAAATTTTCCTATTTTTTGCTATATTGCCCCATTTCATTTTCTATTATTTTCTTTCAAGATCCTGTAGTTGCTTACCCTGCGTGGTGTTGGATCAGTATTGGTGGCCGAGGCTTTTGTCATATTTTACTTCAAAAACGTGTTGTTCTCAAAATGTCAGATGTAGAATTGCATTTTTTTATATCATCAACTTTTCTGAAAGATTAGCGATGGGTATGTTGTTAGAATGAGGCTCTCATAATCCACTATGGAGAACAAAGAAAATCTTTCAGTCCCTGTTGACGTACAGTCAGGAAGGACCTGGCTCCTTGAAATTTTACTTTGAACTATCACTGCAGCACAGTTCAAAAAGGAGAGTGGAGCGCTCAGGAATTTGGGGAAGTATCCATAAATTTTGTTGAGGGATTTGGGGTCAGAGTTAATGGTCAATTCTGAATACCTCTGTTATTTTGTTGTTTTTCATCTTTAGAAAGCAAATTATCATTCTAAATCTCCTCAAGATTGACTGTTAGTGTGTGAATCTTCCTGTTAACTTAGTAGGTTCAAATTCTTATCTCATCCCTGTTTTTGAGCAGTACTTTCGAGAAGATGCAAATACGTGGAAATTTCCTGATTGGCGATACAAACTTTTCACTGAACTATTTTGACTTTTTGATTTACGAAACTAGGTGACTCCAAACAATACTATATTGTTTCCTAGGACTTTAAAAGTACTACAAACTGTGCAGCTTAAACAAAAAAATGTATTGTTTTGCAATTCTAGACACAAAAGCATTACATAAATGTGTTCAAAGGGCTATGCCACCAGAGAAGGTGCTAGAAAAAGTCCATTTAAAAACTTTTCTTATTTCTGATAGTTCTTTTGACTTGAAGAGTCAAGACTTGAATATTTACTGGCCTTTCCCCTAGTCTGAGTGTCTCTGAATTCAAATATTCCCTATTTCTGTAAGGGCACTAATCACACTGGATTAGAGGTTCACCTTGTTGCAATAGGACTTTCTCTTAACTAATTACACCTGCAAAGACTATTTCCCAATAAAGTCACATTATGCAGTGTTAAAGACGAGGATTTTAACACACAAATTGGGAGGAAAGGTCACAAATCAATACGTAATACAACTGCATATATAACTTCATTTATGAATCTGTTACTTTATTCCAAAGCCTCGTGTTTTACAGAAGGCTAATTTTAGAACAGTCTCTGGGATTTATTGAAGAGGACTCCTTTGGATTTCAAAGAGTGCTAAGTGACCTGAAGCACCCAGAGGAACACAGAAATAATACATATTAACTATAATCTGATTGTGCAAATAGGAGTAGCATTTTTCTTTTCAATATAGTAGCTGCTTAAAAATGTAAATGCTGGGTGATACCTACATGATTCTAAAACATATGCAAAGCATTAAGGTTCTTAACACAATTATAGATTCACACACACACAAAAAAAAAAAACACACTTGAGTTTGCATAAAAAGTTTAGACCACACCCAATAAATGAAATCTAAATTGAGGTATAAAATTGTCACTATGTTAGCACCAATTCAGACAAATTAATAAGATGTTAAATCTTCTGTTCTGTACTTCACGAAAGATTGAGCTTCAGGTAAATTTGCATTTCCTTGTGGAAGCACTGTATATTCTTTAAAATTTAAGGACATCGGCCCCATCATTCACACTGACATGTAGAAGTTAGTAACAACTGAGATTTGAAGTTTTGGTACATATTTTCCCTATAGGAAAGGAGCTTTATTTGGGAAATTTAAATAATAAATGTGTCTTTTTGGAACCCAACTCCACTATGGACTGTGCTTTACTGAAAATCATGATTGCACATAACAAAGTACTTATAACACAGATGCTAACCAAAAATATTGGCTGGATGAGTAAAAGTAATATGCCAAGAAATCAATGATCTGCTCTGATTTTATTTTCCAGAAGCATCATTGACTATGGTTAAATTTTGAACTGGAGACTAAGAAAGAGAATGAAGAAAGGAGAAAGGATGAGAGTGGTAGGAAACATGACCAAAAAAATCCCCAAAAAACAGAAGACAAGTTTAAGAAAGGACTAAACTTCAAAAGTGATTTTTATTAAAATACATTGTCCCCTCAAAGAAAACTTGGGATTTGAAATGGCTTTCAGAAATTCCACACATTCATTTAATGTTGAATAAATGATTTGCTGAATGGTGTGGGTGGGGGACCCAAGAGGCTGACTCATGACAAGAAACCTTCGTTTATTTTGGTTTATTTTGATTATATTTGCAAGTACCTGATAAAAATGTGCAAATCAACCCATCTCTGCCTTTCAAGTTTCCTGTTGATTGTGAGACAGAGTCGCCAGGCACATAACACATTTGTTTTACGGCCCTGCATGATGAACTCACCGTGTTTTACCTCAAGAACTGCAAGTCCTTAATTTGTTCTTTGAGGAACAGACTGTTTTCATCAAGAGACGTGCTTTCGTTGATCAAGCAGTTCTACAGAGTGACACTGAAGAAGCGGAATCCAAGTACAAGGGTAGCAGGGAAGGATCTGCCCAGTGCCTGTGAAAACATAGCAGTTCTTATTTCCCAATTCAATACATTTATTAATTTTTAAGTGAAGTTTCAAAAATACGCCTGCATCTGGCACAATTGCAATCTCCAGGGCAAAGACAAAAATGAAATAAAAGCAACAGGCTAAGATAAGTGAATTTGTACTGAGTAGCATAAATGTCAAAGAATATAAAATAGATTTAAAATATGGCTTTGATAGAACATTTCTTTGTACTTAAGGAATCTGTCTCTTATGATGTTCCTAAATCTACTCTTAAGTAGGTAGGGGGGGAAATACTGTTTTTCTAATTGGGATTAAATTTCTCTCAGGGACTGATCTGAAGTATTTATTGAACACAAACCTATCATTAATGTCCCCCATTGGCCAGCTATCCACACTTGGCCTCTGGGGACACTGGACAAGAGGACTGAAAGAGCTGGTGCCATCCTGCCTGCATGGTGCCTCTGTTCCAGGGGAGACCCCACCTCAGGCTGCTGGAGGAGAGGGGATCCAGAGGGCTGGGTGAAAGGAGAGGAGGAAGAGAGTCCCAGGTGATGGGACAGGACAGTCCTGGGAGCCCAGCGGCTGGAGAGCCTGGGGCACAAGGGTGTAAGTGGCCCACTCCAGACAATTTAGAGACTTAGGGAGACCAGTGTTGAAATGTAAAAAAGAAAAATTAAAAAAAAAAAAAGACTGAGGATGCAGCTCATTGCAAAAGCCTGGCTTCAATTTCCAGGAAAAAGAGAAAGAAAGAGATAGAGACATAGAGAGACAGAGAGACAAAGAGACAGAGACAGATGAAGAGAGATAGAGACATAGAGAGAGAGGGAGAGAAACAGAGAGACAGATAGGCAGAGAGACAGAGACAGATGAAGAGAGACAGAGAGATAGAGAGACAGAGAGAGGGAGAGAGGGAGAGACAGACAGACAAAGAGAGAGGCAGAGAGACAGACAGACAAGGAGAGAGAGAGAGCGGAAGAGAGAGAGGAAGAGACAGAGACAGAGAGATGGGGCGGGAGTCTGAGCATTACAGCAGGTAGAACTTTAAGAGGAAAGAAAAGACCAAGAAATAAAGTAAGAACCTGAAGCCTCGGAAGTGTGACAATGACTGAAAATACTGCCAAAAAGCTAGATTGACCAGCGTGATGTCAGCTTGTCTTGTGGGCAGTTCTCTGTACAAAGATCTCCCCATTACATGAGAGTAACCAGAAAAATTAGCAACACAAGGAGCAACTACCAAGCTTAGGTGGAGAGATGACATTCAGCAAAAGCCAGAAAGTGCAGCGGAGCTGGCAGAGTGAATACTAGGCACAGGGAAAATCACAGAAATCTTAGGGCAGAATTTGCGATGAATTCTGGAGGCAGGGCCTTCTCTTCCCCCATTTATGCATGTGTGCATACATGCATGTGTATATTTATTTATTGTATACAACCAGTTGAATGAGAATTTAAATTTAAAACCCAAATTCAGGAGTCCAGTATTTCTATTAAGTGTATTAATTTGGAAAGTTCCTCCCCCTGGCCCAGCTGATCATTACAGGCCTTAGTATTCAGGGAGTTTCCCTGTCTACACCACAGGAAACTTCCCACCGCCAAATTAAGCAATTTGTAGATGACCATTTGCCAAGCAAGTAAGGAGGGCAATAGCTGTAGAGCTCTGAGTGCTTTACAGGGCTCTTTCCCACACACCGGACTCCTCTGTGCACAGCCTTCCTGCAGTGTGGACCCTTGGACCCACCAAAAGGCTCCACCAAAGCTCGAGAGGCTGAGTGTCCCAAAGTCACACAGCAGGTACATGGAAGACAGGAGAGCTTTGCCACAGCCTGTGCTTCCTTCCACCACTTAACAGGAAATCGGTGACCTGCAGTGGCTTCAGCTTCTCTGAGCCCCTCATCGAGCCGGTGAGAAGGAGTCAGTCAGCTGTGGAAAATGACCCCGTACCAAAAATCCTCCACTGTCCCATCTTTCTTCATAGTTAAGAACAAGTACTTAGAGACATAGAGCAGGAGGCCTAAAAAGAAGGCAGGAAAGTCACAGGGAGCGGCACAAGCTTGTGGCCCTAGCACCCTGCAAGGCTGAAGCAGGAGGATTGCAAGTCTGAACCCAGCCTGGGCAGTTTAGCAAGATCCTGCCTCGAAATAAAGCAGAAAGCGGCTGGTACGGAGTGAGAAGCTCATTTTTCTGTTTTGTTTTTTTTTTAAGCAGAAATTGCGATCCGTAATAAGCCGATGAACAGGCCCTGTCACAGCGTGCCCGGCAAGCCCTCGGAGGAGAAGCAGCTTCCCTCAGCTCTGAGTGCTGCCGGGGTGACCGCCCACCTTGTCTCAGGTGATCAGACATTAGATAACACTTTACTGTCGCGAGCTTTGCTTTTTTTTTTAATTTTATTTTACAGAGAACAAAACAAAAGAGGACAGAACAATGCAGATCGGAACAGAACAATACAAGCAACACAGTACTTCACAACAAGACAACTGGTATCAACAGTACCTACCATAATGTCTCTTTTTTTGAAATAGTTGAGCAGAGCTTCACACACAATAATATCAAACATCACAAAATAGAATAAAAGTATTCAAAAGAATGAAACTATAACAAGGCATTCTAAACCAAAAAACAGAAAATGAACAATGGCTACTATAATATCTAAAAATTTGTTTATATTATTACACAGATTAAAATCCAGTAAGACACAACATGACAGAACCAATGGTAATAGAAGAAAAAAAGCATGGCAGGACTTCAAAGCCAGATGATACTAAATCAGCAATGGCTGCCATAGTGTCTTGTTTTCTTCTAAGTAGCTGTTCATACCATCACACATAATAAGGTCAAATAAAACAGAATAAAACCATTCCAACCAATGAATGAAAACATTACAAGTCTTCAAAGAAATATAATGGGGACAAGCTTTGCTTTAAAACACACACACACACACACACACACACAATGCTTCCTACCATCGTAAGGTGATATTTTGAATTACAATAAAATAGAAATAGGATCCGAAAGAGATAAAAATCTTTAAAGGAAATTGTGAAATTGAGCAAAATATATATATTTTTTTAAAGGCTAGGCAAATCCAACTAAATTAGGAATCTGAAAGACTCAGTCTCATTCAAGTTCCCTGTCAATCCTAATTCTTAGAAATGCCTGTGCCAGAAGAGGGGCCATCTCTAAAAGATAAGTCTAGTGATGTGAAGCACAGGACAGACCTCTCAGGCTTTCTCTAAAGCAGTATTACACCTTCTGGTCCATCTGCGCGGGGCTGAGTGTGAGTGTGTTTCCCTCACGTGTGAACACTGTGTTTGGGCCAGTCCCTGCTCCTGTCTCCCCACAGGAACTAGATCTCGGCTTAGCAGGCTTAACTTACAGACCTGACACAGCCTCCTGACCACTCCTGGAGGGAAACCCCAGCCAGCAGGCTGCTGCCTGTCACCCTGGGATCTTCTCTGGCTACCACTGCAGGTTGGAGTAACCAAGGCCCGATGCATTGTGGCTGTTCTTCTCTTCTTCTGCTTTTTTCTTCAAGACCAAACTAACTTTGGTTACTTGTTTTAACTTGAATACGTGCCGTTAGAACCCTTTCTTAAGATGCAATTGACACTATTCTCTTATCCCTCTTTCTGTAGAGCTATTATTATGGAAGAGTGAGACAAGGCTTTCTGAGTTCCAGAGTATCTGCTGGGCTCATTTCCCCAATTTCTGGTGTATTTATGCAGCCCTGAAGTCAAAGTCCATTTTCAGACATGTCTTAGTTTGGGTTTCTCTAGAAGACAACCATGAGAGAAGCATGCAGATAGTTTATTGTCGTCTCCCTGTGGTGTTTCAAGAACCCTTGTGAGGCCTGAAATTGCAGCTACGGCCTAAACCTATAGGTGCTGTTTCCTCCACAGAGACATACTCGAGATAACTCAGCCATTACAGGGCATTAACAGCAACAACCAATAGCATAGAGCAGATATAATTTCCTGCACCACTAGTGTGGCATTTAAGGGGCATTGCTGAGTAAAATGAGATCTACTTGAACAGAAGCACTGTGATGCTGTGACAGTCGATCTGATTACCAAGATGATTACTAAGCGGGTGATGGGCAGGTAGCACGTGACAACAAAGATGAGGAATGTCCCCATGGAGCAGAGCAGAACAGCGCTGAATTTCACCACTTTACTCCACATGGGGTGTCATTTGAAACACGAAGCTTTATTTCTAGAATCTTCAATTTAGTATTTTCAGGCCATGGTTGACCATGGATAACTGAACCCATGGGAAGTAAAACTTGGGATAAGGGTAGCTGTATGTAAATCCAGGCATAGGATATAATGGCTGTTGATTACTCAGTTAATTGGGATGTTATCCCAGGAGAAACCATAGAAGGGAAATGGGTGACAAGTTACATTAATTCTCTCATTCTTTCAGCAAACAGGGCAAAGGATCAAATCCGGCTCCTGAAATTAAACATAAATCATCAGACAAAGAGATGCAGAATCTGGTGGCTAAAACCCACCAGATATTAAGGCCTTAGGGAAATTCCCGGGAACCACACTTTCTACTGTAGGGTGAATGGAATCCTAATTATCAGATTTCTCTTCAGATGAAGTATATCTAAACATACAAGCCTCACAATGTCTCACGTGTGATAGACTTTGTTGTGTTATGCACATGAGTGTTGGGATTAGGATAATAAGTTTTACTAGTTTGTTCTGTGTTTTGTTTTGTTCTAAGAGAATAAAATAATCATTTCATGTTTTTTAACATATTAGTTGACTATTCCAGAAATTTGTAATGGATTGTAGTAAAATAGGTAAAACCAAACACGTGGAATATAGAAAGACAGACATACAGTTGAAATCATACTAGGGATTGAGAATGAGAAACGTATTTCACAATAATCTTTACATTTTTCTTGACTGTGTAAATTGCAAAATTTTAACCAAGATATAGTTGCTTATTTAATCTGAGCAAAAATACCAAAGAAGAATTTGGAACCTCTTCTGAAGGTGAAAGGCAGGGATCATTTGAGGGTTGAAAGCAGTATGAACATAATTTTGGTCACCCTTTCCCTAAAGAGTTATGTTCCAGTGTCAGACATTTAAAGTATAGCAACATTCAGTTGCACACTTAGACACAGATGCCAGGTGTGCGTGAGCTTCCTCTGGCTTCTGAAAGTTCAGATAACTTTAATCAGCAGGAAGGAGCTCTGTTCCCACAAGCTCTTTCAAGCCACAGGCATTATCCACAGGAAGGGGGTTCTTACCTGCACACATGCAAATTTTAGAAGAAGTGTATTAAGATTCCTCTGTTCTTGGCCCATGGCACGTTTGATGTTTAATAAGAGTTCCAGAGCATTTCAATCAAAATGAACACCCTCCATTTCCATTTATTCCCCCCAAAACACTCAGGTTCTAAAAATGCAGTGACCACTGAAAAGATAATTATAGACACAGATTTAAAGTAGGATAAAATTTTATTTATTTCTTAAATAATACGATGGATCTGCTCTCTGGGAATGCATGCTAATCCCGCTTCCAGCTGTCAGCACTTGCATTCCTTTAGATCCACCTCTGGCCCCAGGAGCTCTCTGCATTGCCGAGGAGGAACCAATATTCCCAGGAGTATCCTCAGCTAACCACTAAGAAGAGTTCACATGCTATTGTCCGAGTGCTTTCATTCTGCTAGACCTCAGCTGGTGAAAGCCTCAGATGGTGTAGCCCCTTTGGCCTCTTCGTTCAAGAGGGCAGAAGTCTCATGAGTGAGATCACTGTTGGTAAGAGAGGCCTCAGGGAGATGGCCCACCCCTGCCCTCCTACGAAGGTGCAGTGCAAAGAGGGGCATCTGTGAACCAGGAGTGGGCCGTCACCAGACAGCAGACTTGCTGGTGCTCTGATCATGGACTTCAGCCTGCAGAGCTGTGACAAATAAACCCCCGCGGTGATAAGCTATCCAGTTTGTGTACTTGCTTGTATCAGTCTGAACATACTTAACTGGAAATAACTCGGCTGTTGCTTTACTCATGAAGTGATATAAACCTGAGACATTTGTTCTTGTCTGTCTCTGGGAGTTCCCCACCGGACTTCAGTTCCAGTTACCCATGGTGAGCTCTTGCTTCATCCCATGCTCTTTTATTGGAGGCTTCCCCTTTTCTGTTCAGCTTTACCTACTGTCTTTAATGTACTGTTTTTCCTAAAATCTTATCCTAATCAGTGGACCAGTGAATTCTGGCTTAGGCTCTGCTTGAGGAGAAATCAAACTCAGACAAATGAATGAGTCATCAGCCATGAATCATTGATTTGTCTGAGTGTTTCAGTCTTTCTTTTGCATCTGATAACCAATGCTAACTAGCACTGTTATTGATATGATTGGCACAGAACCAATCTTGGTATTTATACGGTGTCAGACCACTATTCAGTCAATTAACATGCATGAATCTATTGTTTTTAATGACACACATATATTTTTAAGTTTTAATTGTATACGGAATACAGTGTGATATTCAGAAAAATATACATATTGCATACTGATCAGATCAGAATGTTCAGTGTGCTTCTTCAAATACATCTTTTTTGTGATGGAGACATTTAAAATTCTTCCTTCCAATTATTTTGAAATATGTAATCTATATTATAGTCAGCCTACTGGGTAATAGAACACCAGAACTTGTTTCTCCCTGTTGTAGTTTGTGTCTAGATGTCCCCACAAAGCCTCATGCAGTCAGACTAGTGCTTTTGCAGAGGTGACTGGATCCAGAGTGTGTGATGCTGGAATTAAGGGTGTAGTGCACTGGCTGGTTTGGCATAGTTCTGGCTAGGAAATATGGGTACTAGGATTAAGGATGTGAGTGCCAGCTGCC
Organism: Hydrochoerus hydrochaeris; assembly: GCA_004027455.1. Lineage (NCBI taxonomy): Eukaryota > Metazoa > Chordata > Mammalia > Rodentia > Hydrochaeridae > Hydrochoerus > Hydrochoerus hydrochaeris. Next base: position 145,855 of record PVLA01003596.1, on the reverse strand, counting down.
TGGGATTCAGTAGCCTCAAAGAATATGAGGAACACAAAGAGTCTCTTGTGACTTGCTTGTTTTTGCTGTTTTCTCTCTGTCATGAACTATTTCTCCTCTGCCATGCCAACCTGCTTTGGAGCCAGCGAAGTAGGAACTGAAACCTCTACGAACTATGAGCTAAAGAAATCCTTTCTCTCCTAACTTGTGGTGTTGGGTATTTTGTCTCAGGAAGGAAAAGAGTATCCAAGACACTCCTATACAACTGTAATTTTACATCCACTAACCAAACTGTCCCCCACTTCCCTTCCCTCAATCTTCTGCATCCCCCAGGAACCACTGTGCTACTCTGCACTTCTCTGATAAACTTTTATAGCCACAAAAATTAGCAAATTAGGCAGAAGTCCTCATATTGTATATGTACCATGGCAAAAAGAACCATGTAATGAAGTATATAATACTTGTTTTTAAAGTGTTTAGTCTCAGGGCTGGGGGTTTAGCTCAGTGGCTCAAGTGCCTGCCTGGTAAGCACGAGGTTGTGAGTTCGATCCCCAGTACCAAAGATAAATAAAGCGCATAGTCTCCAAAAGATAAAAACGGAGGAACTGTTCACTGACTGATGCTATACAGTAAATGTTTCAAAGTCCTCAATGAACAGTGTTGAAATACTAATAAACTGGCAGCCCTTATCTTCCCACAACCATCTTTACCTTTTTCCAGTGCTCTTTCTTATCACTTTAGAGACAATTGCTAGAAGACAGCAAAAGCGGCAGGTGCAGGCCTTTTTTCTTTAATGCTCAAAACTGGGATTTGAACTCAGCACCTTTGGATCAAGCTCCATCTCTATCACTGTAATTCATTGGCTGGCTAATTGATTGCAGGCAAGTTCTTGCTAAATCACTAAATTACCCAGGTTAGGCTTGAAATTGTGACCCTTCTGCTTCCAACTCCCACAGTGCTGGGAATGCAGACATGCACCACTGAGGATAGGTCTTGAGTCACGTGTTGAGGCATTGTGACTCCAAGCTCGTGAGTCTCATCTTGGGCAGTTGTATGGAGAGGAAAGTGTGAAAATAAACCAGCACAGATCCGTTACCACTGCTAAGTGAAGTTAACGATGCTTCACTCGCAGTGAGGTAATAACATCACACTTAGTAGCAAAGAGATTAGTTCCTGAGTGGAATGACAGGGAAAATTGCCCTATTTTTAACTTATCTCCACTCATTAACAAAGACCCCTAGGAAAAGTCCTCTTTGGCAAACAGAAATCAGGAAAATTTTATCTAAATCCATATGCATGAAAGCCAATATTCTCTTGGCAAATTAGTTATACGTGTTCAGGTGGAATTTAGTCAAATAATTAGATCAAAAGATAGTTAGATGGTAGATAGATATGGTATGAAGCTATGGGATGAATTCATAATTTCTTGCCTATAGTCAATAGCAACAAAAGCATTTTCAATTTAGTTATATTTTATTAAAATTTTATCATAGGTTTTTCCAGAGTAGAAGGGAAATACTTCTGTTATTACAAATATCACAGGACTATTAATAATGCATCTATGATTATAATTTAAGGACATCAAATATTGCTAAGAGCCAAGACAAAGGGGAAAGACAGAATTGGTTTGGAAGGAATATCCTGTTTTCCTATGTTCCATGTTATACTGAACCTACAGTTTGTGCCTCTAATGTTTAAGGATTTAGGGGAAGAAACTTAAAGCAAAACTAGCATATCTCTAATGAGACTTCAGAGGGATCTATATGTATTTGTACGATTATGGTACCATGTGAATAACATGAAACTATTTTTGTACCACATAATTCAGCTTTTGACAGAAAAAACATTAAGTTGTCTATTGCTGTACACAAGCTCACACACTCACACACACAAAAAGCAGGCAAGAGCATTTTAAATCCCTGGGCCAAGCCAGATGTGATGCCTATTTCTCAAAGTCAGAATCCCAGCACCTGGGAGGCTGAGGCAGGAGGGTCACGAGGTCCTCATCACACTGGATGACATAGCTTAGACTTTGTCTTGAAAAACAAAAGTAAAACATAACAATAAATAAAGTCAGTCACTGGTTAAATCCAGAATAATGATGAATAAGATTGAAGTTTAGATTGCAGTGTAATCTACTTCTAGGTACCACTGCCATAACAAGTATGCTTTACATTTTTTGAATTAATTGTCATGTACTTTTATAAAGTAGTAATGGACTGACCATTATTTCTTGTAGTCCATACACCAAGCTCATAAACACTATGTACTTTGTTTTGTAGTATTTTTAAAAGGAAAGCCTTTTGGAATTGTGTTTGTTCTTATAACTATGGATTTAATCATGTGTTGAAGCAAAGGAGGACAAACAAGGTGTTCAGCTGACCCCGCTGTTTGGCACTGAGCTGAGGGAAGTAGCCGGGCTTAATGGCTGGGCTGAGGTGACTGTTGTCCGTTTTCCTCCTGAGCGACCTCACACCAGGCAAATCAAACGCTGTTTAGCAGCAGTCATTAGAGACCCTACTTTACTAAATAAGAATCTAAATAAGAGTGAGTCACAATCTGTAGTACCTCAATTGTTTTAGGGGAATATTTCAAAGTACAATTTACATAAACTAATTAAAGACAACCCCCAACAAACTTGTTTACATGATAAAATCAAGCCATGTCTCCTAGAACTAAAAAACAAATAGTCCAGAAGTTTGTAGCTGTTTACACAGCAAGCCTAAAACAAATGCTACCTTACAATAAGCACTACCCACTTCTAAATCTGTTACCACAGAAGAAGTGCTAGCAGTCTTCCACATACAGGGCACCTCAAAAGTAAAACTCCTTAAAAAAAAAGATGATCACACTGAAAAAAATCTCTCACAAAACAAAACAAAATAACAAAAATAGTCTTGTAACTCACAGAAAATTATCTTAAGTACACTTTTGTTTTCAATATATGAAAGTCACAACATCAGCAACATGAAACTAACAAACTTTGGTTCCATATCAATGAATTGATTCAAAGTAAGGCAGAGATAAGAAGAGAAGTAAGAAAACAGCTTTAAAAATCACATTCTGCTATTCAAAGTATGGATCAGACTATAGGCAAATGCCAAGAAATAAGGGGCTGACGTTTTCTTTACCCAGCACATTCGTGTTTCCAAGCAAGATAATTTTTAAAATTTGGGAAACAACATTATAGTTCAAGGAAACAGTACATGAAGACCTTTATTTGGCAGCCAGGGATAGGAAATATTGTTATCAGAATGATGGAAGATACTAATAATTCCATAAAAATAATTTTCAAACTCATGTACAGGCAGTTCCTCATTTTAGCTTCATTCAACTTCTATTCATTAGTTTCCAGTTAGGGAAACGTATACACTGATTTTTGTTATATATAAATATATTTTTTAAACTACAAAGTTTTTCTCACTTTGATCATTTACCATTTTAATTTTTTAAAAAATATACTGCATCCAGGCCAACAGTAATACACAAGTGACACAGTGACTACTCAGTCTAGTAAATATTTAGGAACCATTCTTCACCTAGAATGGACATCCTGATTTTTAAGCTCAGAGAACCTAGTCAAGTGGCCACTGTTTCTTTACAGAGACAGAACAATGCCTGGCAAACAGAATAGGAACTCACATTTTCATAATATTCTTTATCAATATTATAGAACCATCAGCAGTTAGATGTTCTGGTACCAACTGCATTACAATGAATGGCAGTAAAATAGAAAGTATACTGTGAACCTTTAAATGTAGTCTGGTTTCTCTGATGGGGTGGTAACAGAGAAATCAGGCTTCACTAAAATCAACTCTGGTAAAGTTGCCAGTGACATAGACACTTCAGTCACTGAGAAGTGCACTGAGTCTACTGATTCTTTTTAAATGAACATTTAACAAAGCTTTCTAAAAGCATTATATATGGCGTGTATCAACATGTGACACAGAAGGCACAACAACGGATACATTTCTAACTTAGGAAATTAGAGATGAAAGGCATACTAACCCATTAAGAATTCATTTTATTCTAATGTAGCAACAATGCACAATTAATTAGGTGTGGCAGAGTTGAGGACAGTTTTGACCACCACCATTGTCACGTCATTGTGGAAGTTTACAGAGGAGGGGGTGCACATTTTGGAGTTGTTGAGGGGAGTTGAGGGAGGTTTCCCAGGGATTTGATATTAAAAGTCAAGGCAACATAGGAGTAAAGATGGTGGCAGCAAGGGAAATACAGAGCTCTGTTACTGCCAAGAAATCTGTTCTCGTTGGAAGGGAAGTCAAAGGTGGTTGAGTAACACCGGGGAGGGAGCCACAGTACACACAAACGAACAACTGTAGCCCTTCCGCCAGGTGGCTTCTAGCCCACCTGAAACACCCACTGTCCACAGCAGTACACACACACACAGACATTGCTTACGAAAACTGGTTACACACTTGTCATTATCTTTTTGAAAATGAACTTAGAATTAATAAGAGAAGGAGACCACTAATTTGTCTATTGAATTTCAAAATGAAAAAGGAGCACATAAATTGAGTGGTAAAAGTAGTGCTAAGCAGAACTGATCACAGTCAGAGATATTTTGAGAAGACTAGACTGAAGCATTCCATTCTAGAACCTCATTATTAGAGCATTATGCAGCCCACAGAGATTTCTGTGACATGGCACAGCTGCCCTGTCCAGTACTACAGACACCCTGGGCTGTGGAGCACTTACAATACGACTAGCACCATTAAGGAAGCGATCTTCACTTTATTTAATTTTAATTAATTAAAATTCAAATGTAAGTGGCCACATGAGGCCAGGGATGTCAGTATTAAACAACACAGCTCTAGAAAGTGGGATAGTTTATACGAGTTTTAAGAGAGACAAGATAAAAACTAGGTTTTAGGTAGATTAATTTGGTGACAGTGTTGAAGAAAGTTTGGGAAAAAATGAAATTCTCTTGAGATTATGTTGAATTTATAAAGCAGTCTGAAGGGGCTGACATGTTTAATGTGTTTCCAATCAAGAATGTGATGGATGACTGTAATTAGATTTGCCAACTTCTAAATATCATGCAACAAGGTTTTATGAACTTTTATCAACAAGTTCATAATAACAAAATATGGAAACCACCCAACTGTTCATCACAACGGAATGTACATGGAAAATTTTATTGCAAGAAAAATCAAAGAATTGTAACTACATGCAACATTATTAAGAATATTCTATACATGAAATGAGGCACAAAGTGTGAAATATAGCATTATTTCATTCAAAAAATACAATGATAGGTGAAACAAATTTTTATTATGTGAGTAGCAAAAGCGTACAGAAAAGCAAAGAAATGGTTTACTATGGAGTCAGGATGACAGTTTTGTCTACATTGAGGGAGTGAGGTGGTACCATAGGGGATTCCTAAGATTATTATTAACCTTGTTATTTCTCAATTTGAGTGGCGGTACTACAGGTATTCAGCTTCATAATTATTCATTAAGCTCTAAATGCGTGCTTTACTTCCTTTCAGGATATATATTACAATATACATAGGAAAAGATTAAACAAAATTCAAGGTGAAATAAAAAATAAAATTGAAGTCATCAAAATAAAGCAGAGATGACAGATAGTAAAATATGGTCACAAATTCTCTGTAGATCTTTCCATTCAAGTTTCCTTCTCCTTCCCCTGATCTAGGTTAGCTTTGTGACTTACACTGACCATTGAGGTATTAGCAAATATAATATGAACAAAGGTTTGAACATTTTTTGGACCTCAGAGCTTGCCTTTAAAATATATATATAACCCCTTTCGGACACCAGTTGCCAACTGAAGAGGCTCAGTGGACCAGATGCTGGAGACACATGGTTTGGTACTTGTCATCATCTCAGCCAAGCACAGCACTCAACTGGTCCCAGGAGTTCCACTCACTGAGTGTAACCAAGGGGGAAAGCAAAGTATCACCAGACGAGGGCCTGCCTGGCTAAATACCACCCCAATACTGATCCACAGAATTATGAGCTAAAAAAAAAAAAAAAAAGTTTTAAACCAGTAAGTTTTGGGTGGTTTGTTTTCATGAAAACCTAGTTGTCAAAGCAGTAAATACTTAAAGTATGTCCAGGTACCAGAAAAGAGGTGCCTTAGTCCAATCAGTCAGTGATTGTAAATCCAAGTATTTTCACGATAAAGAGAAAACCCACTGACATGCATAGTTGTTTTAATTTTCTGAACAACAACGACCAAAAAAAGGCAGAGAACAACATGCTGTCATGGAGAAAGCTCAGGCAAAAATGTTCCACGGTGGGTTCCTTTGATAAGACAGTGGTTTAGGTTCCCCTCACCCCAAGGTACAATTAACCTCAATTTTGCAAGTGATAACAGAGTTATCCAAGCCAACTGCTCTTAAGTTTCTTTTCTGTAAAGACAAAAAAGATGAGGCAGATAGTACCTCTAGGAGGACATTTCAGAAAGTATGACCCACTTCATCTGCGTGGCTGTTGGGCTGAGGCATCACCTCCCAGTCTCTGAGGTCTCCCTTTGAAGTTGTGTGGTAGACGATTCATGAGAAAATTTACAAAGTACTTATATTTTATACACAGGAGGGGGTACAGGTAAACCGAGAGATATTTTCTTCAGTTACAGGAAATGAGGGCACATTGTTTTACTAAAATATCCTCACTCTTGTGTCTGATTTTACTGCTAAAAACATTTTCTATTAAGATGTCTACCACAGATTTTAATTTTTACTTTTACTAACATAAATTTCACATTGAAATTGACTCTCAATTTTCTATGTTTAAATCTATTTGCAGTTTTTTTGCTGCTTAGATATCCCAAGCACGTACGTGATAAACTAAGGGAAAAACCCCTTCTTTGTACAGAGTGCTCACTTTCAACCAGCAACTTTTTATGGCATTTCTCTATATGAACTATACTGTTTATCTCTACTCATTAGTTTTCATTTATGAAAATACTTCCAATATTTCATGACCTGTTTTGAAAAAACAATCTTACTTGGAGATGTGCCTAAATACTGCTCTTGCTCTCATTTATGCAATTTTAGTAAAATTTTCTTTTGCTCTAATATAGCCGCTGTGTTCTTGTTTTATTCATCTTAGCTCATTTTAAGTATTTCGAATGCAAAGATTGTACCTTTTTGTTTGGGTTCTCCACAGCGCTGAGCACACTCTTTCACTCATGAAAAGGGGTGACTTGGTAGATATATATGTTTTTAATTTTGAAATTTCAAATACAATCTTACATCTTCTCACAGCCAGAAGGTCAGCTTATTCCAACACGAGCATGTGTCTGTAAGTAAAAGTGAAATTAATTTGGTTAAAATATTCTGAAGACTGCGGGCAATATGGGGTGTAAACTTGGCAGATAGCATTCTCATGTGCACCCTATATGGAGCTTCAGTAAAACGAGCTGAGCCGTGTTGGGGAAGAAATACAGTCAAACAGAAAGGAAAAGAAATGAGCAAAGAATAATTCAATGGAAAGAAGAAAAATATAGTTTAAGGTGTAAAAAATGTTTTAAAAACTTAGATTTAACAAATATCATACTGAGAGATCAAAGAGCATCAGGACTGAGGAAAGATGTTGGATACATGTTAGAATTTACAGTCCTTTCAAATAATAGCAAAGAGGGCTGGGGACATAGCTCAGTGGGACAGCACTGACCTGGAAGGTGTGAGGTCCTGAGTTTGATTCCCAGTACCGAAAAAATAATAATAATAATAACAAAGATACTGCCAGTGTCTTTCACTTAGAAAGTGTTGTGTAATTGTCAAATACCCTAAACTGAGGATTTAGATTTATGCATCTTGTTGTACACAATGCATGGATTAAAATGCATGTACCCTGTATTGCTCAGCTAGTATTCTTTAACTTGAATTTCACAAGTTTCTCCTTGTACTGAAAGTAGAAAAATATCTCTTTGGACAAAATACATGTTATTAAAACAAATTAAACCAGGAAATATTCAATTTAATTTTCAATATAACAATGACTAAGCAATTTTCAATTATTCAAGGAACCATGTGGAAAATGGAAGAGAACCGTTATAAAGTTGTTATTCCTAAACAAAAGCTATATAAGTTTGGTGCTCTCTGGTATTAATAATAGTAATATATAAAGTAGCAAATATTTTAAGGAGATTCACCAGAAAACTCTAGTCTTCTGTGTTATAAGAGAAGAGAATTGTATAGATATTTAATTGCTAGATGGAGGGACAAGCACCAATAAAAATCTGCTTTTTATAATAAATTCAGAACTTTGTAATTTTATATTATACAGCTGTTTCCATATCTGTGTATACACATATATGTAGGGAATAGGAAGATTTAATGGTCAAACAGATGTTCAGATATTTCTTTATTACTATCCATAAATTCTTTGAGCTATAAAACCTCATCAGTTTTTTAAAAATACCTTGATTGTGTGAAAGGCTATAAACATTTCATTATATTAAAAGTCATAGTGTTTAAGAAAATTTGCTACAGATTCCTTATAATTTGTCCTGCTTACAATCTTTCATTATCTTATTTCACATGTGCATAAGTGCATATCAATGATGAATCTACTCTTATTGGTCAGTTTCACAATTGTCAATACATTAATAAGATTCTAAACCTAGGTGACTTTGCTAAAGCAAAAGTAATTATACTCACAGAATATCTGATCCTCGATGAATAAAGAATCACATAGCTTTCTAAAGAACAAGACTTAAAAATAGATTCATTTTAAAAACGCTGTCTTGAGTCAGTGGTCCAGAGTTCCCTATATTTATAAATTTGTGAAGAATAACATCCTACATAAATTTAATGCTGCCATGTGTCATGTAGGTGGCTTACAAAATAATAGAGCAATATTAAGCGATTAAAATTTCATGTGTATTTTTAAAGTAGAATATCCAGACATCTAACATACAGTGATAAAGTTCCAGGCCATTTGTTCAAATTGCCCACATGATTTAATTTGATGTGAGAGGGTAACGAGAGTATTTGGCAAATATAAGTGAACCAATATGATTAATTTTAACCACTTGAGTGGTAGTCTTGGTTTGCATAAAAACTATCACTTTATTCTAAGCTTAAGAAAATAGGACATATTTTCAATTTGTTACTAATTTGTTAAGGATATAGAAAATACATTGCAGAATAATAGCCAGGGTTTTTTTTTTACCAGTTTGTGTTTTTTAATTAAGATTTTTAAAGATTCTAGAATTCTAATTCAGTAATTTCAGAGGCAAATCGAGGGTTTAGAAGGGAAATCCTGCCTGCATTCTCTGCAGCATTCCCATATTTGTCACTTACTCCCTAATTGCTGGACGGGATTTTCCATGAACTGAAAGGCTGAAAGATTGTTTGCGGGTTCGACCAGGGTGACACAATGGGACTCAGCTCTTAGGAAAGAGAAAGAAGAGTCCTGGGGAGGTGGGAGAATGTGGAGCCCTCCGAAAGAAGCAAAGCTTTCCGAATTTCAGCAGCCTGAGCTAGGGAAATCTTCCTCACGGGAAGGTGGGGCTGCAAACCCAGAAACCCCGTGTGCAATTTCCTGACTTGTTGGAAAACAGAAACAAAATAATGAATCCCAGTTATTTCTATTTATACACCAAGAAGCAGTTGTTTTATCTTAAAGCCTGCATCTGAATTCATAATCAACACAAATATTTTTCTGTCCTGTCGGTAACCCTTCCTTAGAACATGAAGTTTTTTTCGGTGGACACGCCTGTGAGCGTGTCACACACGTCTTTATTCAGTTAGAAAATTTTGCTTCCATCCATTTCAAACTATGTGTTTACAAAAATCTACTTTATTTCCTGATTAATTTTCTTGGCACTAATGACAAAGTAAAGCGGTACTTAGGAAGCTCAGCCATGTACCTCTGAGCAGACCGCCTGTGAAATCCTTTTTCCGCCCTCCCCCACTAATGGATTTAAGATGATTGAATTGCACAAGGCAGGACAGCAAGGTGCTGTTTTGACAAAACGCGCTGGGTTGTTTGGACGCAGCGCTGGAGGCAGAGCGCAGACTTGGGGCCCCCGCGCGCGTTCCTCGCTAATGCAGATAGAACTTCATGATATATTTAAATCCTTTTCCGCAAACATTTCCCTGATTTGTTGCCAAGCCGTCACTGAATTTAGTAATCCAGACAGATTACCAGAGGGGCCCTATTTTTAGGGTCCTTCTGTCGCTGTGGCAGTTGCGGCTGATCGGATTACAGCTCTCTCCTACCCATGCGAAAGGCAGCGATGCTTCCAGAGAAACCTGCGCTCCACGCCTGTAATTACAGTGTCAGGCTCCGAGAGAGGCTATTTCTCTCCGAATTTATTTTGCAGCTCCGCTGTGGCCAATCCATTATTCACTCATGAGACGCTGTGCTGTCTCTCAGGCTTGCTCGATGCCTTTTAGACTAGCTCACTAGAGTGTGCGCGCGCGTGCGTGCGCGTGTCTGTTAGGCGGAGGGTGGGTGACAGTCATTGCACACTGTGGGTCACAGAGGACAACCTCTCTGATTCTGAGCCGGGCGTGTGGCGGGGGACACGCATGCTCTCGCGTGTAAATGACAACATCGCCATCTAGTGGTGAATAGGGCTTTCGTCATTTCCTTACCTTGTACTTTACCACCAGGCGAGGAAAAGTGGAATCTACAAATTTGTCTGTTTTGCCTTTAAATATCAGTGTTTTCCTAGGAAAAATCGACGTTGCCCCAGTCACATCGGGTTCCGCCGTCTTTACAGGGACGAAACATTGTTACTGACTTAAAGGAGTTTATCTGTCACGGCTGCTGATACCTGGACACCCAGTTTGCTTTTTCAGAATAATATTTTTCATGATTTTTTTTTTTTACAAGGCATGGGAAGCAGGCAGTTCGACAGTGTAATAAAAAGCACAAACTGAGTTAATTTCATACGAATTTTTTCCCTATTGAGTAAATTGCCCCCCAAATTATGCATCTTCCATAAAATGATCTCCAGTCACTCTCACGGCTATTACACAAGCATCTATCACACAGAGGTAAACAAATAACGTTTGCTTTTCAAGGAAAACAGCTTGATGCAGAATGTAGAGGATTTTCGCTTTGTTTTGCTTTTCTATTTTCATAGCTTATTGCAACTTCCGTTGAACAGATCTTGCAGCATGAAACCAGTAAGGATAAGGTTGTTTTTTACAAACGTTCCCGATTTCAATGTTATCATTTTTAATGCAAATATGAGCTCGTTTTAACTAATGTTGGGCTGATATCCATTTCCAAAGTCGGCACACGGCGCAGCCGCCAGGGGGCAGTAAGCGCTCGGCCCTGGGTTTTGTACTTAAAGCATCAAAACTGCGACTCTGTCAGGGGGCCAGGAAATGTATTTTCTGCAGAGCGACTCCGGAATGCCCTCTTATCAAGGTAAGATTTAGGGTTAGGCTTACACATGAAGTATTTTCTGAGATTATAACACCAGAGTGCACTGCCTGAAGGTCCGTCCCCATTCAGGATGGCTGGGGATCCAGATCTCACTGCAGTCTATGGCGAGGTCCCCTGACCTTTACCTGTGTGTTGCTTGCTCCCTCCCCTTCTTTTGCTTCATCTCTTCCCCTTTCTCTTTTTTTTCCCGTCCCTTCCCTGCTCCCCTTCCCTTCTCCCTTTCTTCATGCTTTTTCTCTCCTTTTCTCCTTCCCTTCTTTCTCCCCTCCATCCTTCCTTCTGACACAGGGCTGTGAGCTACAGATCCCAGGACCAGCACTAATTATTAATGATGATGATGATGATGATGATGATGATGATGATGATGATGATGATTGGTACCGGGGATCGAACTCAGGACCTCGCACTGGCCAGGCAAGCGCTTGTAAGGCTGAGCTGCATCCCGGCCATGCAGCGCACTGGTAAAGGCCTGACACTTCAGTACCCCTCCTTGACCTCCTCTTCATACTAACACGAGTGATGCGGTACCAAACCAGCAACAGGAGCCACAGCAATGGAGGCGAAAACATTTGTGCATCTGTGCCTGGCTGAGACAATCTCGTTTAATCACTTTAACTTCACTGTTGTCACCTATGTGTGCAGAGCAGTAAACCAGGGAGACGCTTAAACAAAATTCGTTCAGAAAACATTTGCTGCGCGCACCCTGTATAATCTAAGTGCCACGGGGATAAGAACAGACACACGTTTCCGTGGAGTTTGGATTCTAGAAAGACAGAACCTGAGCAGGTTAACAAAAGAATCGCAAATAGTGAAAACTCTTTCAGGAGAAATGAAATGTACTATTATTAGATAAATTAGAGGACTCTTTCAGGAAGTAAATACAAATTTGATGTTTCCTGTATACAGTCATGTGTTGTTTAAGGATGGTGACACTTTATGAGAATAGTTTTAGCCATTTCAGAAATTATATAATTTCTGTTATATATATATATATATATATATATATATATATATAAAGACTGTTTAACACAATCCTCTTGCTAATTTTAAGTAATCTGAACTGTTTGTAACATTATTTTTACAAAATTTTAACACTATGGTGCCCAAACTCACTATAGATATGATATCCAAAAAACTAAACAGGAAACCTGACAAATGTAGGAATATTTGAAATAATGGTAAAAGAGGAATATAGATTGAATCTGGGTTGAAAATAAGACTTACACTGAATGATACAATTCCATTTTTTTCTTGAATTTAGAACTCTAAAGATTTTCTTTAAGAAAAAGTCACAAGATATATTAGTAGATTATCTTTCCATTTAGTTATTGCCTAATACTGAGAAGAATTCTAAGAAACAGGTGAATATAAGAACAAGGTGATTCATTGTTGGGATCCAGGGGTCTAAAATAATGCAGAGCTAATGAGCTATCAAAGGGCTAAAGTGCTTTTAACATGGTTCTGAGAATATATTTAAGCCCGGCGAGGCTCAGCAGTTTTGAATGTGTTCATTCGAGTCTACACTGATACAAAAGCCAAATGGAAATCTCAAACTGGTAATCTTAATAATGGTACGAAGAATAAAAAGATACTTCTATGCCCTCTCACCTGGACAATGCTGGAATTAGGCATTTAGGATTCTACCATGAAACAGGTGTGCAAATTAGATAAGACTGTGCTCATGTTAATTTCTTGATTTTAATCATTTAATGAGACTGTAAGAAAGTGTGTGTGTTTTCAGGAAACACACGCTGAGGTATTTAGTGTTAAAAGAACATTCTGTTTAAAGCTGTTTTCTAGGGCTCTAAAAATTGTGTGAGTGTGTGTGTGTGTGTCTAAAAAAGAGTATAAATGTTAAAATCTTGGAATCTGAAATTAAGGTACATTCTTATGATTTTATTGTTAAGTTTCTAATTCTTTAAAATAAAAAAATTATGAATTAAGTGTTTTACAGATATGCTTCCTGGCACTGCAACCATAAGCAGAAATACCAAAATGACACCCACAATTTGGAGGCAGATTTGAGGGGCACTGACTAGGATCATCCCCAGAATATTAGATCCTGATTTCTGGTGGTCTAGGGCTTATATGAGATAAGCGAGCAGGAAGTACAGAGGCAGAATGACTCATCAGCTGGGGATTGGTTTACACAATGCGCATCACTGTGACCAGCTATACATCATAGTGATCAGGCATTTGTAAGAGACAGAAGCAACCGGAACTGAAACTGGAACTGTTACCCGGGCAACCAAGAAACTGCAGTGTAGTATATGGGGGGAGGCAATTTCTGCTACAGCACTACAGTCTTCAGAAATATCAAGCTTAGAATCAATGGTTTTTCACAAACCCTCTCAATTAATCATTGGTATGACAAATTAAGGATGTTTGCCATTCAAATTTAAATTCATGAGGAGAACCTTTAATCTACAAAGTAAAATGTAAAATATCTGTATAGTACATGTTCACTGAGACACTTTAAAATGATGCTCACAGAATTTTACTTTAATAAATACGCTCAAAATGTTGCATTATTTGTAATTGTAAAGAAAAGATATCTTCCATCTGTCATGTTAATATTGAATTTCTATAACACAGGAAATTGGTGACATCTAGAGATTGAGGGAGGGGAAAGAAGGGAAGAAAAGGGGAACATGAGAAAAATAATTGCAGGAAAAATTGCAAATGGAGCTTTTCCTACTGGGAAAGGAACTAAGGGTTGAACGTACAGGGAGAAGAGGGAAGGGTAGGCAACAGAGAAGAATGAGCCTGTGTTACGGACACGCACCAGTTCTCCATAATGAGTGTAATCATTTGAGCTACAAATATGCACTGATTAAAAAAGGGGCCCTGTGGGTAGGCACCTTACAATACAGAAAACAATGGGAAACACATGGGAAAGAAAGCCGAGGGGGAGGTAGCCACTGTTTGTTAAATACCGATACAGCCACTCTTAGCCTGGACAGAGACAATGGGTAAAAAGGACGGGTGACTCTGCCAGAGTCAGCAAAAGGCTAAGTATAGGGTGACTGAGCCTCCATTTCTGCAACTGAGTGCGACATGCACCCCAATAATGGCACAAAATGATCTTATGGGTATGAGTGAACTTATGGGTATCTAACCAGCCGTAGGAAGTGTGGCCAAGAGATTATCAAGTTGTCCTGGGGAGTTGATGTTGCTAAGCCTCTTGACCAACTTTAGCTGTGTGCCTCTAGGTTTCTAGTTTGGAGGCAGAAATGGATCTTTACCTATTTAAACTAGAGTAACACTTACTGGGTTTTATCTCATCAGAAAAATAATTCCAAAAAAAGTAAAAATATTTTTTTCTCCACACAGCTAAAAATAATAAGCTGTCCACAATGATAAGAAAATAATAAGTATTAAGGGTAGATTTTTAAATTTTAAAAATCTCTGGAAAGAAGCCCTGTAACTGATTATTTGATTTCATACCCCATGAATATGGGTATTTTTTTTACTTACAATTTTATTTTCAAAAACCCTTCTTTATTTCTTTCCATTGTGTCAAAATACACACTTTCACTTTAATACATATGTATGGTCTTAAGCATTTGAAAATGACATTTTGTGTGTCTTGGTTACTTTTCTCTTGTTGCTGGGACAAAATACCCAACACCCAAAATTGAGGAAAGAAAAGTTTATTTATCTCACAGTTTGTGGAGGTTTCGGCCCATAACCAGCCTCCAAGGCAGGGTGGCAACACTTCAAGGCTGCAGAACACAGCAGCAAAAGCAGCAAAAGCAGCAAAAGCAAAAGTGGGGGACAGCAGCCACTCCTCCTCCCTATATCCTAGGGGTCACCATCCCCTAGGGTGGGGCGGCACTCACATGGTCTCCTCTTGCACAGGATGAGGATGTTTACAAAGTGAGGACCCTGGCCCCCTGCTGAGTCTCTTAGTGAAACTTCTACACTTCTCACATGGACACAAATGACCCTTTGATGTGTAAATTCACTTCGGACAACTTATAATGAATCCAAGAGTCAGCTTGTACAGTGTCAAGAGACAAGGAGCAAAGAGCATTAAAAGCCAAAATTATTCCTGCAAGGAAAACTTCTGTTTTCATATTGTTGAGTTCTAAGTGGAGTCATTAATTCTTATTGATAGTTTCGAATGTTAAAACCCATGGAAGTGCGTCTGCTATCTAATGCCTCTGTGTTTGGTTTTATTTTTCTGTCTCCCTTGGTAACAAGTGGTATCCTCTATGGGTTTCTTCTTGCAATGCAAAAATGATCCAGGTAAGTGGCTGCCAGGTCTTATCCACGCCTCACAGCCTGCTCTCTTCTTCAGCAGGCCCCAAATTCAGGTAGGAAAGTGGGGTGTGGAAAGCTCTATTTCCCCTGGACCAGCCAAGTGTTCAGCAGGTCACTGGATACCCAGGATGAGGGCTTTGAGAGGTCAGCACCCAACAAGTTGGAGGTGGAGGACGTCAAGATCTAAATGTAAGATTAAGTGCACGTGGAAGATAGCATGTAATCCTCAGTAATCCACGAAGACCACCTACAGCAACAAAAATAACACACAGAGGGCATGGGACGGAGCTCAGCAGCACAGTGCCTGCTTGTCAAGTGCAAAGTTGTGAGTTCGATTCCCAGTACCAAACCAAAAGAGAAAAAAAAAAAAAAAAAAGAAAGAAAGAAATAGCACATGGAAAGTAGTCAAGTGACTAAGAAGCCAGTGAGAACAAAAAGGAGGAATGGAAGAGAGCTTTGGGTAAATTGGAGGCATGAGGTGAAGAAAGAGAGGTAAGAGAACAGTCAAATGCAAAACAAAACAAAACAAAACAAAACAAAAGAGAAGCAAGCACTAGCCTGGTTACTTCCCACTGATAAAATCAGGGCGGTTGTTCGTGTGGCTCCATCCGTAGAACAGGAACGAGTCAACGGAGTGCAGACAGGGACACAGTCCCTGAGGTGGGCAGGAGGCAGCAGGCCGCTCTGGGTGATGTCAGAATTAGGCTCCGTCAATGTTATGCAAAGAAAAATTGAACTAGGGGGAAATGGAGATTTGTTTTCTAAAGCTTTATTCGAAACAAATGTAATAACGACATGAAATCATCCTTCTGTGTTTCCATAATGCATGTAGTTCTTACCCATCGTTGATAATTTTTGTTTCATAGTCTTTAAAATCCTTCTCATACTTCGTGTGATACAATTTATGTGTCCTTGGTTCCATTGCTAACCCTGTATTCTTTCTAGGTCTATGACATTTTATACAGCTCTTTGTATTCCAGCACACGGCAATCGTTCGTGTCCTCTTCGTCCCTAATTCCGGAAGGATCGCCCCTGGGCGCCCAGGTTCCACTTCCTTAGGTCTGTGTGCACTGAAGGGGAAGTTTTCAATGTGACCACTAGATGGCAGTAAAAATCAAAAAATGAATGGAACTGGGGCAAAAATCTTTGCCTCCTTTGGAAATAAAATATGAAATGCAATGTTTAAATCCGTATGAAACGCACAATGTGGAATTCATTAGCTAAGACACATCTGCAAAATATGTTGACATACTCTTAGTGCTTGAAAAGTGGATTATTTTGAGGAAAAGAAAGGAAATAGTGAAGATACGGATTAGAAAATGAAAACCTCCTAACAATATGCCGGTTGATAGACAGCTGTGCCCTCCACAACTGTCCAGAGAGAAACTCAGAAGCCCTTTACAGCATGTGGCCACGGTGGCCAAAACGTCACAGCTCAGCGCTATGGTTTCTGTTAGAAAACGTGACGCTCCCTGAAACAAGTAAAAGTAAGCGTATTCTTCGTTAGTATTTTATAACTTTCCCCATTTTCTGAAACATCTGGACAAAATAAAACAGTGTTAAGCTGTTATAGATGTTTTTATGTATATAGATATTTAATACAATGACATATTGAATAGTTTATATTGAGTTATATATTGAATACGTTTAAGAGCAGAGTTTTCATATTTAAAAATAATCTCACAGCGCCTCTGGTGGGCCTTGCATTTTAGGAAGGGTGCAGGGCTGTTTGCAATCTGCTGTGTGCTGTGGGGAGGGAGGCTTTGCATTCCCAATAGCATCAGGGCTCAGAGGAGCCTGAAACATCCCAGGGCTAGTTCTCCTTGAAGGAAGAGGCGGAGAACTTTGTGAACGGCTCAGTGACTCTGGGAGTTCTTCCTCTCAGCATTCTTTTGGGTTTTTCACTAAATGGTCATTGATGGTTCACCCATTATGTTAACTGAAGTGATTAAATCTGACTTACCTTATGGAGGCACCAAAAACAATGGTTTTATAAGAGATCTTTCTGCCTGTCTGTCTGTCTCTCTCTTTTTCTCTTTCTGTCTTTCTCTGAAAACTACTTGAATTTTTGAATAAAGACGGAAAAGAATCAGTAAAGTACATATGAACAATAATGGGCCCCATAATTGTCATTTTCCATTAAATTCATAATAAAACACAAAAATAAGAATAAATAATGAACTAAATGTATCTCCCCAGAACCCCCAAAAATTTAGGTGAATAAATTTACGTCAGAGTTCCTTGAACAGGAAATATATTTTGTGATTTTAATTTTAAGTGAGATTTTGTTTGTTTTCTCTCATATATTCTCACCAAATTCACCAAGTAGAAGAATCGGGATTGTGGTAGCTAAGATCGGGCGTGTCCTCCAGGGGCTAAGCCCTGAGCTTCTGCTGCTGTTGGGAGCTTGTGGGACTTTGGAAGGCCGGGCCTGGGAGGGAGTGCTGGGCACTGGGCCACCCCTCTGATGGGTGTAATTCTCCCCAGGCCCTGTCTGGCCCTCTGTCCCCCTCCTAGGCAGCCCCCTGGCTCCTAAGTCCTGACGCTCTGCCTTCCTTCCCCAGACCAACATGGGGCAGGCCAGCCGTGCAGAGCAAACTGCCAAAATAGATCTTTCCTCTTTTAAGTTGATTTTGTTAGAGATAGAAATCTGACTAGCATTTTCATTTGTAAATATTTTGAAAACAATATTAGAAAAATTATCATGTGATTACGTGAATCACAATTTATTTGTAGAGGAAAGATTTTGATAGTGGTTTATCCATCTTTCTGCCAAATTTCCATATACTAGAAGAAAAACTTAACTCTGTCTGATTTTGTTTAAAATCCAACAATAATAGTCCTTTTGAAGGACAGGCGATCTCACATCTGAAGCAAATCCACTACAGACTTCGGCCTCTCATATCAAATATTCCCAGATGGAAGAGAGATATGGTCCAGGAAACAAAAGAGCCTGACCCTGCTCCAGAGACCCTTCCCCTCCACGCACTCTAAACACTGTCGGAGGAGGAAGAGAGGAGAACGAAACTCAGAAATTGAGCTCCTTTACCTGGCCAAACAGAAGAATGTAATACACATACATACCAGGTCAGACCAAGAGTCACAGCAGATGGCGCAAAAGTTCGCATCTGAAAACCCTGAACTGCGCATGAGAGCTCTTGAGAACTGGGCTGAGACAACTCCAGGGCGCCATACTGAAGGCTGGTTTCAGAGGTGCCACCTGTGGAGTGTCACAGGGCTCTGTGTAGAAAGAACCTTGTTGGTTATTAGTCTGTCATCTCCTTCTTCAAATTTTTGGTACTTTCTGTACGAAAACTCGCCATATTTTCATTTCACGCTGGCCCTCAAGTTATGTAGCCATCCTTGACTATATTTGCTTGGTCCTTCCAAACCATGATGCTACTTCAATTTGTTTTTCCAATATAGAAAAGAGAATAATTTCCTCCTTCTTTCTTCTCTTTACTTTCCCTTTCTTCCTTTCTGTACTTTTTTTCCTTATGAAGATAAGCATAAAGGATCACTTTCTGTGACTGTGTAACTATGTTTTGTGAGTACTTCTTTGGTGTTTTGCTTCCATAATAATAAGTTTAGGAGGATCAAAGTAGAGATTCGGAGGCCCGAGACTGTAGCTCTGTGGCACAGCGCTTGCCCAGCAGGTTTGAAACCCTGGGTTTTGACCCCAACACTACAAAAACCTTTAAAAAAAAAAATTAAAGGAAAATAATTCCAAAAAAATGTCCTACATGTAGATAATCTGAAAAGTATCGATGCAGATACACGATAAAGATACTTAAAATACAAACACTGAGTCATGTGAAATCAACAGCTGATTTGCATTCTGCCCACAAATTTTCCAGGGGTCACAGACTCCATGGAAATGGAGCCACAGTAATAGATTTGGGTTAGGAGAAAAGCAGGTTTATTCCCCTCTCGGTGCTGAGAAAAACAGTCGTTTTTCCAGCTGCTCCTTGGGTTGATGACTCAGCTTGCACCTAAGCCTGAGTTTCTATGGATCCCTCTACTGTAAACTAAAACTAAAGCCAAAAGAAGGAGGAATAGAATACTTTCTTTTTTTTTTTTTTTTTTGCCAACCATAGGACTCTGAAAAACTGAAATTGCTGCTAATTACACAAAATCTACTTGCCCAAGCCGAAATCCATGTCACATTATAAATGACAAACTAAAACCAAATGTCGTGTTCCAAACCACAAGTATATATCCCGGTTCCCAGGGGAAGAACGCTGGGGAGAATGTTAAAGACGCAGTGGCCCCTGAAATCAAAGAGCTCCTCTGTGAAGTGCCCTGCTAGCAGCTGACCCCGGGTCCATGGCAGCACACAGCATGAAGCTCCTTGGACAGCTCCCTGCATTGTTAGGGGATCCACTGAATTCCTCCCTTCCTTCTCAGGGGAGTCTCCCGGCCTGATCCTCTTTTGTCTCCTGTCCTGTCCTTGTGGTTCTGGATGCAACATAACCCACCTTTGCAGTTCTTCCTCTGAGGACAGCACCAAGATGCTTTCCTGTCACTCCCTTTCTCTGTTTTGTGTCCCATTCTATTCGGCTCCATGTCATATTTGGCCTGTTTCTACACTGGATTCATTATGGTTCCATATTCATCTACAGTGAGGCAAAAATTAAACTGTTAGTTCAGTACCTGAGAGAAATCACCTGCATTTACGTTCAGAGTCGGTAGAAATGAGCTAGTAATTCTGATACTGTAAGACATCTCATAGTATATTATCCCATTAAAAGAACGCTTACTCATGATAAAATCATCACAAGCCCCCCTACTGCAACAGTATTATGAGCCAATTTTTACTGAGTTTTTCTCTCTATGCTGGACGCTGATGATAACATTTAGATTTTAACATAATCGTCAATACCCTGAGTCTATTGTCCAGCAAATCATGGCTCAGGGAAGCTGGCCTGGTCCTCAGGTGAGTGAGGGGTGAGGCTGAGACTTGAGTTGAGCAGCCCAGCGCTGAGCAGTGGTTGTGAAGACTCCAACCTCCTCCGAGTCACTTTCCAGAGTTAAAAATGAACCGTGATAATTGCAGAAAGGTGCACTGTTTATCATGAGAACCAAAGAAAAGATTTGGAAGGTGTATTTCTTTGGCTTCTCAGTCCGAAATCTTAAGTGTTGAAACTACAGAGGAAGGGTCACTTCCGCGCCTGCAGTGAGGTTCCCAGTTACTTCACAGAGACATTTTGTGCTGCTCCACTGCTGGCCCAGCCTCTAGCAGGCTGCAGCTCAGGGAAAGGAATTTCTCCCCAGCCACTCAGTCCTCCAAAGTGATTTCAGTTCAGAGGATTAGCTGAGCCCAAGTTTAATCAACATCTAGAGTAACAGAGGTGGATGAAAACCAAAAACTGATCAGTTATTCTAAGTGGCTTATCATTATGAAGCCCATTAGTGTTTGGAAGAATTAATTTTTTTTCGCTTTCTTTTAGTTTGACATTAGCCATTCCTCCAATTTCTTATGCACCAATTGTCAGTCACTTTCACTCTCTTAAATCTAATTCTTAGAGTAACTCTGAGCAACAGGTGGCTGTAATATTAATAATAGCTTACTGAACCCAATTAAAACCTTATCCTAGAAAAAGTACTTACTCTTTTGGGGTGGCTGAACTACTAAGTGGTGGAAGGTTGATGGAAACTCAGCTCTTTCTGGCTTGTAAGTTTCTTAGCTTCTAACCTACTCTACTGTGTCATAACAGACTCTTAGCAAATATTTCAGATGTCATTCCCTTCCTCCTGGCCAGCAATTCCATGATGGTCACAAAGAAAAGTATTGCGATTAACCTCAAGCCTGGTTTCTGAGTACAGTCTCCGTGGACTACAAACTAGTTAGCCAATAAATCGAACATAGAAATGAAACTCAGGAATATATGATAGTACAGAGAGATAGAGAATTAAAATAACCATTGAAATGTTTGAGCTGAGACATATAAGGTAATAAAGTTACTAAGGATGAGATGAAATAAAATAATGCTCATGTGAAAAAGCCTCAGTTAGAAAGAATCATAGCAAGAAATAGGACTGTAGGCGGCCAGTATATGTGAAGTACAGAATGTGCCGGTGTATGCTGCCCAGGGGAAACAGAAACCAGGGCAGCCAGCGGGTAATGCCGCATCGTAGCTGCCTCTGTGAGAGCCATTGCTTCAACCTAAAATCAATGGAAAGACATCAAAGAAGTTTGAACTCTGTGAAAGGGTATTTATGGAATGTGTGTAACAGGAATGTGTGTGAGTGTATGTGTGCTTACATGTGGTGTTGGTAGTGTTGGTGATGATTGGGCTCACATTTTGATAATGTTTAATATTTGCAGTGTTTAATATTTCACTTAATTACACCTTTGTATTTTTTAATGAAAAGGAATACAGAGTGGAAAAAAGGAAGCGTACCTTTCAGCAGTAGCGCAGATTTCCTAACTTACTCTATTGGAAGTAGAGATCCTTTACTTAGTCCAAATTGTAGAATTCAGAATTAAATATGTAATTAGAGATAAATATTAAATACATGCCAGCCACTGTTGGCTTCCCTAATGTCTGGTCTTGAAGACCTAAAAACGCCTCCCTCATCCTGTTCAGATCAGTTCTATACGATGTTATTTCACGTGAATTCTCTGTATGTGAAGACATGGACATCTAGTTGGAAGAGAACAAGAGACAATTGATAGATAGTGAAGATCCCTGATGGTCTTGCTTTGAAATTTATGTCTCTTACACTGCTTTTTTGTGTTCTGTTTTGTTCTGCTTTGTTGTGTTTAATTTTACCCTCTTTAAAATAAAAAAATAAAAAACAATAATAATTAGTAATGTTTTTATAGTAGTGTTAGCTCTCTAGGGTTAGATTGCTCAAAGATAGTAACTGCAATGTGTTGCTAGATTTTCCATGATTGAATAATCCAGAACGTAAAATAAATAAAAGTCTTACAGACCTTAACTTTGAGTCAGAAGTCCTAGGTACTTTCTAACCTTCAAATTTAAGAAACTATTTAAGTCCTCTGCCTGCTACCTCAAATATAACACAGGGACAATAACCTTTTCCCACCTCTAGGATTTCCAGAGCTAATACCTGAAATGCTTTGAAAATACAGTTTTCCAAGAGACTCAAGTGTGTACACTTTTTCAAAATTGGTTTTAATGTCTTCGCTTTCCATTTCGCATCGAAGTGCAGTCACAGAGATAGACTGGAGAGAGAGACGTAGCTTTGCTAGGCAAATAGGCGCTGAGCCTTGAAAAAAAAATAATGGTTCTGACTGGGAAATAACTTTTTCTAATTATTGAAAATATAATTTCAGTGCTTATTCCATGTATGTCTAAAATAAAATATTAATAATTGTTCATTTTAAGAAGCATCAAGTAAATACAGAGGCTGGACTGAATACTCATGAGATATCTATTCCAAGACATTTTTTTTCCTAGTTAAAATTATAGATCACCTAAAAATCTGAACCAGGGTTTTCTTACACTCTGCTTGAAATTGACAGCAAGATTGCATAATGCTTTGACTATACCCAAAGATATGGGTGTGATGGAGAACAAGAAGAGTCTTCCACGCACCCCTCAGTAGAGCTTCATGACCTCAAAGTTACTATAATGTAGACCAGGCGATGCTTTCTCTGTGGGTTTTCCTGTACTTTGTAAGATATTTGCCAGTGTGACTCGCTCACCAGGGTGTCTACTGGATGACAGTGACCCCTCACTCTCTGATGTAACCATTAAAATGTGTCTTATCTTTCTCATATGTCTTCTGAGGGTCAAAGTTGGCCCTGACTGAAAGCACTGTTCACGGTCTGGTAAGGTTGTTTAATATACTAGGGCTGGGGATTAAGTCACATTGCTAGTAAGAAAGAAAGAAAAAATGAAAACTGAAACTAGTCTGATCTTTTTTTTTTTTTGGTATCAGGGATTGAAATCACGACCATGTGCTTGTAAGGCAGGCGCTAATGCCACTGAGCTAAATTCCCAGCCTTAGTCTGATCTTCTTTATTCTCCTTTTCTCTTTCTTCTTGCCTTGAGTGCAGACACATTGCCTGGAATTCTGGCAGCCCTTTTGAAACCATGAGAAAACCACCATAAGACAAATATCAAAAAAACAACAAACAGACCAGGATTCCCTGCTATCATTCAGTCTTGACCTAATCCAAGTCGTAGTCTTTCCCTTGATGTGTGATACAGAGAACCGCAATTTAACTGATGCATTGGTGCAAACAGTTTGCCTTCACTCCTTAGCAGCATGGAGGAACAAGGAGATTAGAGGAGCCAATCGGAGGTGAGTGCTGACGGGAAGAATTCACCGGGCAGCTCTGGGGGGAGGGATCACAGGGTACAAGAACAGAGGTGGGTCTGTAATGCATATTTGCTCAAGTATCTAATAAGAAAGTATAAATTCAGATTGATCCAGTAGAGAAACAAATAGCTTGTAAGGTATTTTAGAGATAGACAAAGTATGTAAAGTGCTTGCATGCTGAGCCTTGCTAGAGATGAACAAAATGCCAATTACAAATACATTGAAGAGCCAGGATTTTACAATGTTAAACTTTTTCATCTTTACCTTATTTTAAATTTATGTAGACTGCTACAAATATTATCTATTTTAAGAAATTTATCATTATTTAATTTCTACTTTCCAAGACTAAATTTAAAAGTATTCTCTGTTTGTGTATGTATTTTACGTGAATGAATATCCTTTAAAATTATATATCCATTAATTGTTTGTGGGTTTTTTTTGTCCGTTGATATTTTTAATTCTTCACTTGTATAAAGCAGATAGCACTTCCTTTCAAGGTGTAAGGACCAACTAATTTTTTTAAAAATATCTTAAAATAGGGCCAGGGGTTTAGCTCAGTGGTGTAAATGCCTGCTTGGCAAATGCAAAGTTGAAAGTTCGATCCCCGGTACAAAAAAAAAAAAAAAAAAAGTAGGGTAGTTGAAAAAAAAAATCTAAACATAATTCCTAATTTATGGGTAGCTTCTTAATACAAAATTTATTCATTCACTCATTCAAAAAGATGAGGCACCTACTCACTCTTTGCTCTTCTGTGTATTTCACACTTTCCAGTCTTTTATTCTTTTGTTTAGCTAAGCTGATTTCAATAATTTGCACCCATAGGGTAAAATGTTAAGAAGTCCATTTAAAAGCTCTTACTGGATTTTTCAAATCAGCAATGCAATCTATTTCACTAAAGAATTATAATTTAAGATTCAGGCTCCAACCCCTGATATCACACTAAACCATTGGATCACACTTGGAAATCAGAATAAAGAGCCAATGACACAATGGTAACATCATTTTTTTTTTTTATTTTCAGCTATACAAACATCTTTCTCAGGCAATAAAACAACTTGTGTATGGAGTCTGACAGCTTCTGGAAAACATAGTTTAAAAAAAAGCTTATCTCCATTATACAGGGTTGAAATATATATAAAAAAAAGATTTATAGGTTACAGAAAGCAGGTAGTTACACTGCAAACCTGCCCAACAAACCTTCCTAGCGAAGCCAAAGTTGGAGAATACAAACTGAGATTAAGAAGTCTTCAGTTAAGAACACTTGAGAGCTTCAAAGGAATGTTTAATGTCCTTCACAAAGGGCCACCAGGATTTTTTCATAATCTCCCTTGGTTTCATCCTGTTGATCCAGAAACAGAGAACACTTAGAACTATGAAAGTCATAGTCAATATATTCTAGTTATGGAACTATTGTCTTTCTGTACATATTTATCTGAGAGCATTTATTGAAATATTGTTCATTTAATCAAATAATACATAAAGCAGATAACTAATGATCTAAATTGTTGTACAAAAAGCAAAATTTTTCAAGATTCAAATGACACTTCTGTCAATTATGTTAGAGGTATTACTTTCAAGGAATGAAATACAGTACACATAGATTTGAATAAAATACAGTACTACGTATCTCATGCCATACATAAGTGAATAAGTGATTCACACATTAGGAAGAGACAAAGTTATAAGCCTGTAATTTTCTTACATTGTTGGTAGATTTTATGAAATACAAATAATGATGTGAATATAAGTAGTTACCTGTCTTTCAATAAGCTCAGCACCCTTGCCTTTTCTGTTTTATTTTTCAACCCTCTAATGAGTTAGCAAACTTTTTTTTTCTGGAAGCAAAAATTGAACACAGGGGCTTCACACTGAGCTACATTCCAAGTCCTTTCATTTTATTTTTTTAGACATGGTCTTGCTAATTTGCTGGGCCAGGACTCAAATTTGGGATCCTTATGCCTCAATCTGTGAACACATATACTTGGGAACATTTTGCGTATGATGAAACAAAGAAAATATCATTCTCTCATAATTTTATTTGCAAAATCATAAAATCTACCTACACTGTAAACAATTAAAATATCTTAGAATTTTAAAATGGAAAACTGAGCATTTCCATAACTCTGGTTGAAAATGTACCTAGTTCTCTGTTACGGAACTTACTAGTAAATTTTCAGTGACGGTTTATTTATAAATCAGTCATATTACATTAATTAATCTTATATTTGCAATGAATAGATGCAGTAAGTCAGCTCTTCTCTTTGAGGAGCTCACTGCACGCACTGTCGTTTGTGTAAGTGGCCTTGTGAATATCTCAACATACCAGAATGGCCTGGCAAAGAGAGATGCCGTACATCTTCTGATAGTACACTTTGATGTCATTCATGTCGATTTCAGAGCGAGAGACCATAATCCTGATCAGGACCTTATGACGAGTTCCAACACCCTGTGCAGAACAAATCAGTGTCTCTCATATTCACAAAAATACTCTCATTAAAGAACACGGATTTTAAATTGAAGTCCATTCATCCCTCCATAGATTCTGTATAAGAGAAGTTATCTCCACATTCACCACATTCACACACACACACACACACACATGCACATAAGTAGTAAGGAAGTGACGATACCAGCTGCTAACTCAGTCAGTAAAAAGAACTTTTGTAACTGTAACTGGCCTTCAGACAAGTTTTCTACGAGTCATCCAAAAATTAAAGCTACAGGAAAACTTTTTCTGAAACTGTGAATTTGATCACTGAGTTCATCTTTTCAAAACACTTTGACATTCTCCTATTGCCTTGCAAATGAAAACCAATCACTTACAGGTTTATAACGCCCTGCCTAATTCTACAGCCTCTTCCGTGGTGCCGCATTCCCCTAATTACATTAACTGTCTGGGAGAGTTGTTCTCCTTCTGTGTTCAATCCTGAGTACGTTGCCTCTTGTTGGATCACCCTTGCTTTACCTTGCCTTTTCTTCCACCCTTTCTTTTATCTGGTTCATTCCTATGCAAACTGAGGTCTCAGATTAACTAACAATAAGGCTATAGCACAGGCTTGTGTAACTCTGTGCTTTCTCCTAGTACCAGGTATCCACAAGACAATGGCAGGCACAGCGGCAGCCACTCTGTTAACTATGATGTAACAGTATGTGCTGTACCTTCAGTTTACATTAGGTATGCCTAGTACAGCGTTTCACAGAAGCCCTTAGCACTAAAGGACTGAGTCTCTCTCTCTCTCTCTCTCTCTCTCTCTCTCTCACTCTCTCTCTGGCTCTCTCTCTCGCTCTCTCTCTGTCCTGGAGGAATAATAAAGATAATGTCATCATTATTCACTTGAGAGCTCAAAACATAAATATTCCAGTGGTAGCCTTTATAGTACAATGCATGTTATAAAGTTAAAATGAAACAGTTAGAGTTTTTAAAATACATCTTAATACCACCTTCTACTTTGATAAACATGAAATGGTATTCTTAAAGATTCAATATTAATCCATGACATGAAAGACAACATAATAAAAAAGCAAAAGAAATTTTTAAAAAGTGGAAGATTGTAAAACTCACAACCTTAGTGCAATCTCAGCTACCTTCCCTTGGTAGCTGAGATTTTAAGTAAATCCCAAGTCAGTCATAAATTCTTGACAAATTCTTTATAACAGCATCTATATATTTTTTTAAATGCATCAAATCTAAGAGAAGTTTTTGTTTAATAAGGTAGGGTATCACCTCTGGCACTGAATAGAACAATGATTTTCTTTAATGCAAAGCTACAAAATGTGATTTTCACAGAATATCGGAATTTCTGTTCTATCTACAAATCATTTTCCCTCTAAGCAAGGCTTTAAGTGGAATGATACCTTCATGGCCTGATGAAGCTTCTCAGCAAAGAAAGCTGGTGTGCTTGTGGCACATTTCACTGGAAGAAAAGTAAATTTTAGTTGTTTAGATGTATTTATCGCAAAAGAAAAGATTAATTAATGCACATGAAAGAAAAGAAAAATACAGAGCTCTGCTACCAAGACTCTGACATAGATCATTTTGCCTCTCCCTCCTCCCAACGTGGGATATTTGGCTAGTAAGAAGATGTTATCACCATCTAGATGGTGGTTTTGTTTGTCCACTTCCCAGACAATATCATTTAGTTTTTAACTACCGTAAATCCACCCCCTTAGCAACTTCAAAGTTCCTGCACTCCTGAGTAAACTGCTCTTGGTGTTAGAGACCATGAAAGCAAATACATGATCAATACTTTAATAAGAACACTAAAAATAAATAAATTAATTAAAAACTCCTGAACAGGATAACCTTTAAGCATAAGGCAGTTGCCCAAACAAAATCCTAGCATGAGCCAATGCGTACAGTTCTTTTTTCTTTTTGTAATTTATCTTGCTGCACACAGTGGAGCAACACCCACATCCCACAGAGGATGTTAAAAATGCAGAGCCCAGGCCTCAGCCAGATCTGCTGAGTTATTATCTGCTTGCTAACACTATTCCCAGCAGATTTGTTCTTTAGCCCAGTAAAGGGGAAATAATACGTGTTGGAAGAGAAGGCACCTTAATTGTTTGCCAGTCTACCTATTACCTTATGTGGAACATAGATGTATCATTTCTGAGGGTTTGTTTTTGGTTGTTTTATTCTGCTTTTCTTTCTTTCTTTTTTTTTTTTTTTTTAATAAAAGAGTCTAAGTTGTCACTGAAAATACATTTTCCGGTGAGAAAGCTCGTCCCATCGGGGACTACGTACCAATGGCTGTGAGGCAGTTCTCAATGTCACCTTTCAGCTCCAGGTCCAGAACTTTGTTCATGTCATGCTGACTGTACTTGGTGTATTTCTGAAACACTGAACATTAAATTTAAACTAAGATTGGATACTGTCTCTCTTTACCAAACTTTCACAAAGTTGGAATTACTGAAAGAATTCTTGTCACATTCTAAAAAGCTATTCATACATCTCAGCATAATATGGAGCCCTCATCTACTCTTAGGAATGTAAATCACATGGGCATTTTGATAGTTCTGCATGCAGTGCAGGAAATCTCTCCAAGGACTAACAGTTATTACAAATGACATATTATTGACAACTATAGCACTACAGTAGTACCATGTGCCACAGCAAATGGATCTTACCTGATATAAATAGTGCATAGTAAACACTTTGGTTTAAAATTAGAAGTGAGAGTGTTATTATCAAATAATGAACTTTAGGTAGTTGTGATAATTTTACCCTAACCTTGGCTTCCAGGAGGTTCAGGGCTCAAGTTTGTACACAAAGACCAGAACTATTTTTAAATTTTGCATTTGCTTGTTTGTTTGTTTGTTTTTTCCTTCACTGGAATTTCTTTTTCTTTGTCGTGTGTGACTATTGTTAGAACTATTCCAAATCTTTTGGGAAGATAGAAACGGTGGAAATAAAGGAGTGGTCTACCAAAGTCACAGACACACTGACAACACTGAGAAATGATGGCTGTGCAGCTGCACGGAGGGACAAACAGTGGTAAAATCAGGAGAGCCACACCACGTGCTCCAGGAGAGACACTGGTTACGCCATATCTCTTCCTTTTCTCCTCCGTGCACAAAATAAGGAAACCTGAATGTCCCACATCCAGGTTCCAGAATTATCTCTCTTACCTCTGCGAAGATGGGGATAGCTTCGGGTCGTCAAGATGGTGGTGAACACATTCACATCTGTCCCCTTTCTCCTTTCTCCTGCTTCATACAAGGCCTGTTAGGAAACATGAAAATAGACATTGGACTCTGCCGCACTGATACTGGCTTGGATCTCTTCCAATGTTTTACAAGCAATTGCTTTGTGCTGGATACAACCTGAGGAGGTAATGCTACGTGTGTGTCCCTCAAAGACAGAGCCCTTGTTCTGTTTGTCAAGTATGTGGCGTAGGATCTCTCAAGGTGCCTCACGAACACTAGAGCGTGAATGTGTGTTTACAGAATACATGTTTACTGAATTCAATTGCTTTAAGATTATGTTCTATCAATACAACCCCAAAGGACCCCTGGAGATGTTCTTTACTCCTTACTGTTCAAAGTCATTTATCAGCAAATGGTACTTGTAAAATAATAATTCAGTCATAACATAGAGCTTGCACTTTGGTGTTACAATTTCTAGATTCAGATTCTGGCTCTGAAATTAAAAAGCTGTATGATCTCAGACAAATAATTTCACCTCAGTAACCACCACTTTCCTCTTTTTTTAAATGAAAAAGATAATTATTCCCTGATTATCACAAGTACACTCTGTTAACTTTGAAATGTTAATTATCATCATCATTCTGGGTCACACTAATCCATGTAGTATTCATAAATACACATTTTGGAGCCCTTAAGTCTTGAAATAGAAACCATACTTAGAAATGTCACAAGCAAATAAGCATAATTTTTATTATGGGCAATTATTCAAGTAATAACACTTGTTTTACACATGCTTGCATAATTTCTATTAAAATTCTCAAGTTTCCAATGGTTACTATAATTTATTTTTCACATTTCAAGCCAATTCATCTGCCATGTGTGTACTTAACAAAAACTTAATTAGTGTGTATTATGTGTGCATAATGTTATGCAGACTGAGGCTGATGTGGGTGGACAAATAAGCTTCTACTCTTACTGGCTCAGTGTGGAGAATTTTATATACAAACTACTAGTCCATGAAGAAAGCATAATGTAAATTATACCACTCAATGTTTTTAAAATCAAAATTTCATGTCCGAAAGTATCATTTTTTTCTAATGGTTTTGTACATGAAAAGCTAGAAATCCCACTGAAACAATATACAACAATACATAGTATGCAATAATTATATAATAATTACACTATTATTTTATTAATTTATATTTTTATTACTATTTAACTGATATTTAACTTACAGTATCATTTTATACTATAAATTTGCATCTATGAACTATCTGATTGTCACTGTTAAAAGAATGGTAGATTTTTTACTGTTTCCATTTCCCTTAATACATTATATTTTGCCTTACTTATACTTGGTGAAGACAAATCAAGTTTGGGAAAGACAAATCAGATTTTCACTCTTTCTGTCTTTATGAGCCTTCCACAAAACGTGAAGCCTGCATTTTTCTCTCTTGGGCCATAGGAGCCTGGATCTCACTCAGGGAATGAGCTTGGCAGAACCCCTGGCTCCTCAGGAGGTCTGAGATTTGATTTCAGGCTGAGAGCATCCAGCGGTGACCCACTGCAAGACCCACCCGGTGGGTGACTCCCGCCCTGGGTTCTGAGCCCTGCTTACCCTGGCATCCGTGTCAGCCAAGTCGTCATTCACACTGAGATCCTCACATCGGTCACCCTAGGAAACAATACATCTTGTTATAAGCCTCCCTTTACCATATAATCACATGACTTACTTAACTTCTCTTAAGCCAGATACATAATATTCTTTGAAAAACACATGGTCAAAAGGAAATCTTATCATTTATGACGTCATGGAGGAATCTGACAGACACTGCACCAAGTGAAATAAGGCAGGTAAAGAAAGACCAATGCACCATACACTCACTCAAAGGTGGCACTGACAAGGTTGATCTCATAGTAGTAGAGAGGAGATTGATGAATATTAGCAAGGTTGAAGAGTGGAAGAAGAAATGGGAAGATGTTGGTCTTGTGGATGAAGAATGAATTGGGAAACTTATTGCAGAGCAAGACGGCTTCAGTCAAAATAACGTACATTTCTAAGTGACAGTTTCCCCCTGTGTAACTATAAGGAACTGGTGAGTAAGAAGGAGATGGTATTTCTCTTTGTATTAATTCCCCATCATATTCATCTATGAAAACATCACGTTGTATCCCACAACATATATGATTTACCAATTAAAATGTAAAAACTATTATTTTCTCCTTCTTTAGAGAGAGCTCAGAGCTAAGGTCTCACTCTTCATAAAAGCAGAGGCATTTCCTGAAGGATTTGAATTATACCTTAGCAAGAGTGAGCAGAGCCTTCTGGAAATCTCCAGAGGTGTCTGAGGTGATGTCTTTGGCCAAATCTCTTTTCAGTTCTAAGAAATAAAAAATAAGTGTTTTCATTATTCATTTCCAAACTCTAGAAAAATAATGATGCCAATAATAGAGTATCAATAGCTAATCTGTCTGTCTTAGAATTTACAGTGCTACAATATTCAATTCATGGGATGCATTTCATAATATTATCACATTTTGAGAGAAATTAGAGGAGGTAGAACAGTGGAATATCAGATTTATTTGCCACAGGGCAGCAGAAGTATTTGAATAATACTGGGAACAAAAACTCGTATTATCAAGCTTTGTCAAGAAGAAAAAGTTGCTTATTTGTACATCATCAAATCATTAATTCTGACATATAATATGCCAAACTTTCATCAGTAGGATGAAGAGGAAGTTACTTAAAAGGATAAAATGGAGATAGCAGCTTGGCCATAAATTCTCTACTATAAAAATTTCATTTTATATGTAATATAGTTAATACACATGTATATATCTAAACCTGTCTATACACACCTACTTACCTATAGGCAAAATAGCAGTCAGGTATGATGACACATTCATGTGTTCCTGTAATCCTAGCTCTCTGGGAGACTGAGGCAGGAGGGTCATAAGTCAAGCCTAGCCTGGGCAATCTAGTGACTTATTGAAACACTGTCTCAAAATAAAAATGGACTGGGCACATAGCTTTGTGAGAAGGTTCTGGGTTCAATGATTAGTACACAAAAAGGGAAAGAAGGAAGGAAGGAAGGAAGGAAGGAAGGAAGGAAGGAAGGAAGGAAGGAAGGAGAAAGGAAGGGAAGGGAAGGGAAGGGAAGGGAAGGGAAGGGAAGGGAAGGGAAGGGAAGGGGAGGGAGAAAAAAAGGAGGGAAAATGGA